>JADLZK010009454.1:0-538478 GCA_015847255.1 Hyparrhenia diplandra | reverse complement strand
ACGCGTTGTTGGGACGGCAGCTCGAAGCTAGATCGAGGCCCCGTGGCTGCGGACCCGTCGGTCGTGGGCAGAGTCACCAGAGACGACCGCTGCTGCAGACCTGCTGGTACGCCGTGTTGCCCAGCACGTGGTGGTGGTGCCAGAGTCTATGATGTAGGCCCGCCGGTGCCGTCTGCCTTGAGCGCGAAGGCGCTGGGCGGGATGGACAGAACCGTCGTGCCGAGGGACTGTGCCGGTCAGGGATTTGAGGATGGTAGCCCGGAGCTCATCGAGCTCACCGGAAGGATTAGCGACGAGGCGTGGAGCTGACGCCGGTGTCGTTGAGCGACGCCGACGGCCCGAGGGAGGAGCTTGCTGGTGCTACAGTTTGGTGCTGTCCTGGTACGGCGTGGGGCGGTAGGAGAACTTGACGCCGAGCTGGGGAGACGAGCGACAGGCTGCTGCCCAGCGACGAGGGCCGGACGCCGCGGCTGCTGAAAGCCGCCGCTCGCGTTGCTTGCATCCGAAGGCGGCGTCAGCCGGGACGCGGGCCTGGTCAGCCGCCGTGGATCCGGAATGACATGAACGTCTCTCGGACCCTGGGTAGAAGTACGTCCACCCGCTGCCGTAGGTGCGTATTTGTACATGCACGCGCACCCCGGCGGCAGGGAGGTCGCCCCGGCCAGCGCCGCCGCAGCATAGGCTCAGCGAGCTGTTGCACGGGAGCACGCCGAACGTGGTGGAGCTGGACGGGTTGTACAGCGGCGTCGGCTGCTGGGAAACACTGGGAGCTGCAGGGGCGCGCACTGCGTCAGATGAGGTCGCTGCCCGTGTCAGCGATGGCCTGGTACGACAGCGGCGGCGTGCCAATGGCCAGCGTCATCCAGGTACTCCCCGGCGGTGGGCGCGATCTGGACCGGCGCGGGCACACCGTGCCGTCGGACGACGGGAGGGCTAGCTGCCGGGCGTTGTGCCGGTGCATGTCGCGGCGCAGGGAAAGTAGCGCACGAACTGGGACGCGGTCACGCTGGGGGTCGGCGTGGATGCGCGTGAGGCTCCCACGCGGACGCCTGCGGCATCGGAGGCAAGAGATGCAAAAGATGAGGGAAGAAATGAGAACGGCGAGAGCGAAGCCATTTGTGTTGTCGATGACATGGAAAGCATCAAGCTGCAGGGAGTATGTATGTACAAGAATAATGGTGTTGGAACGTTCGCGTAATCAGCGTTTATATAAGCTAGTGAGATCATGCCCTGCGTCGTGGCGGCCCAAGCTCTAACACGGACGGTAATGTTGACGTGGTCAGAGCACGACAACTTTATGCCCGTATTATTTGGTGAATGAATTTTGCCTAGAAGAGCCGAAGCAGTTTGGGGACTCGGCATCGTTGTCACTCTCAACATCAACACGGTGGCGTACGTCTCTACCGCACCATCGGGCGTTGAATTTCAAAGGATTAGGCGATTATGTATGAGTATTTGAAGTCGCCATTGGAGGCCAAGAAAGTCATGCCTGGACGAGGTGATCCCAGGTACACAGGTGTCGTGGTGTCCGTGTGTGTCAACAATTCTCAACCGACCACGGCAAGCTAGGACGCTCCCTCTGGAAGAAAGCTCTGCACGCAGACACCCTGATGCACCTATCCGACAAGCGACGACATCAGGACCCGGTCACAAATTTTCCACACATTCCCGAATCTGAACAGTACAGTTAGTCGATTAGGACGTAAGCTGTGACCGCGCCTGAAAGGCACCCTGACCCTCTCCCAGTGTCGCTGGTGAAGGGGCTTGCTTGTTCGCTCACCGACCATCAGGCCGCACGATGGCGGGCAGAGTAAGGGGAGAATCGAGGAAGCCTATGTTTATATATGAAAGGAAGTTATTGTAAACTAAGATCAAAAGCTTTTGAGTCAAGAGGTAGCACCCACAATACTCTCATTAGAGTCGTTCCACCCTAAACCCTAACTCCTAAGGTGTCCACCCGACCTACATGCACGCAGTCTCTCGATGATCTCCGATGGTGCTTGCTAATGAGGTGGGCACACAGGTCTGCACACATGATTGATCACAGAACCATTTGTGTTTTAGTTTCTTTGTGTTGTCAACTCTCAACATTTTTCTTCTATATTATTTTCTCTTCTACCTCTGGGTTGCCTTCTCAATCGGCACCGACACTGCGGTGTGTCGAAGACACTCTTCTCGCTTGTGTTGTGCAGTGTTGAGCTTCGAGGGCGGTACGCTACTGACGAGGTAGAAGATCAAGGAGGATGTGTCATGCCGATGGGACGAGCGTGAAGGGTGGGCCGGTGAGGCTTGGATTGAGGGACCGAGCGCGGTGGCCGCCCATGGTGGCTCACTGCGGGACATCGACAGTCTTGCGCGGGCGGCGTGGAGTGATCGTGTCGACGTCGGGTCAAGGCACGGGCAGTTTAGCGCGTGAGGGGTCGAGTGGGCGAGCGCAGTAAGACTTGGCGGCGACGTGATGCGAGCGCGACGTGACATGTGCTCGGCATGCAGCGCGCGCGATACTGCGTACACTAGCTGCATGCGCGTGCTTTGGTGGTCTTTGGGCCACAAAACCGCCGGCGGCCGTGCACGCGCACTGCTTGGGCGCACACCTAGGCGAGGAGGTTCGATGCGCGAAGGAGCGGCATGTAAAGCGGCATGCGGGGAGTTAGCGATCGAGAAGCGTAAGCTACACGCGTGAGAAGGCTAGCGCCAGGTCGCCGGATCAAAATATTCTGTCGAGTGAACCAATATGCCCGCTCGCTGATATCTGGCCCATGCATCGCAGTAGGTAGGGATGCCTAAGTCTAGTGTTGGGCCCTCCCTTTATCGCAGATGAAGTGTAAGGGCAATCAAGCTCTAAGTGGAGTTTTCGGTGTGTTGAGACTACCTAGTAGAACTAATGATATTTGTTGAGAGATGACATGCAGAAATAAAAAGTGAGAGATGATGATGTATAGGTTCAAAGTTTCCACATTTGCATTTTGGTGGTGTTTTCTCAACTCGGAGGGTTTAAATTCATTTCTATTTTGGAATCTTGAGTATAAGAATTTGTCATACTATAAAGATAGGGATCCACGGACTCTCGGGGTCACGCATGAACTCTCTCAAATCCCAATTCAAACACATCATCACTTCTAGCCGAGCTGGGCGTTCCAAGCATGCTTATCTTTTTCTGTCTGCTGCCTGCAGCCTGCTTGCGTGTTACAGTCGCGTGCACTACATTCGCTCTTTGAAGCCCGGCCGTTAAGCGAGCTATCGGGTATAAAATACCCGCTCTACCCCTCTACAGCGGTCACAGCACCATTTTGTCGATCTGGGCTTCGGACACTCCAAAAGAGCGGACCTCTCTCTCTCTCTCCTCCATTGTTGCACCTTGAGCTCCCAAGCCGATCTCTCATTTCCACCATCGATTCTTGAGAGAAAAGTGTGCATCTTTGATTAGAAAGTTGTTCTACAGAGATTCTCCTCAAAAGAGTATTTGGTCTCACATTTGGCTTCGGCGATCCTAGGGTTTGTTACTCTTAGAGCTTGCTAGCTTGTGTGTGGCGGCCTTGGGAGGTTGTAATCTCACAGAAATCGAATACTCTAGCCGCACATCATCTGATGAGCTAACTCTCTTAGCTTGTGCACCGAGGAAAAGAAGAACTAGCCTTTGTCAGTAAGCTCTGCCTGCAGTGGCACACTCTCAACAACATGGACTAACCATCCTTAGTGGCTGACGTGATGAATCATGGGATAAATCATCGTCGTCTCGTGCATGCTATTTTACATTCTTGCATATACTCGAGTTGATGCTGCTAGGGTTTTACGTCTGATCTACTTTGTTGTGACTTTCCTCGGGTACTTTTTAAGTTAGCTATTTGTGATATACTTGTGTGCAAGAATGCGAGAAATCAACTTCGACTCCAAGTTTCATTAACTAGATTTCATACTTGTTGTCTTTTTCCATCTCTGTAGGTGTGGTAGAGCACGCAGGAGGTGCACTGGCGACTGGCGTGTTATAAATGGCATGACAGCTTGAGTTTGATTTTCTTACACGCCATTTGTATGAGGTACAAGCCTATTCACTCTAGGCTTCCATCAGATCCCTGCTACGAAAGCGGTCAGTGGGCTAGCTTTACATGCAGCATGTGAGGGGCCAAAGAGTAGAAGAAATAGAAAACAAAATAGCTAACAAAAATTTTGTGTATGCATTATTGTAGTCGCGTGAAGTATGTACACTTTACGACCACTGAGCGTACTCCCTCTGATGGTATTGGTACTAAAGCAGGGCAGCGACATGACAGTACGCATAAAACACAACACATTGACCTCTTATTATTATAAAAATATTTTATGGAGATGCGATATATGTATACGCTTTTATCACAGTAAAGCTTTTAAAGACGAAATACTACTCATGTAAAATTTTACATGCATATAAAGCTTCAACGAGCACAAAGTTACAGATGATGATTTATATTCACGCGATGTTTGGCAAAGCGCTTGTCCAAAAGCGGCTTGTCGCACAGCGGAGAGATTTGTTACGAGTAAAGAGGCGGTCATCTGCGACAACACTATACACTAACAATTCCGAAGCATTACTGTATCGCGAGATTTAAAATGAAACATTCTGCACGGCCCAACACTAGCAATTCCGAAAAGCCCGAAAGGCCTTTCCAGCCCAGTAGCTCACGCTCGATGGCGCGGCCTGCGGGCCATGCGACATGATTTCTAAATTCCAGCGAGTCGCAGGCAGAATGAGATATACCAGTCCAAATGGTCACATAAACTCAATAGGGCAGAAAGGCTCCCATAGTTTTTAATTCTAGCAAAAGAGCATTTGCTCACTAGTCCAATCCAGGCTCTACTCATCACCACGCACGCACACACCACTCCTATGAACACCCGTACGCACATAGCAGCACAAGCAATGATCGATATGATTAGATACGAGTGGACCAACGCTGCCACGGAAACTCGCTCTCGCCGCCGTGATTCTGACCAGCCTGCATAGGCGTCTTGTGACGACCAGCCTGCGACTAAGCGCACGGGAGCAAAAGACGCCTACTGCACGCACTCCCAAATGGGTCCTCCTCAAAGGTGTCAAATCTACTAGCGCTTTGCACCCGTAGTCAACATTTTACTAAAATAAATTAGTAGAGTTACGCACAGCTAGTACAATCGATGTCAAATCTACTAGCTTGCAATTCTCTTCTCTCCATCACCACACGCCGGCGCGCCGACGGCCCCGGTTGTAGTCCTTCTGCAGCGATGCCACGTGTACAAGCGGGACAGCACACCTACATGTCCAGCCTGAAGGGTGCGCTCGCCGGAGCACGCGCACTGATCAGGACGCCGCGAGGCTGACCACTCGGCGCGGCCGCCGGGAGGGATCCGGACAGTGGGTCTGGCGGCGCCGTGCTCTGCCGGGCGGACTTTCCGCGGCGGGCGCCGACTGCGCCAGGCGTCTCCTCCGCCGGGATGCCTGCTTGGCGCCATCGATGGCGGCGGCCGCACCATGCTTGGCGCTCCCACTGAGGGACGTGGCCCGTCTACTCCGAAAGCCAGTACCAGCTCCGTTTCTCCTCCGCTGATGCAGTCCTCGCGGACTTCAGCGCAACGCGCCAGAATGGGTCGACGTCACGAGCGCGAACCCCGTGCCGCCTCGCCGTGGCCGCGCGGGTTCGACGAGCGCACGTGCAGCTGTTGAGCGCGGAGGTTGCCGATGACGCGGCAGCGACCGGAGCAGCTGCGTCGGCGAAGCTTTACCGTGGTCGTCGCGTCGTCTGGGGACGGGGACCGGACGGTGTGTACGGGCTCGCGGCAGTGCACGCAGGACATGCCGCCGGACACACTGCTGGGCTGAGCCTGCACCTCGATGGTGGCATCACCGCGAGAGGCGACGGAAGATCGGCAGCGGCAAGATGGGCGCAGCGGTCTTCGGGACGCGGTGCAACCTGCGCATGGCTTGGACCTGCAGTTCTTCAGCGTTACTGACAGCAGCAACATGGTGTCCCTACGTAAGTCTCTCTGCCTGGGCATGGCCAGTATTCAGGGTGAGAAATCTGAAAGAGAGAGAGTCCACGATGCATTACGAAACCTGGATGAAGGTTGTCGTGCTTGTTACCACTTACCAACATGAGTTATTTCTGAAACATCCGAGAATTCAGCTGGCTCCCTGAAGAAGAGTCATCAATCTGGAGTGCATATCAGCAGCACTCCAAAAAGTTCTTTCAGAAGTTGTTAAACCCCATCACCGATCATTTCTCGTGTATCATGTCCAGGGAAGAAGAAAGACCGTGCGTTTCTTTATCATTGCAACAGCTTACCTCATCCGGCAGTCCTCTGTACACCGCTTGTTTTCTGGCGGCTAGGCGTCTGGAGGAAACAAAAGTAGTAAGTGATTATTGTTTTTATAGCCTAGAATAAAAAGAGAAATCAAATGCTTTTATTCCAATTTCATGTATAACTAATGGAGAGATGCACATCTAGGGAAAATGAGACTCTGACAGAGGAGCCCGAGAATATGGATGAGAAATACTGAGACTATGCGGAGGATTGAAGATGCTACTTTGGAGTTCTCATTGTACTGATTTCCTCTCCAGATTGCTGATGCTACGACGATCGCTTCTCACCCAAAAATATACTAGGAGGAGGGTGGATTTGGCCCGGTTTACAAGGTATTTCTATTTGCTATAATGCTATTATTGGTATGTGCATGTGCATCCAATCTACCAAAAAGCTCCAAATATATGATGAATTTTGCAGGAGTATTTTCTGATGGACAAGAGAGGTGGCAATAAAAGGCTGTCTACTCGGTCACAACAAGGCCTAATAGAGTTCAAGAATGTAGAGATCCAGGTTATAAGCAAAAACTTCAGCACAAAACCTTGATGCGGAGCTGCTTGGTTGTTGCATCCATGAAGAAGAAGATGTTGATCTCACGAATACCTGACGAACAGAAAAGCCTGGACCACTTCATTTTTGGCACATGCCCTTACTAGGAAAGTGCTCATTATTTCATAATTGTGTTCATGACGCAGAACTAACACTTAGTCTTGTGTTATATTGCTTGTAGATTCAGTCAGACAGGCATCACTTACATGGAAGAGACGAATAAAATAGTAGAAGGCATAGCCCAGGGACCTCCTGTACCTCCCATACATCTTTCACGCCAACACGGATCATCCATAGGGACTTGAAAGCAAGTAACATCCTGTTAGATTCTGGATTTTGAACCCTAAGATTTTACTGACTCCCTTTGGGATGGCAAGGATATTTCCATCAGATACCTGCTCAAACAGCCGCCAGCCAGCAGACTTTGTGGGCACATAGTAAGTGGTCTTATTGTACTAGTTCTGTTACTTTACTAATACTATTTCTTATCAAAAGCATTTGCACTCTTGACTACCTACATGCTCTCCTTTTCTAGTGCGAGACATGGCTCCTGAATATGTATCATGATGGCCTTCTCTCGATCCAGAGTCAGATGTACCAGTTTTGGGGGTCCTGCGTCTTGAGATTATCAGTGGGAAAAGAGAGCTCAGGTTTTCAGCACAATGGAGATTTTACAATCTTCTTGAATACGTAGCGTACTAAGGACAGCTAACAATCTGTAAAATTGGTAGAACAGAACCATGTTTTCCCCTTACCTATAACAAGACTTCGCGATATACTAACAAGATCAGTTACTATTAATGGTGTATCTGTATGGTGTCTCTACATTATTTCTTTCCGTGCAGTATAGGGCCTCAAAGCAGTACAGTGGCTTCCTGTACCTTCCTGTCTATAGCCAATATACAGCATTTGTAGCTACATCTAACATGCCAGATATACCACATCATACGCATGTACATTTTTCCTTTTCAGGCCTGGGAACTGTGGAAGATAGGAGATGGAATGACTTCATTGATCAATCATTTGGTGATGACTACGAACTGGAAGAGCTGATGAAATACCTTGCAGTGAGCATTGCTGTGTGTTCAAGAAAAACAATAGATCGATCCTACAATGCCTGACGTTAAGTTGCAATTCTTACGCAGTGATGACATCACTAGCCAGAACCAAAAGCAGCCAGCTTACTCCTATGCGAAATTAGATGCGTCAGTAAATGTCTCTGTATTGAGTAGCTAGGAAATGTGATGTTACCATCAGTACTACAAATGGCAGATAATAGGATGTGAATATACTGTTAATAAAGTGTGAGCTACAGGTCTGGGTCATCCTTCTTGTGTTAGTAATTGCAAGGCATTGTAGGTTTGCTCGCTGTTTCCCACCAGTATCTCACCAGTAAAACCTGTTAGGTTGTTTTGACCATTGGTCACATCATTTAACAAGACTTTCCTTATTGAGCCCGTACATAAAACTGCAGCGTGGGTTATCTTTCTAGATCCCAAACTGGCTTCTACCACTGGGCTGACATGATGACATAAGCCATGTCTGTGTGTGATGAAGAATCGCGTCTCTCAATAATAGAGAGCATACCCCACAATAGATATCATTTGTTTTGGACACATCATAAATCTAATCCTGGCGGCCATGTTTAGTCTTTCTTTTGTTTTCAGTCAAGACATCACATCGCAGATGTAAACCGCTGCAATCAAGAAGCACAACAGCACCTGGAATGTAGTCAAGTTCATCACGCTTACAAGAAGGGAGCAAAAGTAAGCTTCACATCACGTGGAAGAATCCACAAGAGGCAACTCTCTAGACCAGTCTTCCGTGGAAAAGTGTAGGCCCATGTCACCATCTTTTCAATTTCTGATCCAAAAAGAACGAGTCTGAATGGAACCTCAAGCTTGACCATTGAATTCCCTTTACCTCTTCAAGGATGAAGCAAATATGACATTTGGCACTCATCTCTGACCAAAAGGCCATGGCACTCCTAGTTACCACATTATAAAAACTGTCACCTCTCCTATTTCTCTCCACTCCTGCCCAGCATCATTGGCTGGCCAGACGTTCTGCAGTGATTATAATGGTGCCAGGGTACACGCCAAACAACACCTACAAATCTAATCTAATCTCCCTCACTAAAAACACGATTTGGCCATGCAGTAAAGAGGTGCACTCAGCTATAGGAATGGTGTATTAATCTGGCTAGCTCTTTGCTGTTTTTGTCTTCCATGCGTTATGAGCAGATGGTGCTCTGTTCTTTGGTCATGCCTCCCTTGTCCTAGTGACAGGAGCATGCTTGTATGGCCAGCAGTAGCAGTAGCTAGCAGTAGGTGGTATGGCCATGCAATATTAGTAGTTGGTAGAATCTTGTACTTCATCTTATCTTGCTATATGAAGTCAAGAGAGGTAAGCAATCACCTTTAGTTCAGCAGCACCAAGTTTTTCGTGCTCTCTGTTCTCTCTCTTCTATGTGAGTTGAGGGGTGAATGGCATGGGAGCTGGCCAGGCCAACAATTGGCATCAAAGCCCAGGTTGGGAGCGATAGCGATCTCAGGTTTAGCGGGCCATTCTCTTCCCCTGGATTGAGTGTGGATGCCAACATTCCTGACCTCACTGTCACTAGAGTGTCATCCCCCTCATGGTACAGAAGATGGTGAAGCTAGGGCGACCCATCAAGTTCACTTGTACAACTCGACTTACCTAGTTCTCACCTGTACCAACTAATGAAGGTCATGCTAACAAGCGTGGGAGCTGTGTGGTGTGCGGAGCCCATCCTGGCATCCAGGAAGTGGTCCCAATGGAGTATGTCTTGGGCGCTTGGGGAGCAAGGCCATTGCCAAGTTGGCCTGATAGCCTCAAGTCGATGTGCATCGACCTGACCGGGAGGGAAGGCAAGGGTGTAGCAGCACCAACAGGAGTACAAGTCCATCACTTTCCTTCACAGCAAAAGTGGTGGGAGGTCTTTTGCACTACTAACATGGCACACCATGGCGGTCCATGGCCTCGCTGATCAAGCAATCACCAGCAAGCTCTGCAATAGCCAACAACTGCCTTATCAGGAAGCAGAGGAGGATCTCACTTTTCCTAAAGAACGCAAGCTACCATGTCGACAAACCGCTCGAGCAGCACAGGGACCTATTTGGGGACAATCATGCTGGCACACAGAGGGAAGGCACTACTTCCCTCCTCGTGATGGCAGCAGGCACATGTGATGACACTATTATCGAGCAAGGACGAGGCAGAGATGGCAATCAAGCACTTTATGGCCCGGTGGAGACAGAGATGAGGAAGAGGTTGCGTGTGTTGCAAAATGATTGTGGTGGTGAATTTTACCTCAATTGACTTTGCATAGTACCGTGCAGGGGAACCCATCCTCTATGCAACGAGCTCTCACCATTATCAACCCACAACATACATGCCTCCCACTAGATGTATCGCCTACATCGATGGCAAGAACCTTCAATTTCGTGCCATTGAGGACAGTTTTGATAGCGACGAAGTTCCTGGCATGGCGGACAGCAACCAAATCTAGTATACTAGGTAATGTAGCACTAGGCCTCGCTTTGAGTAATGTGCAAACTTGCGTAAAAGGCCTCTACAAGCAACCAAAACAAGTAAGTTACAGCTGCAGAAGTCTCTCTATACAGAGCCCAGGGCAGGGTAGCGATCGTAGGGAGAGCTCTTGGAGTGCCAATGCAACAACCCAAAAACTTCTCTTTTGGTTAACATAAAATTGTTTTCAACAAATGTATCAATAGAGCTCTTTCTCAAACTAAAACTCATTCATCCTATGCATGGATTTACAGACAACCACGAGTTGATGTCTTCGTGGGAATTGGAGGTTTCCTAGTGGTAATATCCATTTCTGCTTGGTTATCCATGTATGGATCAAAAAACACAGCAACAGCGAGGTCTGCACTAACATAATCAAAAGCGTGTGCTATTAATTTTGTACTCTCTATATGTATAACTTCAATATTGTTTTTCAGAACAAGCAAAATTGAAGGTTACATGACGAATGTATTTGGCAATACAAAGTGTGATAAACCCATGGAGCATGGAAGCTGGCAACTTCGGGATTTTCACAGTATGATTACTCATATAAAAGCTACAAATAACTGTGCGGTTGATAATAGCAAACTGGGAGACAGGTGGTCTCGGTCCTGATATACAAGGTATATGTCCTTATACCACAAATGACGTCCTAAACAGTGAATTAAACATTATGTATGTTGTTCATACAAATATGGTGCCTCTCTTATTTATATTGTAGAGATACATTCTGCAATGATGCTGACTCACGATACTTTTTCGTAACTAAAACAGGATGCATATAGTTTCCAGGAAAACCAAGTTATTGAAAACAGTAACTTGTTTATTTTATTTTGATCAATCACAGGCAAATTGAGAAGTGGAATTAAAAATAGCAGTCAAGAAACTAGAAACATGTTCTTTTTACAAGGACTATTGGAATTCCAAAAGTGAAATTCAGCTTTCATAGCAAAAGCTTCAACACAAAAATCTCGTTAAGCTGCTGGGTTTGCTGCACTAGAGGAGATCAAGAAAAGATGCTTATATATGAATACATAGGAAAACAGAAGTCTAGATTACTTCATATTTGGCAAGGACCATCTCTTCTACATGTGTAACATTGCTAATTGCTTACAGTATATCAACGGTTTTTGATAAATTGTACATCTTTTGCAGATGATAAACATGGAGGGGGCACACCTAAACTTGGCCAAAAACCAGTCTCAGCACATAATTAATGGGAGATAGCTCAAAGGGCGATTCTTTTACCTTCACAATTATTCGCGGTTATGTGTTGTCTCATAGGGAGTTTGAAAGCCAGCACATTCTCTTGGATAGTGAAATGAATCCAAAAATATCAGATTTTGGGATGGCGTGAATATTCTGTTAAAATGTGAAAAGAATCAAAATACTACCAGAATAGTGGGCACACAGTAAGAACATATGGATCTGTGCACTTTGAGGTACATTTAAAAAGTCATAGAAGGCGCTTCTATGAAAAGAAAAGAACATTGTAGCATTTCATCAACTTTAATAAAAGAAAATCCACCTTTTCTCATTACACCGACACTATTTTAACTTCCATCCCTCGGTAGCTACATACCTCCTGAATATGCTTTTCACAGGGGTTTGCACCATCAAATCAGATGTTTTTAGCTACGAGGGTATTGACATTGGAAATTGTAAGCTCAAAAGAAGGGGCGGCCCAATTCTATGAGTACAGCGGAAAGCTATATAATCTCATCTCATATGTTGAGATTGTAATTAACCATAACGAATCCAGAACTTTATCTGTGCATGCCATTTGCTCACAAATGCATGCCCCTATCTTATTTGTTTTACAGCATGTTACTTTGGCAGGCTTGAGCAAGTTTGGACGGATGGAAAATTAGGTGAGCTGATTTATTCTCCTCAGGCAATGCATGTAAAGAGAGATAGAAAGGCTATCGATTCATGTGGCACTATTATGTGTTCAAAGCCCTAGAGCATCGACCTGATATGGAAGCGAGTTGTCAATGCTAAACAATAAGGATGTAAGCTACCCAAGCCTATGCAACCAGCTTACTTCCATGTAAAATCTAGTGAGGAAGAAGTTTCATCACAGAGCATTACTTATGACTATGCGAGTATCACACTAGAAAGGGAGCACAAGCACACTGTCATCATTTATGCGATGCTTGTAATTATCTGCATTAAGAGGAAACTATATGCACCAATATAGTCATGCGAGTGAGTTTGATTGTTATAATGTTATGCATATTTATTAACACAACATACAGTTTTGTGAGTGAGTTTTGCTTGGATATACAAAACACGTCTTGAGCTGAACCTGAACCTTTGAAATTTCAACCTCGTGTCTTAAACAACAAAATAGGGCGTTCTGATCCTAAAACAAATGCATTTTTGGGCGTTCTGAGGAATTTGCTTCATTCCTAGAGTAAACTTCACAACAGGTAGTACATGCCATTGAATCATTGATGTCACTTATGCGCACAAACTGCAATTAGGACACGCATAATGGGGGTACAGCAACGGCTACCGTAAGTGCGCTCCAACTCATAGCGGAAGAAGCGGGCCGCACTCCATGCGAGATAATTCCTATGGATCGACTCGAATCGAGCAAAAGCGAAAAGAAGAGGGATTCGTAGGGCCCACCTAACCTTCGAATCATTTGGCGCAATGTCTGTGTCAACAACCGCGCAAACCATGAAGGGCGATGGTGTTCTTCAGCTCGCCACGGCCGAGGCGGCGGTCGTGCTTTCTTTCTTTTTTTTCGCCGTATTTGCCCGAGGATGGATGGATGATTGGTCAGGCGAAACGGAAAGAAAAAATTGAATTTGATACCGAAAGGCATTTTTTAGCGTGTGTGTGCCTCACTTCATAAAAGAATCCAAATAAACCCACGTCTTAATGGCGTTCCAAATAAACTCACTCTCGGCCGCCGCCAAAATAGTCAATTTCTCGTTCCTCGCCAGTTCCGCATCGAGCCGTCGCCACTCGCCAGTGTCGCCACCCATTCAGGCTCCTCTGGGCCGTGGGTGGGCTAATCGAGGTGAACCAAACCCAATAAGGGCCCAGCTTGTTCTCTTGTGAGTCTCGAATTTATTGGGTTTTAATGAAACTCCTTTTAAAAAAAAGAATTTTGTGAGTTGGTCCGTCTCCATTACCAACTCGAAGCGGTGTGTCACGTGCGCGGGGGCCTTCTTCCCCTGCGTCGCTTCCGGCGGTCGCGGTCGCGGCCCGGCAGGCGCTGGCCGCCGGCGAACGGGGCGAAGGCAGCTATGGCCGCGCGGTAGCCACTCTCTGTCTGGCTCAGTCGCTGACTGTGCGCATCTCCCCTGCCTCTCCGCCGGCCTCGCAGGTTAATACCCTCCTGTTACTGCACCACGCTCCCCAGTCCGCACCCCACAAACCTGATTTTCAGGTCCATTTTCCCCAGCTCGCGAAGATACTGATTTGCTCTCTAGAACGCAGCCTTAATTCTACTCAGGTAGGGATTTATTTCGACATTTTGATTGATTTAGGTTGAAGTCGAAATCGACTTCGAAATATACAGTTCGTGGTATGTTTGACTGTTTGCCTTGCCAACCAGCCTTGCTTTCTTCCTAGCTCATCTTCAATTGATGGTCATGTGCTTTTGCATTAATCAAGATTTAACATAACAATTCCTCAAAAAAAAAGGATTTAACAAATTCAAAACCACACAAGTGGTTTTCGCAACTCACATGATGACCAGTGCTGATTCCTTTTCAAAAAAAAAAAAAAAAACAGTGCTGAGTGCAGAGACTCAAGTTTTTTCATACCTGTAAGGCTTTAATTAGCCCAATTTGAAATTTGGTACTGAGATAGCACCTGCCACTTTTGTCAGCACTAGAATTTTGTAAATACAGACGTACGTAGTGTTCTGATTTATGCACAACTGAATAGTACAACTTGCACACTTTACTGTCTTACTCACAGAATGTTTGAAGAGGAGCACAAAGAGTTAAAACACTTGAAGCTTATTTATGTTGTCAAGTTACAATCAGTACTTCTTACAGCACCCAAAAAGCCATGTTAGCATGTTACTGTTACTATATTAACAAAGAAGGTTAGAGTTATATAATAATAAATAAAAATACTGATTTTTACTTTCAAGTATAAAACTCGAAACACCGTTTGGCTAAACAATGACAATATCATTATCGTACATATAGACAAACCACTTGTTAGGCTTGGACCCTTCCCAGTCTCATAGAAAGTCAGAAAAAATGGTTCGAATTTCATGGATTAACACTCTACCTTTCTAATGTAATACTTATATTGAAGTTGCTTGATTGCGCTTCTGTCTCGTTAGATCGTACAAAGAAATAACCTGGTTGCCTTGGCTTAGGCAAACTCACATTGTCACCATTTAGCATGGTAACCACATGGTCCATAGTGGTCTGTCCTCTGCACTCTCTTGGACACATAGCAGTGCCACCTGAATGCACCTTTGTATCGCTTCGTGATCATTTCCTATAGGACAGCAGATGAGCTGGTACCAGTCTCCTCCCCTCCAGAGTTTCAAGCCTGTTAGAAATCAGTGTTCTGTTGTCAAGCAAATGATACTCCTAAGGCTATAACATTGTACAAGCAAGTGGACATCAAATCTAAAAATAATTAACACTTACATAAGAAATGAGATTGTACAATTTTCCATCATATTGGTAGAAACCAGTAGTCCTCTTTCCACTTATTATTTCCAAGACCAATACGCCAAAGCTAAACACATCTGATTTGATTGAGCAAATCCCATCAAAAACATACTCTGGAGATATGTAGCCACTGTTTGAAACAAGAGAAATGGTTATACATAATATTACCGTCTATCGACCCACAAGTATATAAATTAAAATTAACTTTGTAATATACGTCTATGCTTTCTGAAAGAAACCCCAATTTTGGTAATACATTTGATTGTGGAGATTAGTTTGTGTAATGGGACTGCTATAAAGTTTGCATTATTCTCATTAGAAAAGTGTAGAATTGCTTTTATAGATATAAACTTAAAATCCACATGCCTTTATACTTACTGTGTGCCGACTATTCTGGTGGTATTTGATTCTATCATATTTGAGCTGAATATTCTAGCAATTCCAAAATCAGATATTTTTGGAGTCATGTCCCTATCCAAGAGAATGTTACTTGCTTTCAAATCCCTATGAACAATACATAACCGTGAATGCTTGTGAAGGTATAAGATCCCCTGTGCTATCCCATCAATTATATGTAGACGCATGTACCAGTTTAACTGTACTCTTTTCTTTGGATCTGCAAAATAGGAACAAAAATTATTGAATATTAAAAAATTAAAAACTCACAAATTACAGAATATATGCAAAGATGAAATCTTATGGATGGCTTGCCAAATATGAATAAGTCCAAGCTTTTGTTTTGGTATATATTCAGTAGATCAATATCTTTTCTTGATCTCCTTCGATACAACAGCCAAGCAACCTAACGAGATTTTGTGTTGAAGCTTTGCTATCAGCTGAATTTCATTTTGAACTCTAGTAAACCTTGTACAGAACATGCTGCAAGCCTTTTTGGCTGCTACTTCAACACCACCAGGCAATAGGCCCTGAAATTAGTAAACATTACAAACAGAGTAGTACACTTTGTATGCATCTCTATAGCTGGTCCTACAACAAACATGCATTACTTCCTCTCTCTCTCTTTTTTTTTTTTTGAAAGAGTTATTCAGAAAAAAGCACACAAAATAAAAAGCACAACAAGCATGTAGAAGATATTAGGTTTTATTTATCTTGGCAAATATATGGGCATGGTTGTTTCTCTGAAATGGAAAAAGTTATTTATAGAATACAACATAAAGTTATTATTAAGAAGCAAACAATATTACCAAATATACAATAACAAAAATAGTTGAATTCGAATGCTAATATGCTAGCACATTTACCTTATAAACAGGTCCAAAGCCACCCTGTCCAAGTTTGTTTTCACTTGAGAAGTTGTCGGTGGCTTCTTTTTATCTGAGGAAAATGCGTATGAGTGAAAGCCTGAGTTTCCTTCTTCAATCCTCCAAAAAAGATTTATAACATTTTGTATTGCCATTGACAGCAACTGCAGTTCATATCTTGCTCGTTCTGGAAGCCATTGTGAAGTTATTTTGTTGATACTCATTATTTACCATTAAAATCAAAGCTGATACAAAGGTAGTGCCATGAGGTAATCCTTTACCTCTTTTTTTCTCTCTGTTCTGATCCATATGAACAAGCAACCAAGAAACAGAAACCACGATGGAGAATGATCCAATACTGATCCAGATCCAAAATTTGTTTGCTGCACAATGAAAAATTTAGTCAATAGTCAATGTTGTATTTCGAGAAATACTAATAAGAGGTCACATCGTAGGGTGATACCTATCAAGTAAATTTTAATGGGGAAACAGTCAAACATTTTTTCTATGCTTTTCAAAATCATTTTTTGTATATTTAACACAATGTTGTAATAAAGAATATGTGCACCCCAATTTTGATCCTTCTGAAAAAAAGAGGCACTTTCTTTTTTTGGTGGCTGGCGGGGGAAATCTAATTTTTGCATTCACCTGACTAACTGAGTTTTAGTTTCATTCAGATTGTTAGAGGAGATGAATGAAAACTTGAAACAAACCAACCAACTCTGGATTGAATGAACTTACGTTGGGGGCCTGCGGGCATATCTACTGACAACATTGGGTGACCAGCAAAAGACTTAACATCTCTATGGTACCTAAGCTGCAGTACATCCCTAGGATTGCACCTCCCATCTGGCCACTGCCAAACATCTGCTTCATGTTGTTGATAATGCCCTTTTCAACCTTGGCAATCCTCCCATGTAATGCTATCATCTGTGCACTGCACAAGCCCATATACTGTCTGATTTTGTTTGAGGGAGCCAGCCCTGGCCTGTCGCATACCTGCTGACTGTTTTACTCACCATGTCATCAACAAGCTGGTTCATCAGTTTGGAAACAGGCACATCGAACTCTGAGTCAGCATCATCACTAACTGGTGGGGGGGTTCAGATTAGTGCTCACTATGCATTCTGACCATTGCTGGAGCTTGAGTTGAAGTCCTGATCAGAGAATATTAGCTGGGTCCGGTTTCTATCGTCGAATAGGTTTATGTTCTTCTTGGGAGTAGCAAGAGCTACTGCTGTTGCTGATGGCTGAATAAAAGGGCCTCAAGGCGCTGCTGTGCTGTCGTTGCCTGGGGTTGTGTCTCCTCTGCATAGAACCGCTCATGGACCCTGTCAGCACCTGTTCCGGCTGTGCCATGAGCTGAGTGTGAGTTTGGGCTTGTGATGTTTGCAATCAGGTCTTCAGCAAGGGATTTCAGGCTGGACATATAGGTACTGCTTGGCATGCATGCAGTGTTAGCATTACTGCAGAAGGGACCTTCAGCTAACAACAGCTTTGGGGAAGAAAGAAGTAAAGAGGAGGGAAACAAGTAGCATCGTGCGATACTTGTGTTTGAGTATAGGACTTGTGGCTTTGGACACATGGGGTACATAAATCGTCTTAAATAATGTATGGATTGTTTTTTCCAAGAAAAGAGATTACTTTCAGCAGTAAGAAAGAAAAAAAGAACACAATCCATGGCTTTACTAAGATGCTTGTGAGGAACTTCTAGTCCTTGCTCACGTCGCATGCTTTGAATGCTGTGAGAAATAACAACAAATTGATCACGATGTCTGACTGGCAGTGTGACATAGGAAGCAAGGAAGGTAGAAATTCTCGGAGATTTATAATTATAAAATATTGGCAGCTGTGGATTTAAGCTTTTCTTATATGTATGAATTCATTTGAGAACCTTATTTTTTATATAGCTGATTTTTTGTCTCTTCACCTCAAATTTCTTGAGGTCAATGTGGTGGATACTACACTTTTTTGTTCGGCAAAAAGAAAGTTGGAAATATGTTATTTTCATTCTTTCAGGTTAAGAGCCGGTTGGTCAAAATATCTCGACAACCTGTTGGTTTCGCTGTCCTACTGTTTGTGTTTTCATAGAAACCGGTATGTCAACTATTAATTCAGAGTTTGACAGCTCCCCATCATTTACAGGCAGCTCTGAATATTCTGCCTTATTATTATTTCTGACATCACCTGCCCAGCGGTATATCCATTTTTCACCGCATGCAATAGATTTTTGGTTGGAAAAATATCAACAATCTCAAACTGATGGACTTGCAGATCTCTTGAAGATGACAGATTGACTGAAGACCGCTCAGTCTCAGCCTCCACCTGTCATAAGACTCATGTCAAATTAAACATGATTATTTTCTACAAAGTTCAGTCAGTCCTCCCCCGGCCAACAATAGTCTAAGGAGAGTGAACTGGTGGTAAATACTAATGCCAGCAGGATTCAGCAGGCAGTCCACAGGCTAAGCCAAAAAAAGGCAATTATTGTCTTCTCCATGGGTGGATTTATGCTGGCGTGTCTTTTCGCCATGGTTTGCGGTTTCCATCCCAGGTGGAACCGGCCTGCAGGCAGTTGTTTCAGCAACAAAAGGATGCATCGCCGCTACGGTCAGAATTGTTGGTCGTTTATAAATAGGCTATGTTCAACTGGGCCTACTAAACAAATTTCTATGATCTTTTTGTTCTAACATTAAATAAAACCATAGTATGTTTAAAAAACATGTATATTCTTTCAAATAAAAAATATGTTTTTTATTTTTAATTCAGGCAATATTTCTACAAGTCTTTTCTGGACAATTCTAATTAACCTCCCTGAGCTATCGTGAAAGTTTCGAATTTACCTCAAATGTATCTAGAAGTCATGTCTCAATGAGCTAGAAAGTCAGTTTTATAGCACTATTTTCATATAAGCTATTTTTCTCTCTTCACCTAAAATGAATTTGAAGTCAATGTGAGCAGACAAAGCCGGCCTATGGCTGTGGATGCATACAAGACTCGTGTAACGCAAAGCTGTTCCCTCCATACTCCATACCAACCTATATCCAAAGGGGAGTTTCATTCTTCAACAGTATTATTGGGATTCCAAAGGCCTACCAGCTGGTCCTGGTCGGTTCCCAATTAACCATCTCATCGACAACCTGTGCTGCTCGCAAGTCCTACTGATATTACTGTCACCTGCATCGTCGGGGAGAAAGATTGAAGGGAACACCGCGTGCTGTGGAACAGGTGATGTGAATTCAGAGTCGTTGACTAGGCATCTCACCATCAGTTTGAGAGCTTCTGGCTGAATATTCTGCCGTGAAGATATTATGCACCCTTTGGTGACATCAAACCTGGAAGACAGCGGTATTACTTCTGAAAACTCCATCATGAGTATCGAATCGTGTACAATAGACTTGTTGACATCCAAGTGAAAAATATCAACAATCGAACAGAAGGGAGTCCGTGGTATTACTAGTGACTTGCAGTTTATAACACTCTCTGAAGATGACAGATTGACAGGAGACGGATTCAGTACTCAGGAACAAAAGATTAACGAAGTCATAAGACTAACTGGGATGCAAGAAATTAAACTTGACAGTTAAAAAGCATTCTATTTTGTACTAAAGTCAATTTCTCATAAAGGAGAGAATTTTCATTTTCAGCCAAAAAGAACTAAAATAAAAAAAAGTAATTATGTGAAATGATTCTTCACCATTGAATCCATTGAATCCGGAGCACAGCTGGAGCACGGCCTTCAGGCAGCAGGTTCTAAACAAAAGGAGTGTGCGCTTCTGGACTTTTTGACCTACAGTTCAGAAATATGAAAAGATTGTGGATATAATATAGGCCCAATATGTAATGGGCTGGGCCTACTAATCTTCATTGCAACTTGCAAAGGATTTTTTTGTTCATTGCAAATTACAAATTAAACCATAGTGATTCTCCTAAAAACATAATCGATAGTGATTCTTTAGATGCGTTCGATAAATATGTTTTTACTTTTAATTCAGGCAACTTTTATTAGCGGCCGGTAAGCAAATCTGTGGGTCAGGCCCAAAGTCAAAGTTTCCATATGAACTCATAGGTTTCAGCATAAGAATGCTGCTGCCACGTGCTCTGCCTGACTATGCAACCTCTCGTGCATATCTGTGTCTACCTACGTGTACGACAGATCAAATCTGCATACATATATGCGCGCGGCAGCTGGGCAGTCTTTTTCGACATTATGGCAATAATAAGGCAGTCACTTATAGTATTATTAGAAGTAGTAAGTTCGTTCGTATGTACGCCATTATTTTTACTACACACGGGGCCAGCCACTCAATCATGAAACATCTATAAAGTGTACTGAGATTAGCATCCGGGATAAAACATATTCTAGCCACCATCTGTTCTTTATTTATGTTCTACTGACCCCTGGTTTTGTTTAATATTAATAGCTCTATCTTAAATCTTCATCCACTGAGATTATGCTGGTTACTTGACTAAATTTGTTGTATTAGAAAAATCCTTGCAATGAGACAATGCCCAAGAAGGATGTCAGTTTATTGGATCATCTTGTACTTATAACATGAAATCTGGTGATAATTTTATTAGGACTAAAGACACATTTATAGTACCAAAACGGGCTCAACAAAGTCTTGATTTTCTCTCATAATCAACTAAGGTTACTAGAGAAAGACTATTCCTCTTGTTTATGGGACTTATAGGGATTGTTTGGATTGAACAACCCCCACCCCCACCCACAAAAAAAAAAAAAAAGGGTAATAATAAAAACCAACCAAGCAGACTCGTGCCCATGTAACAATCTGGACGGAGGCGAGCAGAATCGATCGAACGCGTAGGGATGCACAGTGCACCAAACAAGTTTGCCTGGGGTATGTCCCAATTTATGGGAGACATGACTCTTCTATAAACTCTCTTTGTATGGGATGCACTTGTAAAAGTGAATAATAGTTAACAAACCTGTGCTTGTGTGCTCAGGGCACGTCTACGGCTGTGTTTAGATGCCTAAACTGAAAATCCAAACTCACTATTCACCCCATCACATCAAAATGCCGCACATGTATCGACCACTAAATGTAGGTAAATAAAAAAAACTGATTACATAGTTTTTTGATGTACACGACGAGACGATTCTTTTGAGCCTAGTTACGCCATGGTAGGATAATGTTTACTACAAACAAACGAAACGTGCTACGCTTACTTTTTTGATTCGAACAGCTGTTTTTTTCACCTTTTCCCACCAACTAAACACAGCCTATGCTAGTATGAGATACATAACTCTTCTGTCTCTCTCTTACAGGAGAGAGAATATATGAATAAAGAACAACTTACATATGGAGCATACATGATGAGTGATATCTAAAAGTCGACACATAACACATATAATAAATAGCCAAAATATTATTTTAGTATTATATCATTAGAATTAATTAGTTAACATGTATTTTTAAGCAAACTATTTTTTTGAGATACGGGCTAGTTTATAGGCAGTAGTTATATTTGGCATTGCCAATTCGACATGTTGTTACATGGCATTATTATAAAATGGAGTTTAACTATTTATTCATTGTCTTCTTAATAAAAACCGGTAATAATTAAAATCCAAAATTGATGAAGCGCTTTTTTCTAGCTTCTCATTTCACAAATCTTATATACTTATATAAACTAAGCTCTAATAATAAGCATTGGAATTCAACAATGTCTTCTTAATTTTCTCTTTTCAACCATAGCTTTTTTTCCACTAACTTAAAATCTTTACTACCAACTTTTCTTTCCATTGCCATGAATGAAGTTCCAAAGCTAAGCTAAAACCTGGTTAGGTAGGACTATAAGTAAGAACAAAGAGATTTTATTTGTGAGAAACGTCTATGTGACAGCTTTATGGGGTAAGTAGAGTCATTGTAAACTGTATTTTGATGCCCCATGCAGTTCGAGCTCGCACAAAATTATTGGCTCTCCATGTGAAATAGGCTTACTTCGGCGCAAAAGTAGGACTATTTCTCAAGAAAACTAACGACATTAGGTTAATTTTTCTATTGGAGCACAGAATACGATGCGTGGAAACTAATACCATCTAGCCATATGTAGTAGCTATGTACTAAGATGTTCAAGATGTCAAAGAAGGAAATAGATAAAAGTGAAGCACGTGGTCAATGAAAATCATTGTAAACAGATTATGATGAGATGAGCTCGAATCAAGATCAGGCAGCAGCCAACTGATCCAGCCACCAGCCTGCTTGCTTTTATTTCGCTGTGGTCGGTCACACCGACTGGTGGCAATCAAATCAAGTAGGAGTATATAACTGTAGAGAAGGAATCCACACGACAACTAAGTTTTTATCTTTACACAAGGAGAATTTGTCAAACTTCAGAGATAAATATACACTGTTTCTTTCAACCGAAAGAGACGTATAGGAAGCAAGTACACCTGCCCGTGGATTGTCAAGAGATAAACATGCTGCAAATAAGAGCTCCAATAGAACAATGATTGAAAAATCATAAATCTTGGTTGGCAAGAATTTGAGACTAGATTAAGGATGCATCAACAATTTATAAATATTTCAAAACAAAATGGCCATGTAACCATATAAAACAAAATAGAATCGCCTCAAAAAAATATAAAACAAAATAGAAAGTACTTTTTTATCGACACGGGACCCATCAGATCCCTCACTAAGGCAGCTACAAACATGTGGGCCTTGTCCTGGACCACCGTTTGACATTGAAGGCGAGAACAAAGCTACGACGACTCGAGTAGAACTAGGATAAACATAGTCGGACACTGTGTAGAAAGTACCACCTGTGGTACTTTCGGGTAACCTTCTTGTATCCAAATTAGGTCTAGATCGACCACTCAGCCTCTCTTTTTTTAGATAAAAGGTAAGCTGAGGGACATCCCTTGTAACAACAAACAATGCACACATCAATCAATCCAACGCAAAAAGCTCATGCCGAACTGGGCGTAAAGGTTTTTACTCAATTACGAGGGCTCGAACTAGTATAAATCATTTATCCCTTGCTTAACCGCTGATGGCGACAACTTGGATGGCGGGCGCCTGATGATATCGCTTCCTCCTTAGAGGCGTCCTTCTTGCATCTCTCCTCCTGCTATTGTTTGGATTTGCATGTGAAAACCTTCCCTTGCGGGCTTGTGATGTCGGTGCCTTCGGCGTCGCACCCTTCTTGAAGGCATCGTGAGAATTTCTAGCTCCGCTCTGCTGCCTCGTCCCTTCTGCTTGGTCTTGTTCGTGCTTCCGGTGGCTTTGATGGGGGTGTTTGTTTTCCCTGTTTTTCTTTGCTTTGTGTTGTGTTTCTGCTCGTTGTTCATTGTGTAGGTGTAGTTGGGTGGGTTTTTTCACCAAGTTGAGCAGCCAGTTCAGTTGAGTAGTAATAGTAGAGTTGAGTGGGTTATGTGCGTTTTGCGAGAAGCATCAAGTAGTGAGTGGACGTCAACCAGCTGCAAGTGGTTGCGTGATTTAGGATAATTGACCTGTAGTTCTATGGGTTGAGTATGGTACTCCCCTCGGTTGTATGGTTTTTTCGCCTCGATTTTCATTCAAAAAAAATGGGCTGACACTTATCTTTTTCCTTTCTTCGCCTAATAGAAACCGCGGTAAAGCTTTTATCGTCCTTTCAAAAAAAAAATAATAGACGGATTTCTCACTAACGAAAGATAGAAAATGAGAACGAATTCTAGAATGCGAACAAGATATAGAAAAAATTGTTAAAGAGTGGAAAGATGTAGAAAATGATTTTTTATACAGTCTTCAAATGATGATTTAGAAAGTGAACTTTAGAAAAACTCTTGGAGATGCTCTCTCGCACACATATATATCCAACCCAACTATAAATATGCGAACAAAATGTTGTCCAGTATCCATGCCAACAAAGCCTAGATATGGCCAGTTGTCTATTTCCGCCGCCACCACCTCAATATATGCCCTCCTTATATACCAATAATCCACCCAAGCTCTAACCCTAAATCTATATCATTGCCATGCATATATTCCTTAGGAGTCCGTTGTACGTACTAGAAACCAAAATGCAAAATGGAGGTGGTCTTGCACAGGGCCATCATCCGCACGTTGGAGCTGGCTAGCTTCCAAATCTCAAGATCTATAATTTGTCACTCCCGGGGATGTACACCGTACGTGTACGCCACCGGTGGAGATGAGATAATGCCTGATGTGATGCCTCTACTGCATACATATGTGCATGAGTACATCGATCCCCACAAGCGAGCACCAGTGGAGTCAGTGAGACATATACACATGACAGTCTCATTCTGATCTACTCCTTATCTGATTAACAAACGATGCTAAACAAAAGGCCAAGTGCATGCAACCAAACTGCAAGCGCATTACAAAATCGGCCAGTAGCCTGTGCAAACAGCAAACCGTACTGTCTTGCTGAAACACCAGATCTAACAAGCTACGTTCTGACCCACCAAATCCTTAAAGAAACCATTGGCACACTCGTGTGTCAGAGCCAGAGCATCATCATCCATTGTAAAACTGTAAACTACGTGCTAGTTGGGAGCAACATGTCCAGTCGGAATGATACACGAAATTTTCTCATATTTCTTGGCCTCCAATCTCCGTCAGTGATGATAGTAGTTGGTGTCGTTCCTGGATCGGAAGTCAACCCTCTCCAGCTTATAAACTAAACATACTTGCATTGTCACTGACTCGTAGCTCAAATGGAAAAACCCAAGACCGTATTTCATTCGGTATTAGTGTATCTTAATTTAGTATACTCTCTCTATTCCAAATAACTACACATATCACTTTTACAGAGTCAAACAAGTTTCTGATCGATTAAGTATGTATTAGTAGAAAATACAACCAGAATTTAAACTTCTCCTAGTGTTTTAACATTCAAAATTTAGCATAAAATTTCCCTTTTAGTTATTTTGAGACTGAGAGATTTAAGTACTACAGTTAAATCTAGCTTTAGCACTAAATAAACAACTGGCCCCGGTCCGATGCCTATTAGTATAGACAAGTGCAGCTAGCTTTTGTGCCACTCTCACACGACACCGGCCGGCCAGCAGCGCGATCCCCCAGCGTGTCCGATCCTCTCTCGACACCAAGCTACCATGCTTGTCCTCTTGCCCCTCCTTCTCTTCCTCCTCGCCGTGGCGTCCTCTCCGGCGCCGACGGCGGGTGATGCCGTTCCAGTGGGGAACTTCTTCTCCTACTTCTGCAGCCCCACCAACATGAGCGTCCTGCGGACGTACCAGCCCAACAGCACGTTCGCGGGCAACCTCCAGAAGCTCGTGGCCGAGCTCCCGAGCAACGCCTCGGCTTCGGGCTTCGGGCGGGGAGGTTCGGCGCCGCGGGCCCTGGTGCGGCGTACGGGATCGTGCTCTGCCGCGGCGACTACCTCGGCCAGCAGTGCGCCGACTGCCTCGCCGAGGGGTTCTCGCAGGCGGCCAGCAGGTGCCCCAGCAGCGTGGACGCGACCATGTACTACGACCAGTGCCAGCTCCGGTTCTCCGACCAGGACTTCCTCGCCGGAGCCGGAGGGGGCGCCGCCAACATGCCGGAGAGCTCGGCAGCGAACATGAACAGGGTGTCCGCCGGGAACGCCGCCGCGTTCGACGCCCTGGTCACGCGGCTCGTCGCCGCGGTGTCCGACGCCGCCAGCAACCGTAGCACCCGGTACGCCACGGGCCAGGCCGGGTTCCCGCCGGAGAACATGAACGTGTACGCGCTCGTGCAGTGCACGCAGGATCTCACGACGCCGCAGTGCCGGGAATGCGTCACCGACCTCATCGGCCAGATGCCCAAAAATTTCGCCGGGAAAGTTGGTGGGAGGATCCTTGGCGTTCGCTGCCACATCAGGTACGAGAAGGATGTCTTCTTCGAGCAAACCCAAGATATGCTGACGCTGACGCCGCTGATAGGTTCGAGCAAAGGTTAGTCCCAGTTCATAATTTTTTTCTCCTCCTTTAATTTTGGAGCGTTTTACATATTCGATGCAAACTTCACAGAGCAATTCATTCATTAGTTCTCACTCTGTCTCGCCTTAATCAGTAAATTAATCTCCCTAATTAGCTTAGGCTTGGCCTTTGGGAGTCTCCGTATAGGGACCACGATATGATGATAAATAATTTTACAAGGTCACAACTATTTGCTTGCTAAAATGCCTGATATATTTAGACCTTCATTTGGTTACTCATTCTTGTTAACATGATGTAGTAGCTGATTTTATTGAATAACTTCTGCCTTTCCACTAGCATTCCATATATGGTTTTCATCCCATATCTTATTATTTTCTACTGGCTCGTCCCAGAAAATTTGATGTTCTAGGATTCAAAAAATATATATATATATCAGAAAACTTGGTGTTTTAGTTCTTGAACAATAGTTTGAGCTCATATCAGTTTGAGATTGTGGTTTGCATGTCTCTATGTATTCCTTTTATTTAATGGAAGACATAACCCTTAATAATTAACATATGGTTTATTTTCAATAAACAGAGGTACATGAGTAATTTTAGTTGAGCACAATCTATCCTAAAAATCCTAGAGCACCAAGGTTTTTTGGACAAATGAAGTATATACGTTTTCTATATTTGGAGACTTATTTTGAAGTTCGTTATATATATGCGATTGGAAAGTTTAAACTACCAATTTATCCTTTGCACATGGGAATGGGACTAAATGTACCAGTTTTTTAATATACCAAATCATGTCACAATTATATTTTTTCCATGGTTGTGGCTCCTAATAAGCTGCCTCAAATGCTTGTATGATACATCCAATAATTATTTAAAAAATGTTTACACGGTTTAACATATGTAATTTTGACAAGTCACCGGATGAAAATTTCATTTCTGTACATAATGATCAACAACTAGGACAATGGAATTTGGCATAGATTTTTTTTCAGATACATTTAAAATAAAATAAATTTTTAGTTGGGTCATCTAGTCCTCTACTAGTCTATAATAGTAACTTGATAAAAGATACACAATACATGCTCATTCATAAGCTAATGTAATTGATATTTTCACAACGCGCAATGGTTTTTAAAAAGCTACGGAGTAGAAGTTATGAGATAGATGATTAGTTAAGGAAACTTCCAAGGAGGCTGTGGGGTATAGTAATTAGTGAAGTGGCAACAGAACCAGTCTAGTTTTTCAATGTCTACACAATGTTAGTCAAAACCCAAGATCCAATAAGGAAAAATATGCAAAATTTGCTTACGCATGCTACAACATGTAGCTTGCATATATATATATATGCATCCTAAATGAAACACATATATACACTCCACAACACTTCTTCTCCATATGTGACGTAACTGAAAAGAGCACATCAGCCTAGCTAATAAGGAGAAAAATGCTCGGGCAGCGAATGATTCGCACGCCAGGAGTGCGACTGACCGGGTTGGTGTGTGTCGAGGTCTTTTGTTGATGTGTTTAGCGTTTCGAATCCGTGACCAAATCAGCCGTGATCCACACATATTTTCCCCAATCCAAACTCCTTTTGCTTCGCCTAGCTTTCGGTAATGCGAAAAAAGGGTAGGTACGTAACTAGGGCCGCCCCGATCGCTGTGGGCAACTTTTAACTAGGAGCACGACGTATTTTGCCGAGCTCTCCATGTGAAGAATCAAACGTATATAACAAAGATAGTGTGGAAGAGAAATTGGTTTGGGTTTCGGGGAATGGATCAGAGATTACAAACAAAAGCTGAGTCACATGGATGTCTCATCCGTCCCCATCTGGACCCATGTGACGGTGACTTTGGCTTTGACTGGATAGGCTGATAGAATGCTAATCTAGGAGTAGACATGCCTTTGTGTCGGTTTCAAGATTGGGTAGAAGTACATGTACCAACAGTGTTTCCGTACGGACGCATAGATGGTGCCAGCCAGCCTAGCACACCCGATCCAGTTGGATTACTTCAAGGCCCACAAGTCCGATTTCGTTCAAATCCTCTATGTCCTGATATATAAACTCTCCGTGTGCTTCACAGCCTTCACTGCTGCTGTGACCCCCCTTGTGGGTGTGGCCGACACAACTATGCAACCGTGCCAGAAAAAATGGTTAAACCACTCTACTACTCACTGAGCCTCGTAATACTACACATTTGGACAGTTTCATCAAAAAATACTACACTTTTGGACAGTTTTTATTCTCTTCACACGGGACGGAGGCGCAGCGATTGATTACGAATCACGAGTCACCAAGACGACGACGCCTTTTGCTGTGTTGATCTAGCGACACACACGGCACGGAGCCACGTGCATCACGAGATGCCAGCTCTGCGCCACGCGCGTGCATTTCCCGATACAGGCTGCCGGCCGCTGCCGACCTCCGGTCTCGGTCCCCTTCCTTCCAGTCTCGAGGTCCGTCATCCCTGGTGTGGCTCTGGAGATTGGCCCGTAGCGAGAGGCACAGACAGGGTCCAGGCCTGCTTGCTTGAGGACTGACGACGTTTGATTCCATGGCGCGATCGAATTTGACAGATCAGATCCCTCTCAAACCTCATGCGATGGCAACCCCACCGAGTCGAAACCGATATCGTTCTTCTTATACAATCATGTTGATGATGCCTGTCCGTCATGTGTGTTGATCGTCAGGTAGCAGCACGACGCTATGGATCGTCGCCGTCATCGTCCCCGTGTCCGTGCTCCTGGCCTGCTTCCTCGCGTGCTTCCTGTGGATCAGAAAGCGGAGGAGGAGAGGTACTTAACTTACTTGTGCATGCTTATTACACTACTTGGAGAGATGGAGCATGGCTTCGATCCAACACTGACGGCACGCGTGCATGGCTTAATGTATCAGTGATCAATATGTCAGGGAGGGTGAGCGTGCCCACCATGTCCATGGAGATGGAGCAGGTGCTCAAGCTCTGGCGCGTCGAGGAGAGCGACTCCAAGTTCTCCATCTTCGACTTCGACCAGCTCGCCGACGCCACCGACAACTTCTCCGATGACCACAAGCTCGGCCAGGGCGGCTTCGGACCCGTCTACAAGGTACTGTCACAAATGCCCTGTTTCTCGTCTCATCATGCTCAAATTCATGCATTGTAGATTACTCATCTTTTGTGCCACACGTACCTGCATGTCGCCGTGTACATCATCATCAATTCATCCTGCAGGGTGAGCTGCCGGGCGGCCTGGAGATCGCCATCAAGCGTCTGTCGTCGGTGTCGGTGCAGGGTCTGATGGAGTTCAAGACGGAGATCCAGCTGATCGCCAAGCTGCAGCACACCAACCTGGTGCGCCTGGTGGGTTGCTGCGTGCAGGCGGACGAGAAGATGCTCGTGTACGAGTACATGCACAACAAGAGCCTCGACTTCTTCATCTTCGACGGCGGCGAGAAAGGCAAGTCCCTGACCTGGGAAAGGCGGTTCCGCATCATCGACGGCGTCGCGCAGGGCCTGCTGTACCTGCACAAGCACTCGCGGCTAAGGGTCATCCACCGGGACCTCAAGGCCAGCAACATCCTCCTGGACCGCGACATGAACCCCAAGATCTCCGATTTCGGCATGGCCAGGATCTTCTGCTCCAACGTCACCGAGGCCAACACCACAAGGGTCGTCGGCACGCAGTGAGTCCTCTCTACTACTGAGCATTTGCAGTATAGTCACTGGCCACGCACCGATCAAATTCAGAAATGGTCTTTAATCTGTTCCTCTTGTTCGTTCAGTGGCTACATTGCTCCGGAGTACGCTTCCGAGGGTCTCTTCTCCATCAAATCCGACGTTTTCAGCTTCGGCGTCTTGCTCCTTGAGATCATAAGCGGGAAGAGGACCGCCGGCTTCTACCAGTATGGCAAATTCTTCAATCTCACAGGATATGTAAGTACGACCTGACCTGCAATGCATTAGAATTCAGAGTTCTGCGATTGGATTGACAGAGCACTTGAACAATACCAATTTCTTGCATGCAGGCGTACCAGCTATGGCAGGACGGGAAATGGCACGAGCTGGTGGACCCAGCGCTGGGCGATGACCTGCCGGTGGGCGAGGTGATCAAGTGCGTGCAGGTGGCGCTGCTGTGCGTGCAGGACAGCGCCGACGACCGCCCCAACATGTCGGAGGTGGTGGCCATGCTGGGCAGCGAGGGGATCACCATGCCGGAGCCCCGACAGCCGGCCTACTACAACGTCCGGATCACCAGCCTCGCCGTGTCGTCGGACTCATTCGGCGAGTCGTCCTGCAGGATCAGCAGCATCACCCTCACGGATCACGAGGAAGGCAGGTAGCTAGTGCCTGCTTGTACTGTAGATCAGTAACTGTACAGGACGGTGGTTACATTACATATATGATCAGAATACAGAGACACGGAAAGAAAAACAGAAAGGATCAGGATAGGTTGAACTTGACGTTGTTGGTGCAAGATATGATGCCCATGGCCATCAACATAGTGATTAGGTTCTACGGAAGACTAAATAAAAATATTTTTCAATGAAATATGCAACATAGTTGTTTCTTAGATAATAAATCCTATGGTGAACCAATATATAAAGATAATGAATTGATAAAACTTACCTGTTAAATGCCTTTGTAATGTGGTTCAACCCTAAATTTCGAGCCTTCAATTTTAAATGACCTGCAACTGCAAGGCAGTACCAGTAAAATCAACTAAACAAAATTTGTAGTCATGATGGATATCGAATTTAGTGGCAGCCAGCCAGCTTGCGGCGGACCATTTGCTCAAAACAAAAATGTCTGGCCATTTGCTCAAAACAATTATGTCTGAGTGTCTGGCCATTTGCTCAAAAAAAAAAAATTATGTCTGTGTCTGACCATTAATCTAGACAAGAAAAAAATTATGCACCGGCACAATTTCCATGGGCAGAGGGAACACAGATTGGGAGACTTCTTGAGACTAAATGTAAGATATTTTTCACAGAAGTGCCAACTAACCAGATATAACCTCCAAACAAGCTGCAATAACTGTAAAACCCTCCAGACTCAGATGACCTATCTTGTGTATACGTGAATTGAATGACCCAACAACTCAAAGCAATGAGTTACTGCTAAGTTCAAACCAAAATTTCATGGTTACTGAACAATGAGTTAGTCAGAAATAAAAATACACCTACCTTACAAAGGGCATGTACAAGAACCAAATATTTTAGTGAAAACGAAGAAACTTATTCATGTTTCTTGGAGATAAGAAACACCAGGAAGAGAACCATAGCTTTGATGTACATCTGATTTTTGTACAAGCGCAATGATAAGACATTTTGGTTTTAATAACCTTTGATGTTACTGCAAGGTTTCCATTTGCAAGTGATTCATACATGCACCATTTAAAAGTTGCAACATACATAAGATGATTTTTTTACTTGCTCAGCAGAAATATAAATACATGGCAAAAAAACTAAATTCAAAGCAAATAATTGCTCATTATTAATCACACAAAGAAAACGTGAATCATAAAACTTCTCAACAGAAGTGCAAATTGTTCAAATTGGACACAACTAGCATCCATAAAGGTACACTTCATAAATGTCTCAACAGGGTTGCAATACCAAGGAATACATCCTAGTGCCGACAGAACATTTTACCCGATCCTACTAGAATTTAACAAAGCTGCTAGTAACTCATACATAGAAGCACATACTCCCAGTGCTAATTTGTGAGAGCCGGGGATTCTGAGAAACAGGGAACATAATGAGCAAAACGGAGTGGCTTTCTCGAACATCAAAAAGTAGCAATAACACTGACTTCCTTATGGTCCATGTTGTATGCTATCAGTTTACTACTGTCTGGCTGAGAAAAGAAGACCACATTACAATCTTGATGAATGCCAACGATGAAGAGCAAAATGTTACTAGTCAAGTGTCCAAAGATCTCTAGGGAGCTCACAGTACCCTTCAACAGCCATTCTTGTGCATCATAATCTTGAAGAACCCAGATGGACAGTTTGTACCTGTCTTCATGATCAACCGCTTTCCTGAGTCACGTAATGCATGTAATGCAGGCACCCTTTGGGACTGCCCTAAATAACAATATCGGTGCCTCCCAGCAGCCACACCTGGCATTGTGATCACCCTTCTTGCCTTTCCTTGTACATCTACAGCAACTATCTGATGTTGATCCCAGTCCCCAACTATGAAATGCAGGAATCCATTAACAAAGGCACACTCAGGGTCCCTACCTAATACTATGGCCCGATGATGCCACTCTGCCAATGGTCCTTGATTCTCTTGTGAGTCAATTTGGTTGCGACTCCAGGTCCCAGTTTCAGATGAGTAAACATGCAGCGACACCAACAGCTCATCAGACACAGATATCTGGAACTGGAGCAAGTGGAAGTGAGAAGATATGGCCTGATCGAAAGCCAAATAAGTGTAGGTTGTTAGATCCAGTGAGCCACAAGTGGGCACGGCTTGCCATCTCTTTGTGGTCGGGTTGCACACGACATAGCCTGATGTGTCAGAGAACAGCGGCATCCGGTGGTTCTTGAAGAGGATAAGACCGTTGCAGGAATCATATAAGCCGAGGTTCTTGAACTCAGGCAGTTCTGACAGGAAGGAGAAGGCAGTGTCGATGTTTAGAGGCACGGACCTCGCTATCAGATCGATGAAACTGAAACTGACATGGATATGGTCCACTGACACCATGAAGAAGAATCCTTCCATAGCTTGGGGCAGCTTCTTCCGGTGGTCAGGATTGGCAATGAGGTCGCGCCAGGCCTTGGAGACGCACTTGAACCGGCAGACGGACTTGGCAGGGACGCGGGAGAGGATCTCCACCAGCGGGTCGTCGGGGGAGGGCGGGCACCGCGCCCCCGTTCTTGGAGAAGTCCATGCCACCGAGAGTGATCTTCGGAGTGGGGATCGAGATGGAAATGTCAGTGAATGAGCGCAAGAGAGAGAACAGCGGCAACGGAGAGGGGAAGGGAGCTTTACCGGCCGCCGGAGATGGTTAGGACCGACGGCGTCGACGCGGGGCGGTGCCGAGGAAGCCAAAATCGAGTGGGGGATTGGGGAAGTTTCTGAACCCTAGAAGAACGCCCCGCACGCCATCACTGCGATCAAATCAGCAAAAACAATAACCAAACCAGAGCGCAGTCAGATGGCTACTTGGGGCACAAACCCAGGCACGCCGCCGTGGAATCTGATGGCAAGAGAGGGGTGGGAGAGGTTACCGTTCTGCGTGCGGATGTCCTAGCCGGACCGGCGCTCGCCGAGGATGTCGGGGGACGCCATGGCTGGCGGCGGCGAAGTGGGGAGGTCGGCGTGGGGAAGCGCTGTGGACTTGTGGATGTGGAGACCGTGGTGGCTTGTGTGAAAATCGATTTTGGGCTGGACCTTGCGTCTGTGCAAATGGGCCACCAAATTTTTTCACAGTAAAAATCTAGGCCCAATATGGCTCTATATCCACACTATCTCAGTACAAATTTCGAGAATCTCTTGTAAACTGTGGTTTTCTAATTGTGCATACGAATAGTAGCACTTTCAAATGTGAGAACTATGTTTTTTTTTGGAAAAACAAGGCGAAAAACAGCTCACACCAACTTATTACACAATCAAATATGGAAATCATGATGCAGTGAGATGGAGGCTAAAATCTATCTATATCTATACATACTAATAAAGAGAGGAAATTTCAAGTACCACTTTTTTTTTCACCTCTATTTTCTGCCAACGGAGTCTTCTGCCCCGAGTCCCGAAAGCGTCGCCATCCTCCTCTGTTCGTGTTCGACGCGAACACGCCGGGCGCCGCTGATGCTACGCCAAATTCCATGATCCCGGCCCCTTTCCTTTTATCGTGCGCTCGCATCCTATACATGCTAAGCCACCGCGTCATCTAGAACCGGCAGCTTCTCCTGATGCCGGCTTCCTCTGATCAGTCCGGCGGCGTCCTTCACCAGCCTTTGTGGTCTCCGCGGGCCTCGCAGTAGGTGGCGTCAGGCCAAGGGCGCCGGCATCTCCTCAAGCGGCCCTGAGACACGAATCGAAGCCTGCATCGCCGCCGACGCATATGGCATTCAACTCCCAATCCCTAATCTTCCGGGCACCCGCCTCGCTTCCTTGTGGCCGCATAGCCCCGTCGGTCACTCTCCGGGACCAGCGCGCCGCCTTCCCGACCGTCGCGGCGGTCTCCACCTCCATGGCATCCTCGGAGAGCCAAGATAAGAGGGAAGCCAAGCTTTGGGGCGGGAGGTTCGAGGAGGGCGTCACCGACGCCGTGGAGCGCTTCACCGAGTCCATATCCTACGACTGGCAGCTCTACAAGGACGACATCATGGGCAGCAAGGCTCACGCCTCCATGCTCGCCGCCCAGGTACGGTTTTACCACAAGTGTTGTTGGTTGGTCAAATGCTGAATCAAATGGTCTTAATGCCTAAGCTGTATGCTACTTAAAACACAATATCTGAGTTGGGTTTCTGAATAATTTGCAATACAGGGTTTGATAACAGCTACTGATAGGGATGCCATCTTAGAGGGGCTTGGTCAGATAGAGAGGCTCATCGAACAAGGCAAATTTGAGTGGAGGAAGGACCGGAGGATGTGCATATGAACATTGAAGCGGCTCTCATTGAGAGGGTTGGAGAGCCAGCCAAGAAGTTGCATACCGCTAGGAGCCGCAATGACCAAATTGTCACAGATCTAAGGCTATGGTGCCGTGATGCTATTGACAAGATTTTGATTCGTATCAAGCAGCTTCAGGTTCATTTACTCTGATGCTCATTCAGTCCTGCCACTGTTATTTCTTTTCTATCTGTCATTGCTTGCTGCTCTTTTGTTTTCTGCTCAATTAACACATGGCCATTCCAACAATTAAGAAAATCCTTTCTATTGATTTTTTATTCTGTAACTGTCAATCTAGGGTAGGAGTTTCTGAGAGAACTTAACTTTCCTGCTTCTTGATTTAGAACTGATGCAAAAGAATAGATTAATGTTTCAAGTAAAGACTTAAAGAAAAGCTATTTTTAAGTACCTGATGTCTGATCACTCCATTAGTGATTCGAGTCTGTCATGGTAATACATAATTTTTCTATTTCACTATATGGCTATATATATGAAGAAACTGTTCACTTCTAATATTAGCATAACTCTTATCATTTCAGGTTTCTCTTCCACTTTTTCCCCCAAATTAGTGTACAGAAGCCGGCGCCTAGGGAGGGTGGATCCAGGGCCGTCGATGGCCATGTGCAAGGTGAGCACCCGCGCAGGGCCTCCAAAATATGTGGGCCTCCAAAAATATACATAATACATACATGCATACACTTGTACACAACTGAATACAAAATGTTTTGTTGCCGGCCGCTGGCACCTCTCCGTTCGATGGTCCAAGAGCAAAGCAAGCAACGTAGCAGCTTGATTAAAATGGGCCGGCCAGCACAGCAGCGATGCAAATTGCAAGAAGCAGCAGCAAGGGCGTCGTTCGCTAGGCGGTGGGCTTGCCAGTTGCCGATCCCAATTCCCATCGGGGCATCGGGCAACACCATCAGTTAGGTCGCGTCCTCGTAGTCGTACCGCCAGCCGCCATCGGCCATCGCCGACGCCTGCACTCCAATCGCGAACGATCTCGCCAGCAATCGAGTCAAGCGTGTCGAACGCAACAAGCAATAGAGGCGCTGAGCAGGAGGCCCCGACAGTAATATTGATCTTTCATTTTTTTTTTCAATTCATTCGCAATCACAGCGTAGTGGATCGCTCTCTAAATTTTGTTCTTTTGATCTTTGCATCTAGCCATGTCTTCTGCAAATCGTCCTAGAAAAATTTAAATCGGGTTTGCAAAAGCGTAAGAAAAAAACAGAGAATAGAGAAATTAGTCCACTCTCAAACAGGAGCTATGGGTAGGTTTGTTGCAAAACAGTCACAAATGTCATCATCCGCTACGAAAAGGCCTCATTTTTTTGTTTCGTACAGGGTCTCCAATTTTCCCCGAGACGGCCCTGGTGGATCAGGTCACATCGCTGCCTCCGCTCTTCCATGCCTATGGCCCTGGGGAGGTGGGTTTGGTTTCTCATGGATTTTTTTTTTTATGCAGATTGGTTAGCTTTGTTTCCTGTGTTGTTTATGAAACGACAATGTTTAGGTTCAGTGTGAAGGAACAACAAACTTATTTTTTAGGAAGCTTTTTTTTTTTTTGTGTGGCTTAGCAGAGTCTTTTTTCAATTTAATCATAGCTTGCTTCTACTGGCAGCATGGCCAATATGCAGCCCATGTTTTCTTATAGAAATTATGAGCCCTTCTACAATACTTGATTTTGCCTACCATTGCCTCTCATTGCCTTCTCTAAATTCTTTTTTTTTCATTTGAAAGGGTAACCATGTCATTAAACACCGCTAAACAATAATTACATCGCCACCCCTTCACTAACCCGACGCCGTCCCCAACCCCGCATCGCGGCGAGACCCAGCGCCGCCCCAACCCCCGACTTCAGCCGGGGGACCCATCACCGACGCCCGCCCCGCCCGCCATCGCCCGTCGCCTTCGCCGGTTCGCCCCCAGGCCGCAGTCACGCCACCATCCTCTCCCCTCGCCATAGCAGTTGCCTCTCCCTCGCCGGCATCCTCTCCCCTCCCCAAAACCGCCGCCACCGCGGCCCTCGCCTGACCAGCCGTGCCCGACATAGCACACTCACGTCGGCGTTCGTCCCCCGTCCCCGTGGAGAACTCGATCCGCCACCGATTAGCCGCCGAAGAACTCTCGACCGCGGCCGATTCGCCGCGTGTCCATCGTCCGCGTCGGGCGTTCGTCCCCTCTCCCCGTGGAGAACTCTATGTTCGGCTCCGACGATCCCCAATCGAAGAAGGCCAAGGTTGCTATCCTATACACGTGTTTTGAATTCGATTCATCTCATATTCCATGATTTGGGAATGCAGCAATGCATTTGTTTTGGATTTGTTGCATGAATTATTTGATGCCCATTTGAAAGTTGAACCTCTGTTATAGAATGATACTTAAATTTGTTGCATGAATTATTTGTTGATCTTGTCAATGTTTTTGTAATTAATCTTGGAGGCACAATCTAGTAATTAATCTTGGAGGCACAATCTAGTTTACTGTTATTGTGTACTGTAGCGGTTCAGATTATTCAGGGTGTTGCATTGATATGCAGTGTGTTTGAAGTGAAAGATCTTTAGGATAGGACTGTAGCAAAAAAAAAAACTCGATTACTTGAAGTGAAACTATACTGTTTTGGATATATTGCAGTATTGTTGTCCAAAATGTAGTCCCTAGCTGCTATTATCGAATTGAAGCTGATTTTGCGTGTGCTAGAGGAAACACTTTTGGCTTTGGAACATTCTCCATCCTTAGCGATTAATACTGTCCGTCCCAGATATTATTGCTATATATCATGCTAGATGATTTTGAAACCAAAGGCATATGACATGGTTTAGCTTTCTCTGCCCGGTAATCCAAGATTGATTATAGATTTCTAAAGCATGGATCATGGACCATGCTGTTGTTGCATTACAAACTACATCATGCAAATGGGTGTTGTGATAGCAAAGAGTGGTAGAATTAATGCTCAAAATGCTCTAAAAATTTAAGTATCTCGTGAGTAATTGAAGAATGATCTGAAGAAACAACTGAGGGAGGCTCGATCTAAGGGCATCACCGTCGGGGCACTTGTTGTCATAAATCCGGGAAATCCAACAAGCTGAACCCGGATGGGCATTACCGTCGTGGCGCTTTGTTGTCATAAATCCATGAAATCCAACAAGTCGAACCCGGATATGGGAGAAGGAATTGACAAGAATGAGGTAGTGAGGTGCCAGTCCTAGGCCCCGTTCAGTTTAAAGAGGGCTTTTATCTAAAAACCTTTGAAAGTAAACATGTTCTCAAAAATCTCAGTATGAAGCCAACAAATAATTTGCGACTAGAGTATATAGATTCATACCTAGTTTGCAGCTAGTAGATCATACAATTCATGAAAGCATACATGATTTTCCTAATCTATTTGGCCGTGACATTGCAGATGAGGACTTCCTATCTTCCTCCATGGATCTTGGTGGATGGGCAACTGGTTTAAAGCTGCAGGTGCTTGGTAATAGAGGTAGAGAGTAGCATATTAGCATAGCATGTAGAGAGCTGTTAGCTGTGCATGCAGTTGTCACTTGTGCGCCTTGTAATTATACCCTCTTAGCGTGATGATAATTCCTTGGTTGCCATCACCACGACCGCTGTGAAGATGCTTGGATGCATACAAATACAACGAAGATGCTTTATTTGGGTGTGCATTGCGGGATGGTGAAGAGATGTCAATGTAGTGATGTGTTCTGTCTGCGTGATTTGAGACGAAATACCTTGTAAACGAAAAGTCCGAATTTCTTGCGAGAATTCAAATTGGCAATGTTTTTTTTTTTTTTTTTTATAACAAAATTGGCAATGTAGTGCTCGGTCTACCTGAGTTGCGTGCGAAATGCCTAATATATCAGCACTTATTGCCCTGTCGTCCCCTGTTCACATTTTGCCCACAAACACAAAAAGCAAAGAAGAACGCCAGCAAGCTCTCTGTCGGTCCACAATTTCGGGCACCACACATGCCCGTGAATTCAGATGATCCGCATAATTCAGATTCGTAGCACGCCATGGCCTCTACGTAAATACGCAAACCGAAAACACCTATCGAAAGCACCTTGGTAGCACAATCGTATTATGCCTTCACTTTAACGCACAGCTCCCAGGATCGAATCTTATGGGAGCCATTATTTTTTTTACTCTTTTTTTATTCTTTTGCTATTTATATCACATTTCCTTTTTTTTTTTTTTTTTTTTTTTTTTTTGTGTGTGAGCATGGCAGTAATATTCTAATGAATTTGTGAATGTGGAACTACACATCCCACACATTGAACTATATATCTCACTTAGTAACATTGAGTATATGTGAGACATGTATGCTTCACTAAGGTGTGTATCACCACTATCTCCAAATCATCTCAAACTTTAATAGGGTGTTCATGGATCCAAACTAAGATGTTATGTGCATTTGTGCAATTTTTGGAGCAAGTATACCTATTATTGTAATTATTTGTTGATTTAGTAAAGAATAAATGTTAAAATACCCTAACCTAGGTAGAAAAATCTAAAAACTTGCATTGACACACCATTTTAGTGTATAGTCGTGATAAAAAAAAGTTTCAATGGATTCGACAAAGTGGTGGTGCACATCTTCACAAAGGCATACACATCTCACTACGACCAATGTGGCTATCAGAGATATCGTCAAATGTGAGATATGTGTATCACCACTACCTCCAAATCATCTAAAACTTTGATAGGGTGTTCATGGATCCAAACTAAGATGTTATGTGCATTTGTGCAATTTTTAGAGCTAGTATACCTATTATTGTAATTATTTGTTGATTTAGTAAAGAATAAATGTTAAAATACCTAACCTAGGTAAAAAAATCTAAAAACTTGCATGGATACACCATTTTGGTGTATAGTCCTGACACAAAAAAGTTTCAATGGATTCGACAAAGTGGTAGTGTACATTCTCACAAAGGCATACATGTCTCACTACGACCAATGTGACTATGTGAGAAATGTCGTCACATGTGCTATATGTGTATCATCACTATTTTCAAATCATTTCAAACTTTAGTACTATGTCTATGGAGCGAAAATGAGGTGTCTATACAAAAACAAATTACAAAAAAATTAAAGAACATAGAGAAAAAAAAAAAAAAAAACAAATTTAATACAAACAATGAATGTTAAAAAATATGGGCTAGCACGGTTCGAACCTGGGAGCCTATGGTTCATAGTCAATTGGTCAAACCATTGGGCTATTGAAATATTTTCAATATAAATCGAGACTGAGTTTATTTGAAACAAAGATATGGACAACCCAACGACGCTGAGTGGCCCATTTTCGCCTCCCATGCCCAATTGTCGAGCCTACCCAACGATAGGACATAAAAAATCTCAACCGTATTACTGTAGAGGATACTTGCATTGGTGGCCAACAACATGACTGTCTGCGTTCTGTAAGAAAAAGATGTTGTTTAGCAGTATGTTATGAACCTAATATAATTTGCCTGTTGGACACTGCAGCATATACATGCCATTGGTTTCATCACAGCACATGATCGGAGCCGACAAGTCAACCTCAATAACAATCACCAACCAATCAGGCGTTATATAGGTACCAAACCTCTAAACAAATCAGTTCATTGTCGTCTGGCAGAAAAAATTACAAGCACCTGAACCCATACGGCAGAAATTCAGACACTGCTATACCTAGCGATTCAAAATTACAAGCACCTAAAGCACCTAGCGATTCATTGTCGTCGCATCTTCTGCCTTCCCTGTTGTTGGTATTTTGTCATCGACATCACTTTCCAAACCCTGTAGAAGTGATGCATAATTACTTTAGTCATCCAACATTTGCTTCTATTCTCTAGGTATGCAAGCCTTCATTTTCGGCGAACTGCTTACTTAAGTTTATAATCTGCAATAACATGGAGTAACCAACATCACGTATCTTTATCCAAGGTGCTATAAGGCAAATTCTAAATTATTAGCAATGATTAACAATACAGAACAAATTAAAATATTTCAGGGTCCAGGAAAATCTGGAATGCTAAACTTAGATGAGTCAGTTTACAGTTCAATATCCCAAATGGTATGAGGGCCTGACAAGTGAACTACCTGCTCGGGAGTAGGAGTATATACAGAGGTAGTACACATATGTGCCTGTGCTTCCTCAAAGTAGTCCACCAAAAGTCATATGCTCACCTGAACAACTTGCATTTAAGATATTTTGTTAGCTTAACTTGTCACGACAGTCACTCTGCATTTTGTTCTGCTTCTAGGAGATGAATTACAGAAGGAAGGAATTTCCATTACAGCATGTGCATGTTGCTGAACTACATCTGACAGTTGCTCACCAATGGATGACTTAGAAATATGCTTGACTGAAATTCTTAATCTAAATATGTGTCGGATTCATAGAGGCTTTTCTGTACTAACCAGACTGTATGAACGTTAACAGTGGCGAAACATATTGTTGGATCTAACAATCTCTCATCAGTGGCTGACCAACAAACATGATTATATACCAACTGTGTATTGCTGTATTACACCTGGAGACAATTAGTGGATGATAAAATAAGCAAGCACAATTAATTATTCAGCTCGATCTGGTATTGATCCCGTGAATGTATTGTGATCCAACACGCTGCAAGAATTTTCCCAATAACTTGTCACCAGGAGTATAGCAGAAGGAAGCACAAGCACAGGAGAGCCGCAGCAATACCGTCATCCGAGGCAGATTCAGAGGTCCTGACGAGAAGCACGCAGAGGAAGGAGACCATGAGCTGCCTCGCCATCGACATGTGCCGCTCCTCCCCAGCGGCCAGAGGCGTGGAAGGCCGGCGAAACGGCGGCGCAGCGGCCGGCGCCGCACGGGGAGGTGTGAGCGGGATGGATAGCCGACGCATTCGTGGGTGCGAGCGTGCGTGTGCTCGAAATCCAGATCATGGTAGGGGCGGAGCGGTGCCTGCGCGCCGCCCCTCTCATCGGCGGCGCCGGCAGCTCCTATGTAGCAGGAACACGGCGGCGGGTGGAACCCTAGAATGAGCGGGACGGATGGGCGACGCGTCGAGGGTGACAGCCCGCGGCAGCTCCAACCCGCTTCGGCGGTGGTCGCTCTCTCTCTCTGCTTCTCCCGAGTCCTCTTGCGGACGCCTCAGGCGCCACGCCGGGCGGATCAGGCTGGCGGCGATCCCCCAACCACCGGTGCCGCCGACCGACAAATGATAACCCTAGAACGAGGCGTTATTGAAAAAAAAAAATCTAACTAACTACAGTAGTTGTATTATCCACCCTAACTATACTAGATAAAACAATATTTTGTGTTTATGGAGTTACCATTTTACCCTTGATAAAAAAAAAAAGAATTACAATAATGCAATTACCGCCCATTCTTAACCTCTTCATTTTGTGGAGGCATTGAGAGGCAATTTTGCTCCTATGACCCACTTTGTCATAGACACAACAGAGGGCAATTTTTGCCTCCATGCCTTTGCCTCCCATTGCCCTCACCTTTATAGCCGTCCGATCGGCCGCTCTCGATCGATATCAGCCATCAAATTTTTCCTCAATTATTATAGAAAATTTCAGAAAGTATTTATAATATGCAGCCCATGTTTTCTTATAGAAATTATTTACTTGTGTTCATGTCTGTTCCTTTGTCTATGCTTGTCTTCTGCAGGAACAACAAAGAAGTCCCAGCAGCAACTCGCTTGTCAATCTTTGATAGTCCAATGGCAGTGATGTGTAGGACGATACTAATAAACATGCTTCTTGGTAACTGCTCTGCTTATACATTAATAATGAAGCATGCAATGCAATGATTATTTCTGTTGGTTAAATTGTTTCACCTTAATTCCTTGCCTGAATGTGTATCAGCATACATAATGAGGTGACAAGATGTCATGCTATATAAATGCATGGGCATCTTACTACCTAGATGTGATGTTTTATTTCAACTAAATCCAATAAGGCAATTATATGTTCTGAAAACATTAGGTAACTATAAATTGTGAATTTTTTTTACCGTAGCAACGCACGGGCATGTTACCTAATAATATTAAAGTAGTAATATTGTGATGTAGCCGCAATCCGTCCTTGATAATTTTATACTGATACAATTAATCAACTCTACAATGTAAGCGTCAAAGCATTTTACTAGTGGACCAGGAGGGTCAAAGTCCAGGTAGTGGCGTTGGGCACATGGAAACTGTAATCTGACGTGCATTGACTTTCATCTGGCCACGGGCATCTACCGCACGATTGGAGTGATGCTGACCGCCTAGTTGACTTTGTCCGGTTCCCAAAAGCTTGTTGCCGTTTGTCCAAAAAAAAAAAAAACTTGTTGCCGTTCACACACGTGCGCACAGCCAACAGAAAACTTGCTGGCGTTCTGCTGGTGTGGGTCTACGGGATTCGATATGAAACAATCAAATTTGACAAAAACTCATCCATCTCGGCGAGGCCTGAAACAACACCGTATAGATCAAAACTTTGATTGAATTTGAATTCTATAATTGTAACAAACATACATTTCCACACAAGTTTTTCTTTCTGGATTCTTTAAATGCAAACTCATCAGTCTAGCTTATCAGCTACTCTCTCTCTGTCCCTATGACTACGTCGTTTTTTGACTTTTGAACTTTATGTTTGACCATCCGTCTTATTCAAAATATTTATGCAAATCATAAAATAAATTAATCAATATTCAAGTATCTTCATTGATAAAATAAGTCGTAAAAAGATAAATTATATTTGTGAAAAAATTTGAATAAGACGAAGCATCGAATAAGATGAATGCGGAAACCGGGGTGAAATTTGAATAAGGCGAAAGATCGAATAAGATGATCACGGAAACCGGGGTAACAAAACTCAAATGGGACGGAGGGAAGACTCTATAAGACTATAGTATAATATTTTTCTCTTAGGGTTACCATAAGCTGTTTTTTTTGTCTTCTGATCTATTTTTTTTTTCGACAATTCAGTTAATGAAATCTGCTTTAGCAAACAAGTGCTCGCTTTTTCTCGTATAAGGCACCGTCATCGTTAATCTCGTAATCAGTTTAGAGATAATGAAACAGTGCAGTGCCGTACAGGTACAGGTACAGGTACAGACGACGGTAGGCTTGTGCAACTTGCAACTTTCGTGTTTGTTGATTGATTGATACGTACTCCTAATCGTAGATAGAACACGTACGTACATACGTACAGACAGTAGGCTTGTACGGTACATACATGCGGCTATCCTTTACCTGTACTGTACTCCTAGTCCTGGATAGAACACGTGAACGATGTAACCGTTTCCGCTTGCAGACGACTCCCATGATTCTACAGCAAAGTCGCACACCATGTACGACAGTACGTTTCGACATACACTAGGACAACTACAGCTGTGTTCCCGTGTTTGCGTCTGCGCGTCCATCGTACGTGTCACCTGCAGGCGTCCATGCATCCATGTACAGAAGGCGACGGCCACCACTGTACGTACGTACGTATGCACGTACGCCAACAGCTATAGCTTGTGTTGTGAAAGGAACGTCTACGTCTAGTACTTTTTTTTTGTGCGTGTGTGCAATCGACGGTGGACCAGCAATGGATGCTTCCCCAACACACTCCCGGTCGGTCCACAGGCAGTTTTCAATCACGGCACAGCAACTAATCCATTCATTCATCCTGTGTGACTGGCCAACAAGGCAACAACTCGCGGTTACAGTTGCAGAGAAAATTCTATTCTGTCGGGCTCCATCCAATCCAATCGTCGACCAAACCACATTTGATTTCTATTCTACTACTACTACCCCGGCGCGCGCGGCCTTTGACTTCGCCCACGCACCATAATCTGAGCTTGCTTACGCAACAACAGCATCTCATCTCATCAAAACTACAGCAAATTTCTCAAAAAATTCAAGAACCACTAGTCTTTTCTCTCTCGCGTCGCGCGCGCGCATTCCCATTGCAAAAGGCGAGAGCTGGTGCTCGCTCGCCATGGCCGTCCTCTCCACCTGCCTCCTCTTCCTCCTCCTCCACCTACTCTCCGCGCCACCATCCCACCTCGCCGCCGTCGCCGCCGAGTACGCGGAGTACTCGTGCAATGGCACAACGGGCAACTTCACCACCGGCACCGCGTTCGCCGCCAACCTGGACCGCCTCATCGCCGAGCTTCCCGGCAACGCCTCCGCCTCCCCATCACTCTTCGCTTCATCATCCGCTTCATCATCCGTCGCCGGGTCCTCCACCACCGCCGACGACGACACCGCGTACGGCCTGGCGCTGTGCCGCGGCGACATGACGGACGCGCGCGCGTGCCGGGCCTGCCTCGCCGACGCCTTCGCCCAGCTACGCCGCCTCTGCGGCGTCGACCGCGACGCCACGTTCTACGCCGACCTGTGCACGGCGCGCTACTCGGGCAGCGCCGACATCCTGTCGCTCACCGCCGGCGTCGACAACTCTCCCGTGGTGAACGGCATGGACGCCAACGCGTCGACGTACCCGGGGTGGGACGCGGGCAACGCCACGAGCCGGAGCTTCTTCCTGTCCCTCGTCGGCACGCTGTTCGGCGAGATGTCCATGTACGGCGCCTACAACTCGTCGCGGCGCCTCGCCACCGCCGTCATGTTCATCAACGCCGACCTGCCCACGGTGTACGGCCTGGCGCAGTGCACGCCGGACCTGGCCTCCGCGCAGTGCTGGCACTGCTTCCAGGGGCTCGGCGAGCTCAACCGCCAGTGGTACGACGGGCGCGAGGGCGGACGCATCTCCGGCGGCCGGTGTAGCTTCCGGTACGAGGGGTATCAGTTCTACCAGGGCACGCCGGACGTCAGGATCGGCCTCCACGGCGGAGCTGGCGATGAAGAAACCAATGGTACGTATGTAAACACACACGTACGACTTCTGTTGCATTGGTACCACTTGCAAAACATAGTTTCAACGCTTATGTCACACGCACACACGTTTCCAACTTGCAAAAGATTCTCTGTACTTTATTTATTTGTTACATGTTTGTTCTTCATTCAGTCGTACACTCACTAGTAGTAGTTTGTTCTATCTTGTAACGACTCGATTGATTAGTATTGGCTTCTGAATGTGGTTGCAACGAATTACTGCATTATATATTGTCGTTTCTGATTAATTTTTTCGTGTGACAATGATGCAGGAAGCAACCACAGAAAGGTCTTGGTCATTGCTCTCGTCGTATCAATCGCTGGTGTCTGTGGCTTTCTGATTGCAGGCCTTCTCCTGATCAGAGCTCAAAGAAAACGAGCCGGTATGTATGAACACATCAATAGTATATTCAATGTCCGGAAAATTAAAAATGTCGTGAAAAAGCTGAAGTGCCCGGAAACCTGCTGCAATGATCCAGGAAAGACGACGCTGCCGACGCATATTACACATTCCAGAAACAGCTCCAAGACGGAGGAGGCGCTGAAGCTGTGGCGGATCGAGGAGAGCAGCTCCGAGTTCACGCTGTACGACTTCACCGAGCTGGCTGCCGCGACGGGCGACTTCTCCGACGAGAACCTGCTCGGCAAAGGCGGCTTCGGCCCCGTCTACAAGGGAAGCTGCTGTCGGACGGCGGCGCGGAGATCGCGGTGAAGCGGCTGGCGGCGCATTCCGGGCAGGGGTTGCAGGAGTTCAAGAACGAGATCCAGCTGATCGCCAAGCTGCAGCACACCAACCTGGTGCGCCTCGTCGGCTGCTGCGTCCAGGACGAGGAGAAGATGCTCGTGTACGAGTACATGCCCAATCGCAGCCTCGACTGCTTCATCTTCGACCAGCAGCGGGGGCCGTTGCTGGACTGGCAGAAGCGGCTGCGGATCATCGAGGGCATCGCGCAGGGATTGCTCTACCTGCACAAACACTCTCGAGTGAGGATCATCCACCGGGACCTCAAGGCCAGCAACATTTTGCTGGACAAGGACCTGAACCCCAAGATCTCCGACTTCGGCATGGCCAGGATCTTTGGGTCCAACATGACCGAAGCCAACACCAACAGGGTCGTCGGAACATAGTAAGACATCGAGCAACCATCATAATAATTTGTGTGTAATATAACTTTCCAATTCGCTAGTGGTTGTCTGTTTTTTCTGCAACAACTGACATTTCTTTTGACTTTTGTCATATAGTGGCTACATGGCCCCCGAGTACGCTTCCGAGGGCATCTTCTCGGTGAAATCAGACGTGTACAGCTTCGGCGTGTTGCTGTTGGAGATTGTTAGCGGCAAGAGGAACAGTGGACAGCATCAATACAGCGACTTCATCAACCTGCTCGGATACGTAAGTACCATCTTAATCTCATCTCATCTACTGCAAATTGATGCTATGAATTGTATATGACGTGCGATGCGATGCGATGCGTTGGTTACTGCAGGCCTGGCAGCTATGGAGGGATGGGCGATCGTTCGAGCTGATCGACCCGACGCTAGGCGAGTGCGGCGACGTGGCGGCCATCATGCGGTGCGTCAAGGTGGCGCTGCTGTGCGTGCAGGACAACGCGGCGGACCGCCCCACCATGGCCGACGTGACGGCGATGCTGGCTAGCAGGGATGGTGGTGCGGCGCTGCCGGACCCGAGGCGGCCACCGCACTTCTCGCTCAGGGTCAGCAGCAGCGACGACGGGTCGTCGGAGGTTAGACGACGCGGTCGCACGGCACCGCGTCGTTCAGCACCAACGACCTAACCATCACCACCATCCAAGAAGGCAGATGATTGTATCTCAAACACGTCGATCGTGATACTGCTGAGAAACTAACTTCGTTGCGTGCATTTCATGCATAACATAGGTGTCAGATTGTGCATACCGTCCCAGTCGAATATCAGACGAGGCGACGGGTGTGGGTTTTGGAATGTGCGTGTCAGACGAGGTTTTGGGATAGTTTTGTGCAAAAATTTTGGAGGTAACCAAGATAGACGAAACTTGATTCTTTTTCTCTGAATATGCAAAAGATTTGTAACTATAATTAAGAATAAGAGTTTAAACATAAAAACCAACGTGCTTCAGACGAGCGTCCTCGGAGGTCTCTTACAGCCGTAGACCGGTCATAGCAAACTTTTTTTTTTTTTAAGGCGGGCGCTGCCTGTATTTTTTAAGAGAAGTAGGTAAAGTTTTACACGTCCCTAGATTGTAGCTCTGACGAGATGCCTAGGCACGCACTATGTTAGCACACATTACAAGAATCACCGGTTTCAACGGTGCTGCGGTACACGGTGTACTAACTAAGTCTAAAGTTTGTGCGACTAAGAAGTGGTGACTCTAGAGAAGCGGTCAAGAGCGGTCGAACTCCACGGAAGCCAGCCGCGACCCACTCCTCGGCCTCGTCGAGAAGGACGGCCAGAAGATCGTCGCGGTGTCCTGTCGGGGCCACCTGGCTCGAAAGTGCACATGTTCCTCTCCTTCCGGATAGTCCAGTATGTGAGCAGCACCATGGAGTCGAAAGCGCGTCGGTAGTCTTATGGAGCCGCCCACGTGCGCAAACCACCAGTCCACCAACAAGGAGTCTGCGTTGGGGCAAACATTTCAATTTTACTAAGTAATGCGTTCAGACCGACACCCACTTGTGTTGACCGTGAAAAAAATAAAAATTGAATTAAAAATTTCAGTAAATTTAATATGGCCCAAACGGCCCTACATGGTGGCATGAAATAGGACATGTGCGTGCTAATTTATTTTTTAAAAGTTTACTTTTACTCCTCAACTTTTATGAAGTCCATTTTTCTCCCTTGCAAGCGAATTAATTCCCTCAACTTTTTAAAACGTGCATTTTACTACCTCAGCGGTTTTACACGTGGTTTCACCTTTGTGGGGATCGATATTTGAGGCATCCCTAAGTGGCGGCTCAACTTGAAACAAAGAGTCCGGGGCGGTCTTGAACCACCGAATCCATAAAGCGCGCGGCGAGATGGATCACCCCACCGCGGCGCGCGAAGTCATCACCAAGAACGAGCTCTCGGTACCGGGCCGGGCGCGGGCGACGGAGCTCGGCCCTCGCCTCGCTCGAGCTCTCGCCCGAACGAGCTCCCAAGACAAGGACAACCCCCCGTCACGTTCGAGCTCTCATCAACGAGCTCCCCCGGACCACACGACGCCGCGGAGGCATCCGGAGACCTCTTTCCGCCTCGCTCGAGCTGCCTACGCAACGAGCTCTCTACGATCCCGCTCGTAGGGATTCGGCTGGGAGCCCTGTCCGCCTACCTTCCTGAGGAAGCCAGCGGGTACGGGAGTTGGTCAACCACTCCCTGACAAGCTCAACCACTCCCTGACAAGCGCTGTAGCCGCGTGGGGATACAGTGACAGGGGAGAGGCGATGGATTCACCCGGCCATGCCCTGCCGCATTCAACCGCTCCCCTACAGTGCCGCGAGGGTACGTCCGACGCACGCCCACCTCGGCCGCGCGGTATGGCGGCGCCCATACGGAGGGGCGCTTCGTTCCAACTACGATTGAAGACAAGGCGACGACCGACCACCGTCCAGACCGGGAATCCCGTGTACGACGACGACCAATTGCGACGCCGTGGACATCCCCGAGCTCGGGACGAGCTCTTCCCCGTATGACGAGCTCGTTACCCGGCTCCTTTTGCGCTATCACCCCTGTAATTACATCTCCTCTCTCTCTCTTTGGTCCTCGACCGCAGTGGCACCCATGTACACTCCCCTTGCAACTATAAAAGGGGAACCTTGCCACCGGTTGGGGGCAGGACTCTCGGACTTATAGCATTCCAGCCTCACTCATCCACCCTCCTCACGATATTGGCTCTTGCCTCAATCACAGAGACTTGGGAGCCCGCTCCCTCTCTCGCCCAGCTTGTACTAGCCCCGGTATGAGCATTTGAGCTCGGATAGTGATCTCCACTAGACTAGGGTGCGCGATTTGCCCCGAACCAAGATACATCTTGTGTCATTGTCTCTAGAGCTAGGCCCTCGAGCACACTCGCGGCCGGGCGATTCATCGTGGCAGGTGGTATTTAGACCACGATAACCTTTTTTCTTTTCTTTTTAAAATTTATTGTGGTTGATTTTTTTTTTTTAAAAATCATGGTAAATCACAGAAAAATCATAAAATAGAAAGTTTAATTTTGTTGGACTCTACATGAGTAAATCTACACTATGAGTACTCCCTCCGTCCCAAAAAAAGTGTCGTTTTAGGTTTTTCATGCATCATGTTTGACCGTTCGTCTTATTCAAAAAATTTATGTAAATTATAAAATAAATAAATCATTATTAAAGTATCTCTAGTGATAAAATAAGTCATAACAAAATAAATAATATTTATAAAAATAATGTGAATAAGACGGATGGTCAAACAACAAGTCAACAAAACCTAAAAACGACACTCTTTTTGGGACGGAGAGAGTTTATAATATGTACTCCCTCTATACCAGCAAAGTGAGTATGTTATTCTAAGCATCAATGGGGTACCAAGGAGGGCTAGAAAACCTACACAAACGTGAACAAGATGAGGTTGTAGAGTACTAGTATGTACAACAAGCATAGTACTAGTACCAGAAGTGAGAGGGAGGGGATAGAGGTTCGGTGGCACACAAACCGAAAGCAGAGTACTAGTACGTAGGAGTTGCCAGACTGCCTGGGTAGCCTAGGTACCTAAAACGATAGTCTTACCGGGTCAAACTCCAAATGCTACGAGGACCATCTTTATGGGACGGAGCCACGGAGAGAGTACTCCCTCCGTCCCTTTTTAGATGTCGCTATGGGTTGCGTGCGGCCAAATTTTTTCAACTTTGACTAGGTTTGTAGAAAATAGGTGCAACATTTATATCTTCAAATAAATTTATTAAAAAACTAGACTTAAAGATCTTTCCGATGATACTAATTACTTAGCATAAATATTTATATATTTTAATATATAATTGCCGCAATTTGAAAACATTGACTTCTCGAAGCGAGAATGACATCTATTTAGGGACGGAGGGAGTATGCTTTAATAATTTTTTTTTGTTATAGATATAGATCTACATTATCTATAATTAATTAAAATAATTCATAAGTACAGTTTCTATAGTCTAATTATAGTGAATTTTTATGATGTCTTAATTATTGTATGCTTATAAACTATAGTAAAAATTTTATAATTATTGGATCATGTATAACTTATTTATTTAGATTTAACAAAGCGTAAACCCTAAATAAAATTGTAACTAATAATTGTTAGGCCAGTGATTTCACAGGATTCTCGGGGTAGAGATAGTCCCTTTTGTCAGGGTCAGCTGAGACCCCGGTAGAATTTGGCAGATTAGCAGAAATTGCGTATGTGTTGATATAACAATCTTAGCTAACTTCGCCGTATCTGTAGGGGATAAGGTATGATGGCCCTCCGTCTCTGTCACGGTCCATGGTAGGCAGTTCCTTCAATGCAAGAGCTGGTGACGTGGACTGGTTCGTTCAAAAATGGGTATCGTTTTCGGCTGGGGCGGGTTTGTGTTGAGTTGTACACAGTACTACGTACCGTGCTACACTAACGAAATAGTTAATAGTGCAACGCTAAGTGGAAATTTACACCCACCTGCATGTGTTGTACCTACGACCAATTTTGTGATGCTTATAAGCACAAAAAATGAGTTTAGTGTTCATCCTGGTTGGTACCCGTTGCTACGAAGTGACGCGTGGCGGATCTATCTGTCTCTCTCTCTATATATAGAGAGAAATAATGAGGTACGAGTAGCTTAGCTTAACCAGTTAATCTTTTTTCAAATCACGCGCGTGTGCGTGTATTCTTTTAAGAGAAAAAGGAGTTTAAGCGAGATGCCCAAGAGCAAGCGCGAAAACAAGCACATAACAAAGATCACGGCTCTCGGTTGTAGCAAAGGTAGTTGTACTAAGTATACGTAAACAATTGTGCGACCAAACCGACGCGCGTGCGTGCCCATCAAGGGTCCAACAGGCCTTCCCTGTCCTGCCCCGCCGTGGCACGCTTCCGATTGCCATAGCAGGCTGCGCGCAGCCTCCCTCTCCCGCGTTGGGGACTTCACAGCCTCGCCAAAAGCTTGAACAAAGCCTCGCCAAAAGCTTAACCAGGTAATCTTAAGATAATTTTCTGTATTACGATCAAGACAGGGCACGGTGGTTAAAAACTTACTGTACTGGCCCACAGGGACCGTCATGGCGTCATCCGGCACTGACCTGCCAACTCCCTCCGTCCCATGGAGTTAAATCGTTTTTGACTTTTTTGAAACTTCACGTGTTTGACCATCCGTTTTATTTAAAATATTTATGCAAATCATAAAATAAATTAATCAATATTCAAGTATCTTCATTGATAAAATAAGTTGTAACAAAATAAATTATATTTGTGCAAAAAAATTAAATAAAGACGAAGATAGAATAAGATGGCGCGGAGACAAATTCAATGGGACGAAGGTAGTACACTACACCCCGACGAGTTTTCACTTTACTAGTAATCCGCACCGCACGGTGGATGCCGAGGATGAGAGGGACGAGTGAGCAGCTGCCATGATTGCACCGCGTCAAATGTGTCCAAATTCTCGTGCACTGCTCGTCGGCGTTCAGACATCCGGCCGGGCTTTGGCGCTTTGCCCGGATCGGAAGAAACCTGCCCAGCCAGCTCAGCAGTTCCTGCCAGAGTAGTACGGGATTACCGGCATGTGCAGCTTTCATTGCTGACACCTACGGCTAACTGATCATGCATGCCTCTGACGACTGAATGTCGCTTCTCATTTTGTCATGCCCGCTTGCCCACTACTCCAATCTCACGCCATGAATTTACAACCCTGTCAGCTGTAAGTTTAAACATGGTCGACTTAAGCATTTCGGTTGGTTATACAAAACGAGTATAGAAAGAAAGAACCGGTAACAGAAAACTTGTAATACCCCCAACAAAAAGAAAAATTATGTACGTGTTTTGTAATGCACAGGCCACCCCTAACAAAAAAAGAGAGAAATTAAGACCATGTAGTATCAATTTCTTGGTCCTAGTTTCAAAAAAAAAAAAAAAAAAAAAAAAATTCTTGGTCCTGAGCAAGTAAAAGTAGCAAACTAGTTTTCGCAAAAACTATTTCCTATTTAATTTCTTATCTCACAAAGACTGTATAGTAGATTTTTTTTTTTTATGCAATGAGACCAAATTCTCATAGGACACAAAGGAAAAACTAAAAGAAAGACACTTTTTTTTTTACAAGAAAACTAGCTATTTTTTTTTATGTATTTCTATTGCATAATTAATTACTACAACTATAATCATGGTTAGCTATTGTACGAATAATGAAAAAATTATGGGAATTACAAAATTCTTAAATTGATAAATATTTGTTTGCCCTTTTTATTTTTCTCGCCAGCTCTGCCGCTGGCACCGTGCAACCTGGGTCTTATGTTTTGGTGCTTGTCCTTACGCTACTACGTCCAATACTAACTATTTTATTATAGAAAAAGAATTAAATAACCATGAGCACTCGCGGAGATACCTTTAGGTACTTTAGCCATGAAAGGGCCATCTGAAACTTCTTTGCGCCCAGCAGCAGGCAGCAGGGTTCAAAATACTTCAAAAAGCGTTCAACGTTTCAACGGGTCACAATAGAAAAACGCGAAATGACCACTACGACGCTGAGTGTACTTTCAAAGTGATGTTGCTATTGAGAATTTTATTTTTGTAGATAAAACATAAATAATTACCACATTGTACCCCCTAAAAACTACTGCCTCCGTTTTAAATTATAGCTCGTTTGACTTTTTTTTGACTTTAAATTTGACCACTCATCTTATTTAAAAAATTACACAAAAACAGTCAAATTTAAGTCATTCTTAAATAGCATTTGTTAATAAAGCAAGTCATAACAAAAGAAGTGATATTTTGCATAAAATTTTGAATAAGACGAAATGGTCAAAGTTGGGGTTGAAAAAGTCAAACAAACTACAATTTGAAACGGATTTAGTAGCACACTAATCGAAAGAAACATTTAAACTTATGAAGATTTAACGGTTTACATTTAAAATATAAAATCACAAGTAGACATGTAATCTTTCGTTTTCCTATCCATGTGGCCGGACAAAGAAGCCAATTTTGTCAACGCGACAAGGCAAGGCAGCAATTATGAATCCACCTCGTATACGGCTGCAAATCAAAGATGAGAGCACAAATTCTATTATGTCGTGCTGGATCGAGCCGTCAACCCAACCACTTTCCACCAAGCCTTTTTGACTTGGCACCTGATTGTCTCTAAAGCATCAGCTGGACGGACGCTGCCACTCATCCATCAGCAGCAGCTCTTGTCTTGCGTTGGTTCGCCGTGCAGGATGGAGCTCGACATGGGCGCTCTCCCCCCCTCTGGTCCTTGTCCTCGTGTCCTCCTCCCTGTCGCTCGCGCTGCTCGTGCCCCGCGCCGCCGCGTACTCGGAGTACTCGTGCAACGGCACCACGGGCAACTTCACGTCCGGCAGCGCGTTCGGCGCCAACCTGGCTCGCCTGGTCGCGGCGCTGCCCGCCAACGCCTCCCTCCTCCGCGTCGCTCTTCGCCTCGGCGTCCGTCGGCGCGGCCCCGGACACGGCCTACGGGCTCGCGCTCTGCCGCGGCGACGTCGCGGACCCGCGGGTCTGCTCGGCGTGCCTCGCCGACGCGTTCGGCAGGCTGCGGCGCCTGTGCGGCGCCGACAGGGACGCCACGCTCTACGCCGACCTGTGCACGGCGCGCTACTCCGGCGGGGACTTCCTGTCGCGCGCCGACGACAACTCCCCGGTCATCAACGCGCTGGACGTGAACGGGTCGACCTACTACGGGTGGGACGCCCGGAACGCGACGAGCCGGACGCTGTTCCTGTCGCTGGTGGGCACGCTCTTCTCGGAGATGGCCATGTACGCCGCCTACAACTCGTCGGCGTACCGCATGTTCGCGAGCGCCGCCATGTACGTGAACCCGCAGCTGCCCACGGTGTACGGCTTCGTGCAGTGCACGCCGGACCTGTCGCGGGCGCAGTGCTGGGACTGCTTCCAGGTGCTCCAGGACCAGAACCGGCGGTGGTACGACGGCCGCGAGGGCGGCCGCATCCTCGGCGTCCGATGCAGCTTCCGCTACGAGGCGTACCATTTCTTCGACGGCATGCCGGAGGTCAGGATCGGACTCAAGGCCGACCCATCTTCTTCACCATCTCCTCCGGACAACCAGGGTAAACACGCACGCAGTTTTTGTTTTGATCGATCATTGGAAAAGCATGGTCTGTTTGTTACTATTGTTCATTAGTGTATTTTTTAATGTAAACGATGTAGAAAGCAATCACAAGGTGGTTTTAATTGTCGCTCTCGTCGTATCAATCACGGTGTTATCTGCTCTGATTGTTGCCGGCCTTGTGATGATCAGAGCACGACGAAAAAGGACCGGTAAGCAGACGCCGACCACTGCCAGATCGTCGCATTTTTTGGGGAAAAATCTTCATCACTAACTGTCAGAAGAAAAATAATACTCCAATGCAGAGAAGAAGAGGAAGCTGCAGCTGGAGGCGCAATCGCGGAACAGCTCCGCGACAGAGGACGCGCTGAAGCTGTGGCGGATCGAGGAGAGCAGCTCCGAGTTCACGCTGTACGACTTCGCCGAGCTGGCGGCCGCGACCGGCGGTTTCTCCGACGAGAACCTGCTCGGCAGAGGCGGCTTCGGCCCCGTCTACAAGGCGAGCTGACGTTTCATTTCAGGTTTCCAACGCTCGTCATGTGCCATCCATGAGACTGACTCTGATCGATTCGGCTGCGTGTGCACAGGGGAAGCTGGCGGACGGCGCCGAGGTGGCGGTGAAGCGTCTGGCGGCGCACTCCGGGCAGGGTCTGGAAGAGTTCAAGAACGAGATCCAGCTGATCGCCAAGCTGCAGCACACCAACCTGGTGCGCCTCGTCGGCTGCTGCGTGCAGGGAGGAGGAGAAGCTGCTGGCCTACGAGTACATGCCCAACCGCAGCCTCAACTTGTTCATCTTCGACCAGCAGAAGGGGACATTGCTGGACTGGGAGAAGCGGCGGCGCATCATCGACGGCATCGCGCAGGGGCTGCTCTACCTGCACAAGCACTCCCGGGTGAGGATCATCCACCGGGACCTCAAGGCCAGCAACATTTTGCTGGATAAAGACCTGAATCCCAAGATCTCCGACTTCGGCATGGCCAGGATCTTTGGATCCAACATGACCGAAGCCAACACCAACAGGGTCGTCGGCACATAGTAAGTTTCCTTTTTACAAACATCCGTTGCTGCTACTCTTGAAAGCTTTGTGGTCGGTCGCTAATGGTGGTTTTCTTGAACGAGTTAGTGGCTATATGGCTCCTGAGTATGCTTCGGAGGGCATTTTCTCGGTGAAGTCGGACGTGTACAGCTTCGGCGTGTTGCTGCTGGAGATCGTCAGCGGGAAGAGGAACAGCGGCCACCACCACCACTACGGCGACTTCGTCAACCTGCTCGGATATGTGAGTTCTCGATCAGTCACTGCTGCTACTATACTATATAAACAGTGACCATACAACAACTACCTGACGTTCGACCACAACTCATTCACATCGACGACAGCAAGGCTGCCATGTGGAGAGAATTAAGGGAGGCTGCCATGTGGAGCTGTTTGGTCAACTCATTCACAACGACACTCTGACAGTGGCCGTGCTTAATTGCAATTGGTTTGGTTGATGATCTCGATCTATCGGTCACAGGCATGGCAGCTGTGGAGGGAAGGGAGGGTGTTCGAGCTGATCGACCCGACGCTGGGCGAGTGCGGCGACGTGGCGACCATCGTGCGGTGCGTCAAGGTGGCGCTGCTGTGCGTGCAGGACAGCGCCGCGGACCGCCCCACAATGGCGGACGTGACGGCGATGCTGCAGGCCACCGCCGGCGGCGGTGGCGACGGCGCGCCGCTCCCGGACCCGAAGCGGCCGCCGCACTTCTCCCTCAGGGCGGCGACGACGTTCAGCAGCAGCAGCGACGACGACGGCGGGTCCGGGCTGCGGACGCGGACGCAGTGCACCACGTCGTGCAGCACCAACGACCTCACCATCACCTCCATCCACGAGGGCAGATGATTTAGATTTTCGCAAACATCTTGAAGCTGTACAGTACATGGTGTGTGAATGAGTTGACCATCGGTTGGCCGTTGTCGGCTGACACGCACGCAGGACGAACTGTATGTGTGTGCCTGTGTGTTCTCTTGCGTCTCTTGCTTTGAGATTGAGACCGTGACAGGTCACATGATCGTTTACGCGTCGATGGTGCTCCGCTGTACAGATAAATGCTAGTATAATTAGGGACACGTTGCCGTGCTGCTTTGACGGCGAAAGGTTGGTGGTGATATGGGCGGGCGGCAGTGTTCATTGAAAAGGGGGATCTTGGATTTCCGTATCGGGCTCCTTCAGTTGCCTGCATGCCCTGGGCTGGCCACGCAATATCACAGGAAACCACTAATCCACGAACGTTCATCGGATAATCTGATCATTTCGCAACTTTTCTTTTTCTAAGAAAAAAAACTAACATACTCGCAATTTTTATGTGTAACATTTTGCTTGAAAATACCTATCATCATAGCTTGTTATCCTATCTTTTCAATACATTTTTTGTCATAATTTAACAGGCAAATTTGTCACAACAATTTTCCAGCATGACATTCATCTATTTTTTATAACGAAACACACACATAAGTTAATAACACAAACTATGACACGTGTTGAAACTAGGGTTTCATCATTCCATCTAAACATCCCATGAATCACAATTCAATATTTACAGCTACTCTGAAACCGTGAAATGAAATTGTTTCATTTATCAGCCCGAACCCTTCCAGCTAACGTGGCACTCTTTGTAAACCACGAAACAAAAATCCCGACTTACCAATACACTTTCAATCAGTACCAACATGTAAGATACACAGAACAAAATTACGCACATTAATTATAGGCCAGTTGTGGTTAAAGCAGATTGCAACGCGCCTTCTAGGTACTTCTCTGCAGCTGAATACTGCCTCCTTTTGTCTTCTATAGCTAGTGCAGCCAGAGCTTTGTCCTGATTATTTATACAACAAAGTAACCAAGAATTAGCATAGGATTCCATCAGAAAACAAAGAACAAAACAAATGGCAAAAGCAATACAGGAGGTAAATCCTGGTAGCTTCTTAATGTATCAGCTATGGGTTTTGTCCTCCTCTCAAGATCCTTCTTATGCTCAGCCATCTCCATTAACACACCATGATTGATCTCCGGCGTATAAGCCACTCGGTTAAGCATTGCTTGAGAAAGATAAAAAAGAGTCTATAAGGCGTCGAAGTAGATTTCCTAATCATAAAAAAACGTGTAATGAAATAGCACAAAAAAACTTGGCCTTCAAAGGGGCAAATAGCTCTACATTTCTTGAGCCACCGGAAACAATGAAAAGAGAATACCAAAGCTGCTCTAAAGTGCAGTAACAGTTTTTTCAAGTAACAGTACCAGACCTTGATGTTAGATTATTCACTTCACGATCATTACTTCATTCATCGCTAGCTATCACAATATTAAAACAGGTAATGGAGGAACATAAGTGCAATCATTGGTTCAAAACTTCACACGATACACATTATATTCATTCCCACGTCCAGCAATCCAAATAAAGATATACATCTCTAGATTCTCATCTCTATATGAAAAGACTGGAAGGTAGTTTAACACATATATATTCGAGATCTGCTCAATTGCTAATAGCGCCAGAAATTATTGAGCCATCAATTACACAGTGCTTCAGCTCATAGAAAACTTATGATAATATTTTCAAAAAAGAAAACTTATGAGAGGTCCCATCCTACTAATAAGGAGAGAAATCCAGCGAAAGCAGGCCTGAACTAAAAATCAATTACTGAATACAAAGTTCAATCAGAGAGGCTAAGCTACATATTGCATAATAGCTGAAGTAAAATCTATCAAGAGCTTCTTCAAATACAGAAACAGCCTAACTTAGGTGATTCAGATGTTGCACATTCAACTTAACAATCATATATCAGTATTATTTTGAAATAACTATATATCAGTATTATCATACCCAATTAACTACCACATGGAATTGATAACTTACTAAATTCTTGCAATAGTTGACAGTTTCTAGCTAAAAGGCATAGGAAGATGTCGTGCCCTTTGCAGGTCAAAAATCAAGAACTGGAAGCACAGGCTGAAGCCAACTCCATATTTGAATCATAGAAAATGCTAGTCACCTTATAATTTGAGACTTGGAGGATATACTGCCGTTCCTTCGAGTCTATCATAACAAGCTTTGTCTGCCAACTTGTCATTTGCTCAGCTTGCTGCTTCTCCACATCATTTTTAAATTCCTCCAGCATCCTAGAACCAGCACAAGTACTTATCATGTTTGAGTTTTGACACAGAAATCAAGGTAAAAACGATTGGTGATTAATGAGCACTCCTTAAAACAACTGTGAAATGAACAGTTTTCCGCTCACTTCTTCAGCTCAGTATGCTTGTTTATAGCCTTCCGCGTGTGATCAACTGATCAAGTAGTGTGTTTGACTCCTTCTGCACTTTGTCCCTCTTCTCCTCCGCCTCTGCTCGCCTCATAGACAAGTCTCACCACAAAGCTGTGTGACAAAAGAAAAAAACAGAAAACAATAATCAGAACAGTACCTACAACACCCAAAGACCAAAAAGTTATAATATCTATTCACCAACTTCCTCATTTGATGGTAAAGTTACTGTTAGCAACACTCAAGCCCAGCCCAACAACTCCACCAAGGTTCAAGCCCAGCCCAACAACTCCATCAAGGTTCAGGCGTTCATGCGCATCACGGCCCACTTATAAGGTAAGAGGCCCAATTCCTCCCAAAAGCCCGGACTGGTGGGAGAGGGAAACTCTCCCTTATAAGGTGGTCATGACCCCCTAGGCTAGGCAAGGTGGTACTAATCCCGAGGTGCTAACAATGCTAACAATCCCACCCCTTTGATACCAAATAGAGGATAGGAATAGGGAAAGCATAGGAACGAACTCTGCGCGGCTTTAGGATTCCTATGGGAACAAGTACATGTATGCAAAGGTCTTTGGGCACACCCTGCTCACTTCCTCCAGGGAATCGGGATAATAACAAAAAAGACACCGCAAAACCACCCCGCGGCTCTCCCGGAGACGACGGCGCTCCACACCCGCGCTCTCGCCGCACCCTCCCCTTCCCCCGTCGCCCGTGGCTCTCACGTCGGGGAGCCGGCGCATGGCGGCGCCCCACCTCCGCCGCGCCGCCCATCGCCGGATCCAGGCGTCGCCACCAAAGCGAGTCCTTGTGGTGCTTCATCGCCGGCTCCCACGCCTGCGGCCAGCGCCCGGCTCCGCCAACGCCGCCCATCGCCGATCCAATAAGTGCACGCCACACGAAAGCGAGCCCTTGTGGTGCTCATCGCCGGCTCCACAAGACGGGCGGCGCCCAGCTCCGCCCATCGCCGGATCGAGGTGCGAAAGCAGCCCTTGTGGTGCTCATCGTTGGCGGAGGATCGAGCCGAGGCCCTTGCGGGAATCGATCGGGCGACGGTAGCTCGCTGCGAAAGCGAAGCCCTTTAAGGAATCGGCCGGGGCGTCGGCCAGCCAAAGGGTCAAGATCTTCTCCATGAGGAAGAGGTCGGGTAACGTCGTTAGCATAGGAATTTTTCCATGAAGTCCGTGCTCATGTTTTTCCCCGTGAAAATTCCTATGGAATCGAGGTACGGGATGCTATTCCTATAGAACAATTCCTGTGATTCAGAACCAACCAAAGGACGAGGAAAGGAAAAATTCCTTTAAGGGCCTGTTTGGATCAAAGGTTTTTCACGTGAATTTTGGAGGAAAAGTTTCCAGAGGAAAGGATTTAGATGGATGCGTTTGGAACACAGAATGCGAAATCCTTTCCAAAGGAAAGGGAATGGTTGATGTGCAAAACGCAGGAAATAAAACCTCCACGGTGACCCAATGGAATTTTTCCTCCGGCGCTCGACGCTCTCTTGCCCGTCTTTTTTTGCTTTTTGGTCCTTTTTTTGAAAGTTTTTCACAAATCGCCCCCTTTTTAGATTCATTCCAAAAATGGACCTTTTTTTCGCGCCACCGATCCACGGCGCCGGGTATAACGCTCGGCGCCACGACCCATGGCGCCGAGGTTAACGGTTTGGTAAACAAATATCGTGCCATCGAAAATTTTACATTTACCCCCCCGGCCATGATCCACGGCGCCGAGGGGGTAAATGTAAAAGTTGCACGCTTTTTTTGCCTTCTCTTCAGGCGTTTGCAATGAACAAGTAGAATTATTCTTACAACCGTTTAGAAACACAGCAGCGGTCAGGTTGGATAGCGCACGCGAGCTGTGTATGTAAAGCAACGACCTAGGTTCAATTCCGAAGCTCCTCTTTTTTTTTTTGCTTTAATAAGCAATATAGCCCAGTACCTTAAATTGAAAAAACTTAATTTTGCTGCACGGTTAAATGTTGTTCATTCCAAAATGTTGTATATTATCTAAATCTAAATTCACCTTATGTAAGTGCATTTATTTATATTTCTTTTTGTAATTGCTTATAAAATACTTCCTCCATCCTAAATTGTAAATTGTTTTACTTTTTTTGATACAAAGTTGGACCATTCGTCTTATTCAAAAATTTATTTCAAATATCACTTCTTTTTTGTCGTGGTTTGCTTTAGTAATAACTGGTTTTAAGAGTAACTTAAATTTGACTATTATGTATAAATGTTTTGAATAAAAAAAGTGGCCAAAGTTGGTGTCAAAAAGTCAAATAACTTACTTTGGGATGGAGTAATTACTAATAAAATGCTTTATTTGTTATATTGCTTATTAAAAAATAAAATAATATTTCTTCTTGTACTTGCTTATAAAGTAGTTGTTATAATTGCTAATAAAATACTTTAATTGCTATATTGCTTATTAAAAATAAAAAAACAAAAATGAACACAACTTGGGTTTTGAACCAAGGCCGCTGTGCTACACACACAGCTCACGTGAGCTAACCAACTAGACCATACCTTGGTTGTTGTACAATTGTAATAATAAGTTTACTTGTTCGTTCCGAACGCGTGAAGAGAAGGCAAAAAAGTGAAAATTTTACATTTACCCCCTCGGCGCCGTGGATCATGGCACCGAGGGGGTAAATGTAAAATTTCCGATGGCACGCCGTTTACCACACCAGTTAATCTCGGCGCCATGAGTCGTGGGCGCCGAGACGTTATACCTCGGCGCCGTGATCGGTGGCGCCTAAAAAAGGTCCATTTTTTGAATGAATCTAAAAAGGGCGTATTTGTGAAAAAAAATTTCGAAAAAAGGACTAAAAGCAAAAAAAGACGGCTCTCTTGCGCTCTCTTGCTAGCTAACCACATAGAAAATTAGTCGGAATCTGTGTGCATCGTAGAGAGAACGAGCCTTGAACTCGTCGCGATGAGAACCAAGAGAGTACGAGGAGGAGAGAGGCAACGACCATGGAAGCACTAAGAAGAAGGCCAAGGTACCTTATATTGAATAAATAAGAGTATAATATGGCAGACAACCAGGAAGCTCCAAAATCACCTCTATAATATAGGAATGTTGCAACTAATTTGTTGTTTAGGGACATGTAGTTTAGAATCCTCCAAAATCATTTTCCTACAATCCAAACAGCTCGAAGTATTAATTCCTGCGTTTTAGAATCCTGTAATTTTTCACTTTTCACTGTACCCTATTCCTGCGGTTTTTTCCTTTCCTCTGTTTTGCATTCCTGCGTTCCAAACAGGCCCTAAGATTCCTATCCTTCAAAATTCACCGTGAACCAAAGGGGGGCCTTATTATTATCCTGATTCCTGGAGGAAGTGAGCAGGGTGTGCCCAAAGGCCTTTGCATACATGTACTGTTCCCCGTAGGAATCCTAAAGCCACAAGCAGTTCCGTTCCTATGCTTTCCCTATTCCTATCCTCTATTTGACCTATCTGCCAAAGGGGGCCTAAACATTTCAGGGGAAGTTTATCACTGGCATATGACATTGCATGAATCGATGAATCTTCCATATCAGTAAACAGCTAATGCAGGAGGGTTTGTTCGATAATTCGATACTCGCGAGAACCCTAGCGCAACGAGTCACCTGCTCATCTCGGTGTCACGGGGCGCGAAGGTTGGCAACGGCCGCAAATCTTGCCGCCGCCGCTGCGGCGGTTGGTGGGAGCGCGTCCCTCGCGCGAGCCCCCGCCCGCCGAGAGCCTCCATCCCCGGGCGCCTCGGCGCGATACTACTACTGCCGCTGGCCTTTTGCCAGCGATTCCGCTATTCCGGCGGACCGCGCGAGACGCCGAAAAGCGTCGCGGAGGTAGGCCACCCCACGCGGTGTGGAGTCGGTCCCCCGAAAAGCTCGAGGCCGCACCTCCGCGCCGCCTCGCCTTCCCGCCCGCACCCGCCCCTCCTCGCGAGGGAGTCCAACGCATTTACCCCGCGATGGCAGAGGAGGAGGCAAAACCGCCGGGCGGTGGGGTCGAGATGCTCAGCCAGTGTAATCCATGATCGAAGCGGATGGTGGTGGGTCAGTCTGTCAGTGGGTGACCGGAGATATTGATGTGGAGAGGAAAAATGAGTTGTACTGTCCAGTAGGCCCATTTTGTCTGTTGGGCCTAGCCAGTTCTGAGCTGAAATCAACACTGGGCTTGATATGGGCTTCTGTCAAACAAAATAGTTCAAGAGACCTCACAACATGTCAACTTTTGCTCCTAAAACTCTAAAATCGGGTAAAATACTTCTCTCAACTTTAAAATCGTTCATCTTACCTCCCTGCTCCAGTCATAGTAAGCAGTTTTTAAAGGTGGTTTATTTTTTTTTTTTTTATTTATTTCAGTTGAAAAATCATAAAATAGAAAATTTAATTTTATTAGACTCGTATGAATAGATCTAAACAAAGGAACATATAATATCGTATTTTTATTACAAATTTTATGTTGTAGCTTTAGATATATGCTTGTTAAAACTAAGTTATAATAAAAACTTTGTACTAAAGGATACCATTTTATATATTAAATATGCGTATATACTCCAATGAAATTTAATTTTTTTCTATTTTATGATTTTTATTGTTTATTATGACATTTTTAAAATTTTAGCCAAAATAAATATAAAAAAGAAAAAAGACAAAACCTTAAAAACCACTTATAACCGGAGCAAGGAGGTAAGATGAACGGTTTTAAAGTTGAGGGAGGTATTTTACCCGGTTTTAGAGTTCTACTAGGAGCAAAAGTAGACTTTTTGAAAACTTTTTTTTTTTTTTTTTTTTTTTGCAAAACGACTTTTGAGAACATTGAGGGAGGTAATATAGACTTTTTCCTAGGTCAAATGAAGAATCCATATTCAAGTGGCAAAAGTGGTCATCAAGTATGTTTGGGCCCACGAAGACAGTATAATCAAAACTAGCATGTGGCTAACCTCTCAAATGACCCAAAACAATATCAAGATTCTATAGGATTACTTCTCAGGTGGAAAAAAAAAAAAGTTGAATATTCGATAGTGAATTAGGGCTCGCTCGTTTTGGACATGAATACACCTGATTCAATCCAGGTTTTTTCCTAAAATGTGTGCACCAATAGGCTTTTTGAGGATTATGTGGAGGCTTACATGCAACACAAAAACTCGATCACTTCGCCTGGAATCAATCCTAGTCACTAGAGTTAAGAACGAATCCATTTGGTTGCTGAACATGCAGAGACTATATGCACGGGAATGAATCCTGACGGCTTAGCAATCTCCACGCACCTACTTGATTTCGTTCCTAATCTAATAAGTACTAGTATGTCTACGAACATACAGGTTTCCTTCTATACTCATTATTTTGTTATAGTAAACCCAAAAAAAAGAAGAGAAATTATATGTGGCGCCTATTTAATGTGAACGTAAAACCCATTGCGACTATAGTATTTTTTTTTTCAATGCCTTTTCCTTAAAAAAGATCCACTAAGGCTTTTCTTAGCTGTTCTTTCTTTAAGCTGAAGCTTTTTTTATTAGTTTTCCTTAGCTGTTCTATCTTTAAGCTGAAGATCTGTTTTACTCTAGTTTTTTTTTTCTTGACAAATAGAGCATCAAATGCGTGGAGCTAGGTAGGTCCCAAGGCACAAAAGATTTGCCAGCTCATAATCCCATAGTAGAGTACACACATGATCGGTTGTCTTATGGTCCCCAGGTGTGTCTTTGTGATGAATGAGCAAATGATCAACGAATCTAAACACATTGCCCTACTACCTTTTCTATGGAACCAAGTACTGCCACAATGCATTTTTTCCATTTAATTATGCCCTCCCGAATGAACCAGCTGAGAATTACCTTGACAGCCGCTTGAGTTGTAGCACATGACAAAATTGACGCGACTTAAGTGCTGTTCCCTCGTATCAAATGAGGTCAAATTAAGGTGTTAATGAAGAGATACACAGGACACTGCCCCAATATATTCTGCTCCAGGCAGATAGTACTGAAAACACAAAAATAAAATAAAATCTTCTCCAAACTTATATAATCATATATACTCTTAGTTTAGTCAATACCCTTGAACAGATTTAATCTTGGCTACCACAAGTCCACAACCGTGCCTTCAGGTTTTGACTCCACGTAATGGCGTGTACGGCATCAGAGAAGCAGTATTAGTTTGTGATCAACTCATTAAGCTAAAAAAAAGTTTGTGATGAACTCATGTTATTAAAAAAAAAAGAGAATCCAATAAAAAGACAGTTTCTGAGTTGCTGGTGTTGTTTAGTGGCACGCACGCTTCAGTCCATCATTTGCCAACCCACAGCTTGAGCTTGCCTGACAGTATTTTAGCTTTAATTTCCTCACAGCACCCTCAGCTAGCAAGATTTTCAAATAAGCCACTTTTTTTTTTTTGAGCCTTCTTCTTTTTGTACGAGTAGAGAAGAAGTAGAGAAGACAACACTGGACCGCCTTCACGGCTGCTTTTCTTCTTCTTCTTCTTTTCCCCCCGCTTGCGCTCTCTCTCTCCTCCCTCCCTCCCTCCCTCTCTCTCTCTGCGCCAACCGGGCGACAGCCGCCGACGGCCGACGACGGCTCGCCACCCGCCTCCCTAAGCCAGGCGCGCAGGTCTTCGTGGGTCTCTTCGCTCCGTATTCGTCGGGGGTCGGTCCTTCGCCGGCGACGATCACCCATCACCCACCAGGTATGCGCGCATCCCGGCCTTCTCCTCCCTTCCTGCCGTGCGAAACTGAGCAGCACCCGAACCCTAACTTAAGCTAGTTGGCTATCTGTATTCGGATCTGATCTAATTACAAGTGCCTATGAACTTCGAATTTTTTTGCACAATTATTGGGTGGACGCCCATCCCATGCCCTTTACTGACTCCGCGCACTGCTTGATGGTGTAGAGCTGCTCGCTCAGTTAGCTTGCCCTGAATTCGATTCGGAGCAATATTTACACGTTTACAAACTAGAATGCTTTAGCTCTTCAGAGCTTAGCTGGAATTCGAGCTGACGGGATAGGAGTCAGGAGTAGGAATAGTTGTCTGTGTTGGGCTATTATAGCAGATTAGCCCTGCAGTCACTCGGGACCAGAGTTGCATGCGATCTAGCAGATTAGGCCTTTGGTCATTCGATACCAGCATTGCACCCGAGCCTTGGGCCATCTATGGATTTACACTGCCGTGCATTTCCTGATATGGAAACATATACCATACCTTCGGTTTGGTTCGCAAGTCCGTAATGGATTACAGTGTGAACCATTATGGGTCAGTGGAATGCGGGTACCGCGCCTCATCTAGCGCTAACTGATACAGCTGCTCTGCTTCCTTGTGTATTCACGACAACAAACGATCCATGGTTTCTATTACTGGAAGCATTAGTGCAGTGATAATTTCCCATTTACGTTACCGTTTATACAATGTTAGAGCCAAACAGCACCTCTGTTCTGTTATAAGTTGTCAGCAACAACATTATTCTATACTATGTCAGTTCTGTTGCTTGACCTTGTTACTGAAACAGAGCCGTATCAATGGGTGTTGTATTTTTTTTTTCTTAATGCAATGATACACAGCTCACTTGCGTTTGCGTGTGTGTATCCAAGAAAAAAAAAAGTATTGTAGTTCTGGCTCCTCTTCACCTTCACCTGCAATATTTTCTGTTTGTAAATATGTGTGGTCGTATGCTATTGTGCATTGACACACGTTTCTCGATTTGTAAATGTGTTTTTCCTTTCTCAAACGACGAAGGAGAGCTGCATGTTATTTCATTAAAGAAGAGAAAGAACATAAGGAGAGGCTGGTGGCCAATTCCTGTGGATGTCTAGTTACAGACACACCACTTAAAATAGAACCTTAATGACCTCATGAGTAGGTCATGGTGACCTGACACACAAGACACAAACCACTCTCATTTTCCACTGCATCTAACACTATCGAAATACAAGGCCTAGCACCCTCGAACACACAAGCATTGTGATTTTTACCTTTCTTCCAAGCCACAACGATGATAAAGGGAATTCTGCCCTTTCTTTATGTTCTTTAGAAAACTTCTGACCACACCATGCCACCAATTGTAGAAACGAGTGGCAGCAGGCTGAGGATCAGGGACAGCCAAACCCAATTTTTCGAGGATGAACAGCCAAACCTGTTTTATGAGGCATCACAAAGGGGACACACAGTGGAATGTAGCATCCCTCTTTTTAGCCAAACGATCTGAAGTCCAGAACCTATTCTTGATTGCCACCCAAATAAAGAACTTGCAGTGGAGCGGAGTCCATGATTCCATCGTGTAAACTTGATGGCACCGGTGGAAATATGCATTGTTAGTCTGATACATTTTGCTGCAGAGTCATCTAGCAGATCCTATAGGAGAAGGTATTCAGCGAAAACTTGTACAGTCAGTGCACATATATTTTTTTGTCATTTACATCCTTACAGGATATGATGGATGGTGTGCCTATTTTGTTACTTTCATATCAGTTATATCATTCGAGCTACTCCCTCCACCCATAAGTCTCCATCGTGTGAACACTTTTCCCCAAGAGTCTCCATCATATTACAACAGGACCACAGGTTGGGCTAGTTGTACACGCTGATCATTTGTTGCTCCTCGCTGCTCCTTGGCTGCTCAACGCTGCGCATTTATTGCTCCTGGCTGCTCCTTGCCCGCGACTCCACGCATACATGCTGCACGCACTCCTTGGCGCTAGTTTGCTGCTCCTTGGTCACTGTGCCGAAAGCTAAAGAGATGGAGACTTATGGGACGGAGGGAGTATTCTTGTAAAATCTGGATGCTCAGATAGATTGTTATATGTAATTATAGTGTTACTCTGCATCAGTAAAACTGGCTATTTTAGTTTTCTCAGGATGTGAGATTATCTGTTTGTTTATCTGTTTACTATCCATGCGATTCTTTTTCGCAGCATCCTTTTAGGTCTCCTTTGAAAGACAATTAGGAAACACTTCTTTCTGAATTGAGGATGTCAGTTTCTATGAAGGACCTGGATCCAGCTTTCCGTGGCTCTGGACAAAAGGAGTATCCTTTTTCAGGCTTTCATTTATTTCATTCCATCATTATGTTATGACTATTTTTTAAGCATTTTGTCATCTTCATGCTGGCCAAATATCTGACCTGTCTCCTAGTTATTGGTTAGTGATTTTGGGTAATGACGTGATGTATCATACAAGAAAATTAAGCAATCATTTTTGGTGTAGCACGAGATAACCATTTTTATATCACACACAGGAGCTGTAGAGGAAAAAAAATCCTGTACCTGTTTGACATAGATTTATTAATTACTAATTTGTAATGTAGTCATTGTGACACCCCGCCCTCCGAAGCCGCACCGCACAGCCCTTCCGAGGGGCGCGCACGCGTACACATAGCACCTTGCTTACACTTTCGTCCTCGCTTCGTGTAAAAGGGTTAACTCGAAGGTGATATGGCTGGAAGGCAAAGGCTTATAAGTTGGCTCCACCCTACTAAACATGTGCACTCTGCACTCATAGGCCCCTACTGGGGCACATCCAAATTGGGCTGGGTGTTACAGTCATGTTCTTGTAATTAATTACTACAGCTCCCTGGGATATGCCCTCTTGGCATGTTCTATAGATCTGACACTGTAGACGTTGGTGCTCATTTCCTGGAAAAGGTTTATGCATTTTTGGATAACTAAATAGCAATATCAATAAGATAATGTAAAGATTGAGTAATTACAGTGAAGGATGAGATTATAACAACTAAAGCTTGTCAAAGTTGAGTTCATCAAATATTTATGGAGCATGCACTTGATCTCAGATTTACTATTGAAAATTACTCTACAACTCCATTATGCTTTTGGTCTAGGTCCACGAATGGCTATTGTTATCCTTAATACCTTGCAGCGGCTTTGGAGATATGGCGTATTGAGAATTTCAAGCCGGTTCCTGTCCCTGCATCTTCATATGGAAAGTTCTTCATGGGTGATTCTTACATTATCTTGAAGGTATCAAAGGGCACGACATCTTCCTGTTATAAGTTTGCTTCCTAGATTTAGGAACAACTATGTCCAGTCAAAACTTTTTTACTGGTACCCAGGCACTTAGTTGATATATTTTAGAATTTACACCTGTTCTTCAATTGTTATTTTGTTATTTGTCAAAATTCTTTAGCATTTTGCCAAAATCTTGGCAGTCCAATCCTTATATTGCACAATGCTAGATTGCTAGGTTCATTCTATTTGACTTTGACCCTGTGATTTTTTTTGGTTTAAAAAGAATGTAAAAGTTGTTTTAGCTCCTCTTATGCCTAGATCTCACCGTAGTCATAATAGAACTTACAAAATTACAATAACTTGTGGACCTGATTTGCTAAAAAAATGTTCACAGTTTATTCTATGGGATAAAAAGCAGTTTGCTTGAATATTTAAATATTGATGGGGACTTCGCTGTAGAGTTCTGATATTTTATGCATTCTAAGTGTTTTTGTAAACATATAATACATTCTGTGGACTACAGATGAAAATGGATGATAGAGGAATTGTATATATGCTAACTAATGTTAACAAGATTATTATTTTTTTTAAAAAGTCATTCCTTTAATGCAAACTACTGTTGGAAATTTTGAATTATATGTTAGATTCAATTGTATTTTACACTTGGCCTTATTTCCATTGACAGAGGGATTAAATACAGCAAGTATATTATATTGTTACTGTAAAACTTCACTAAAATTGAAGTTTTTTTCTTAGTAGATATGGTAGATGCATATTAAGGAAGGATTAGTTAGCAAGCTGCAGTTCATGAAACTGGGTTTATCGAGTTTGTGAGCTAATGTTTTCTTATAAAATGATTCATTCAATCAGTAAAGTTCCACGTTATTGTAAAGTCTGTAATCCTTTTGGGTAGTGTGTCACATGATTTATAGACCTTAATCAACATTTTAGTCTCTTTTCTTGCCATACATATGGTATCACTATTTTTATTTGATTTGGTATGCTTGGGAATTCAATTGGATTACACGGGCATGTAACTTTTTCCACATCTTTTCCCTTCTTACAGACATCAGCCTTAAAAATGGTTCTCTTTCGCCATGATATCCATTACTGGATTGGTAAAGATACTAGTCAGGTAAATTTCTCATGTCATTTGGTGATACTGTTTTGGAAAGGTAATTGAATCCAATTTTGTCCATGGTAGGGACTAAGCTGCCCCAACTTCCTTGGGACTTAAAGGCTTTGTTGTTGTTGTTGTTAGGGACGAAGCTGGAACTGCTGCAATTTTAACAGTAGAGCTTGATGCTGCTCTTGGCGGTCGTGCTGTTCAGTACCGAGAAATACAAGGCAATGAAACAGAAAAATTCCTATCCTATTTTAGACCATGCATCATGCCACAGCCAGGAGGAGTGGCATCTGGATTTAACCATGTTGAGGTCAATGAGCAGGATCACCAGACCCGCTTATATGTCTGCCATGGGAAGCATGTTGTTCATGTTAAAGAGGCAAGTTATCGGGCGTGATTGTCTTTTATTCAAATATGGGTATTCATGTAGTATAATAAGACTTGCCATTTTTCAACCAGGTTCCTTTTGCTCGATCATCCCTTAATCATGATGACATATTTATTCTGGATACGAAGTCCAAAATTTTCCAGTTCAGTGGCTCAAACTCATCGATCCAAGAGCGAGCAAAAGCTCTTGAAGTTGTGCAGTACATCAAAGATACATTTCATGAGGGAAAGTGTGAAATTGGATCTGTTGGTGAGCATCTATTCACCTTGTGTGGTATTGGAAATTAAAATCTCTAGATATGACTGTTTTCACTTTTCTTAGAGGATGGTAGAATGATGGCTGATGCGGAAGCTGGTGAATTCTGGGGTTTTTTTGGTGGCTTCGCCCCTCTTCCTAGGAGGGCACCTGCAGAAGGCAATGAGAAACATGAGGAAACTGCTTTCAAATTGCTATGGTAATCGACTGACTTTTTATTCTGTATACGGAAACTCCTTTTAGTTTTGTTTTCAACTGAAACAGTTTCTAGTTGAAATCAATCAGTAACCTATGAAAATTTACTTTTCAGTTTTGACCAAGGAAAGCTGGAGCCTATCGACTGCCAACCTTTAGCACATGACTTACTTGAGACAAATAAGTGTTACTTCTTAGACTGTGGTGCAGAATTGTATGTTTGGATGGGCAGAATTACATCCCTGCAGGAGAGAAAGGGTGCTAGTGAAGCTGCTGAGGTAACATTTGTTCAGCTGGTTACTTATGCTACTTCATTGTATGCTTATTGCTACACTATTGAAAGTGCTGACGAGTCTTGCTAACACTTGCTGATGGGCTCATGGATTTTGTAATATGGCATAGGCTCCTTCAGTTTCTACCTTTAAGTTTGTCTTTGGGATCTATATTCCTTATCTTTTAGAGGCTTGGTTACTTGTTCATGCTAATTTGAATATTTAGAGAAATATTACATATTTTCAGAATAACCTCTTTGTGTTGACTATGTTTTTGTGATGTTTTACTATTTTGTTTCCTAATTGCCTATGTAGAAATTGCTTTCTGATTCAAACCGAACAAAAACACATATAATCAAAGTGATCGAAGGGTTTGAAACTGTTATGTTCAAGTCAAAATTTAAAAGAGTACGCAGAGACGCCTGATTTGAAGTTGTCATCGGAGGATGGAAGAGGCAAAGTTGCAGGTTGTTATTTACAAATATAGTAGCTTCAGTTTTCTGCTCTTAAACTTTATGAAGTTCTTTACACCCTTCACAATTTGATCAATTGTGTTCTTTGTGAAGCTCTTCTCAAACGGCAGGGCTTAAATGTTAAGGGTTTGATGAAAGCTGCTCCCGCAAAAGAAGAACCTCAATCCTATATTGATTGCACTGGCAACTTGCAGGTATTTCTGCAGTTTTTATATTAGCTTCATTTTTTATATCTCATCATGTTTTTTGGCTTTCCCCTTCTCAATGTTAGGCTGTAAATATTCTCATCTTAGTTGCCTTCCAAGATTCTGTACGCTTTAAAATATTTTATGGGCAAGCATTGTTGCAAATAGTGGTTTCAGAAAGCACATGTGCTAACATGGGTGTACAAACCCATGGAAGCTATCTAGCTAGAAATTCACTTTGAGAAAGGAAGCTGGAGTGTGCTTTCAAGTTGTGCACAAGGCTAAATGTTTAATTCATTTTTATGATCATGTGATTCAGTTTATTTTTTTAGCTTCCATATGCAAATTAGCAGTGTTCTGACTTACTTTCCCCTCTATTCGATAGGTTTGGCGTGTAAATGAGAAGGACAAGGTTCAACTCTCATCCTCTGACCAATCCAAATTTTACACTGGCGACTGCTACATATTTCAGTATATTTATCCTGGAGATGATAAGGAGGAATGTCTTGTTGGGACCTGGTTTGGGAAAAAGAGTATTGAGGTAACAGTGTTTTCCAGAAATTCAATTTTGTTGTGAGCTTTTTGTGTTTCCGGCTGATGTTTGTATCAATCTCTGTGACTTTCTAGACCATAGTTGCCTAATTTTAGTTAAAGTCATCTTGGAAGTTCATAAATAAGAACTGAAAAGGTTTGAAGTATCAACGGATACCGATTTCACAAAACAAAAGCTTAGCTATGCTTTTTGTGCATATTAGTGAGATTTTGGGTAACCTTATGCTTGTTGATTATGTAGTCTTCAGTTATCTTGTTAAATCAACTTTAACAATAAAAGATTTCAATTCTTATCCAGGAGGATAGGGTGATAGCAGTTTCACTTGCAAGCAAGATGGTTGAATCTGCTAAGTTTCAGGCTGTCCAGGTAACTCACTGATTTTCTTTATGTGGAATTGTTAAACTGGATACAAACCCTTTTGTCTTCTCTAATGTATCTTTGCTTTGTGATCAGGCACGCTTTTATGAGGGAAAGAACCGATTCAGTTCTTTGTGATATTTCAGAGCTTGCAAGTGTTTAAGGTGTACATGCATTTAATGGTCTTCAGTTGTATTGGTGTTACTAGTTAACACAGCAGTTTTACCATCCCAAATTGTAATTGTAGGGTGGTCTTAGTTCTGGATACAAGAGATTTGTCGCAGAAAATGGTATTGCTGATGAAAGTTATTCTGAAGATGGGCTTGCACTCTTTCGTATTCAAGGTTCAGGACCAGAAAACATGCAAGCGATTCAAGTTGAACCTGTAAGTTTTTTCCTTTGAATATGCAGGAGATGTATGCATCATTATATTATGATGATTAAGAGGAGTAAGAACCCTTATAACACACACCAATAGTCTCAGTAAAAAATTACATAGCTCGCCCTTGATTGAAAATTAGAATGACCTCAACCGAGATAAAGGGGATAAAAACCTAACCCCTTCATGTGGAAGTGGCATTTTTATTCCTGAATGTTTATCTTATTGTAGATTAATATTTATTATTATTGTACCATCTTCCTTACTAGTCATATACTGTCTCCTGAATCTTTTGTTAGGTGGCCTCATCATTGAATTCATCATATTGTTACATTCTACATGACGGAAATACTGTGTTTACTTGGGCTGGAAATCTGACCACTGCATTGGATCAAGAGTTAATGGAGAGGCAGCTTGATGTTATTAAGGTTTGGATCTATCGTCCATGATATTTGATAAATCTTGTTGCAGAGATATTCAAACTTTGTAGATTTTTTTTCTGTAAATTTAACCATAATCTCATTTGATGGTTTACCTGGATTTTGCACAAATATGCGCTGTAAAATCTGAGCCTGATAGGAGGATAAAATGGTATCTAGCAGGCCCTTTAGGCCTTACCTGGATTGTAGTGGCCCTGCCATTACTAGCTTGGCTTCTGATGGTTTTGAAATTGGTCCAGCCTCTAGCTGAAAATATCTTTGATATCACAAATCGCCTGAGTCTGAAAAAACCTTCACAAGTATCACTTCATTCCAAATTGGTTTTGTCATAAGTCAAAGTTCTCTTAACTTTGACCAAGTTTTTAGAAAAAAATATATGTGATCTACAATACCAAATAATGGAATGGAGGGAGTGATAATTTACGTGTGTTATTTATTCTTAGTCAAATTATGGAAATGTTGTAGTTTTGAAGTGGCTGGTTTTATATGGGACATGGAATGATTCTGTAAAGAGGACTTTGGCGTCAGTCAGTTAAATTCCAGGCCCTCTGGGATATATGGGAGCTACTAGCTGTTGCTTCCGGGCACTTTTCTTGCATTTCATCTGGAATATTTAGCTTGACATAGGCTGAACTATCACTGTTCATACTTTCAAGTCATTATAAAAAGATTTTTATTGTATTTTCTATAGTTTGCTATGCCCTTTTATTGGTCTCAGTTTTTCTTCTAATTTTTTATTTTCTACCATGTACAGCCAAACACACAGTCTAGGTCACAAAAGGAAGGGTCAGAAACGGACCACTTTTGGAGCTTACTGGGCGGCAAATCTGAGTACTCAGGCCAAAAAATGGTGCGAGAACTTGAAAGTGATCCTCATCTTTTCTCATGCATCCTGTCTAAAGGTAATGAAGAATGTAGATTGAGTAGTTTTGTTGGGAAAGTTATCCACGTTAACAGTTCAAATACATACTGATCTTGTTCTGCTGTTCTCCCTATTAATGTTCCTAACCTGTTGGGGTCCATGAAGGCAATTTGAAGGTAAGCGCAGTAGACCTGTTATTTAGTATCTTATATATGCTGTATGCTAGCTGTTTTACATTTAAAATCTGTATCAAAATCTATTGAGCAGGTCAAAGAAATACACAACTTTACTCAAGATGATCTAATGACAGAAGATGTTTTCATTCTGGACTGTCACACGAGCATATTTGTTTGGGTTGGTCAGCAGGTGGATGTTAAACTCAGGTTACAAGCTCTGGATGTTGGGGAGGTAATGATTTAACTTCTCAAAGCAGCTGCTTTATAATCCATTTTTGTTTCCTTCTCTTATTACTTCACATTTTCACCAGAAATTTATTGTGCTTGATTTCCTTATGGAAAACCTTGCCCATGAAACACCAATTTTCACCATTATGGAGGGAGTGAGCCTCCCTTTTTCACTAGATTCTTCACCTGGGACTCGCGAAATCACTGGTAAGTAGATTAGTTATGAGTTTAGCCACTGAAATTGTTTATTCTTGAACATCTACGCTGTTTGAAGTCCATACAGTAGAGAACAACATGATCAATGCTTTGATAATAGTATTGACTTCACATTCTCTCCCTTTTTGTTTCCAGATGCATGGCAATTCATACCAGAGGAAGCTCGCCATTGTAATAGGTGGAGGTGCCCCAGCTTTGGATGTAAGATGCCCGGAAACTAATGATTTCATGAATCATGATAGTTGTCCATGCTGATATATCTGTTAACTCCATTTCTTGCAAACAGTTTCCTACTGTACAACAAAATTTGTCCTTTCTTTGTGTGATTTCCAGTCGTTTTTCCATGTTCTTTGACGACATGCTTGTGTTTCTTTCACTGTTTATGTAAGTTTTACCGTTCATGGTTGCTTCTCATATAACCAAACAGGCAAACACCAAACCTTTTGTTTTTATCAGAATTGCCTGTCATTTCTTCAGTCATGTTTTTGCAATGCAACATTGATTTCTACACTGCCACTCTTTTTTTTTTTTTTTTTGTGTGTGTTTGCATATCCCCTTTTCCTGGTAGTTATATGACTGACCATACTTACATAAATGATTGATAGAACTTGAGCTGATTCTCATGCGTTTTCAGAAACCGAAACGACGAACACCTGTCTATTCAGGAAGGAGTACTACACAAGATAAATCCCAGCGCTCCAGAAGCATGTCCTTCAGCCCTGAGCGTCCGTGTTAGGGGAAGATCTCCAGCATTCACTGCATTGGCTGCTAATTTTGAAAGTTCAAGCAACAGAAATCTTTCCACTCCTCCACCTGTAGTTAAGAAACTTTTACCCAAAATCTGTTACACCTGATCGCCCTTCTCAATCTCCTGCTCCAGAATTCATGAAAGGTATGTGGTACCACTGTGCTGCGGAAATTCTGGCAAACAGAAATATAAAAATTATTGTAGCTTACTTTTTCTCTGTAAAAATAGATGGCCCTGAGTCAGAGAAGCCAAAACAGGAGGGAAATGGTAAAGATGCTGTTGATACTGTGGCCACTAGAGTTGAATCTCTGACTATAAATGAAGATGTAAAAGAAAACGAGCCAGAAGATGACGAGGGCCTTCCTATTTATCCGTATGAACGTCTGAAGACCACCGCTGCTGATCCTGTTATTGAAATTGATGTCACGAGACGAGAGGTGATTTCCTGATCTCACAATACTCTCTTGTTCTAAAAAAAGTCTAATGATCACGTTATTTTCAATTTGGTGTGCAGACCTACTTATCTTCGATTGAATTCAAAGAGAAGTTTGGGATGACAAAGGAAGCATTTAGCAAGCTTCCGAAGTGGAAGCAGAACAGGCTAAAAATTGCTCTTCAACTTTTTTAGCCTGATCATCAACACTTCCAATGTCTCATTTGATCCTTGGGCCATATGGCCATTTGGTGAAAATAGTTCTGTTCTATATCTGATTAGCCCATGGCAACTGCCGTCATTTTGCAGAACACAATCACCGTCTGCAATGACACATCAATTTTCACATTGTCCTGGATCGGTCTCCTTTTTCCTAGCTTGGATTTGTTTTGCTAGGTTTCTCTTATTCTTCCAATTCATAGGTGTGCTTTTTCCTTTTTTCCTTTTTTTTTTCCTTTTTGTCAAGTGCCCTTCATTGATTCAAGGGTCACACAGGTTTGATTCTGAGGCTTGAATTTTTTTCTGTATCAACTCTGCCTTGCTGTGTTCTTTATTTTTCTCTCTCTCTTTTTTTTTTTTTTTTTTTTTTTTTGAGATGAGTTGCAGTTTGAGGGAGCGAGAAGTATGTACAGCAGAGTGCCGGCACTGTAAAATCACAATATAATTGTTTTTTTGTGTAGCTTATATTGTTTTCAAGAGAAATCACACATATGTATGCATGTAATGGCAACTATATTGTGCTCTTATTTATAACTTTTAATTTTTTTACTGGTTGCATGGACCCTTATTTGTTAAATTTATCTCGGTTCATTTTCCTTTTACGAAGGATGTAAACCATGTATTATTTCAACTCCTGGAGTTATCTATGATTTACTTGAGTTGAGATGAACTGAGCTGAGAATGCGCTTTGTTTGACATTACGGTGGCTTTTTAAGAAGTGCTTATTTCCATCCTTGTATTAAAAAAATGTGGTTTTGGGTATACATACTCTCTTCATTCTAAACTATAAGAGCAACTTCAAGAGACTATATGTTCTTCCTAGATGCTAGGAATAGATATTGATGGAAAACTATTCTTAGTTATCTACTGAACGCCGAATGGTCTTTTTTTTGTGAGACGTTGGCGCTGCCTGCGAGAAGCAGGGCACCGGGGTTCCGTCCGCGCCCAAGGGATAGCGAATCCCTCCTGACGATTGCAACCAGAGTACCCCGATCATGAGACTACTGAAATGCTCAGTGGCTAAGCCTGAGAAATATTTTGCCAGTTTGTAGATGTTGACTCTCCTTAATGAAACCTTACTAGTCAACAGTCCCAGACACTGCGATCACATATCTTGATTCTTGGCTCTCCACCTCGCGTTGTTCAGTCGCAAGCAACATTATTTGTGTACTGTGTCCTGTCCTTGGTCAAAGAAGGGGCTCGTCTGTCTCCACAACACCGCCATGGCTCGCGCTTGCACGGCGACCGTCGTCCTGGCGCTCGCGCTCCTCTCAACGCTGGCCGCGGCGGCGGCCACCACCGATTACCGCCGCGAGGCTCCGTCGCCCGGCGGCCACGAGTGCGGCGCGCAAGGCACGTACGCTCCCAACAGCACCTACGAAGCCAACCTGCGGAGGCTTGCCGCCACGGTGCCCGCCCAGGCGAACGCGTCCGGATGCAGGTGCTCGCCCGGCAACCATGCCGGCGAACGCCCCGACATGGTCGCGGCGTCGGTCTACTGCTACTGGCGCCCGGACAAGGGCTGGTCGCCTGACTGCGGCGCCTGCATCGCGCGCGCGTTTGGCGAGGCGCAGCGGCTGTGCCCGTACCATAGGCAGGCCATGGTCGTGGTTGACGGCGGCGAGTGCAGCGTCAGCTTCCGTGACGTTCAGCAGATGGAGCAGAGCATGGGCCTCGGCATCCCCGGCGTAAGCGATCTTTCCCCCTCTCTCCACTATATAAACCCCATTAGCCATTACTATTGGCCCTGCAACTATCTATACCTCGCTTCGCTTACTAGTGAATTTCTCCTGTTTTCGCTCAAAATTCATATAGTTCTTCTTGCTTTGACTTTTATCTTTGAAATAAATTATCTAGAAAAATAGTGTGAATGAATGATGTTATATTACTTGTCTGTGCCATGACGCACAAGAAATGGAAACTAATATATTTTTTTTTTTTTTTTTTGAAAATTGGAAACTAAGAAAATGTTATATGTTCTCAGAATTGTCAGTGCTGCAGCAGAATGGGGATCATGTATCGTCATTCCTTGATTTTTGCCAACATATCAAAGAACTGACACGCTATATGTCCGAGCATGAAAAGTTAGAATTGAAGAACTTCACTGGGCAATGCGAAAGATGCAAGCATCATCAAGCTGCTTTGAAGTCAGCACGACGCCTCATTATGTGAAGGATGTATCTATGACGGGCACTAGTGTTTCATCAGTTATTGTGTAATGTGTGCTTCGGATTACTGTTGTTGCTCTGCTGTATTTGCGATGATGTAATGGTTTGGCCGCTCTGGCCCATACAGTATGATCAAATGGGACTCCGGACTAATCCCCTGTGCTTCACAGGCTTGGTTTGCTTTAAAAAAAAAATCAAATGGGACTCTGCATATTCTCTACAACTTTAAAATACATAAATTACAAAATCAATCAGAGAGTCAGAGGACCCAAGAGTCAAGATACCGTAATAGGTGTCGGTGTCAAAATACTTTCCATATGTTAGTTTGGGCAGCCAAATCCAACCTAATGTTTGTGCGAAAGTAATACAACAACGGCGTACTACCTCTAGTAAGCAAACTTGCTTCAGACAGGGGATGTTTGTCTTGTGTGAAACGTCAAGTTTTGCTGAATGGAGATACTCTAGTAAGTATACATTATATGAAGACTATTATCTTAGCATTTTGGGTTATGTTCTGTGTGATTTACAAGTCCATTGAAAAGTCTCTTTTGGTTCAAATGATGGCATCAAGAACTTCTTAATTCTCACATGGGCAGCGCATACTGAAAGTGTCAATGGTCAGTTCCAAGATGTCCGGGATCATGTACATGTGCTTGACAGCCATATTATCCAATATATATATTGGGGTTGCCATTGTTGACTTTGTGAGACAGGGAGAGAGAGTTAGTAATCAACTACTACGTCAGTAACGACTCGTGAGCTCAGCTCAACTAATCCACCATACTTTGCTTAATTGCCAGATTTTTTTTTTAGATAATGGAAATTATATTCGGCTTCACATCCGAGGATGCATCGGGCCAACAAAATTACAACTGAAAAACAAGTGTTACGGTAAGACGTAAGTCACCCGAAAACACCGGTGCACTTTTTTTAAAAATAAAACAACTAAAACTCGTGGAGACTCGGATCCCGTAATCCGGCAACAAGATAAGACCCCCATAAGCGTGTGCGATGAGCCGCCACCTTGATGCCGGCGTCGGCCGACATCCAAGGGATCTTCCACCACCGACGTCTCCAACGAAAAATGCCATCCAAAGACGCCATCGCCGCCCACCCAACCGGGTGTAGGTTTTCACCGTAGAGATCCGCTTTGAAAGACGGCGCCTCCAAATAGGAAAGTGGCGCCCTCGAGGCGCCACCGCCGTCGTAGTAGTGAGTGGCCAATGCCATGTCTCCCGGGGCCACGCGCCGTTACGCCAACCACCGGGCGACGTGCACCATCGCCGAAATACAGATCTGGAAAAACAAAAGCCGGCGTCATTGCCATCCTTACCGTCCCTTTCCACGACTCCTCCACCTTGACGGCCGCTGAAGCCACCATGGCCCGCCACCGGTTCTCCGATCTGATCCGAACCAAATGCTTCACCATCGCCGCCGCCGAGAACCGCCTCCATGGTCGGCGTACTGCGATGCCTCCCCGTCCTGGGGTCGGCGGATCAGCCCACACCGGGTTCTCCGGCCCCAGATATGGGCGGTCGACTTCGCCACCATGGGTCGGACCTTCGCTGCTCCGCCCAAAAGCCCTACGGCTCCCGCGCCACCGCCGCGACGTCGCGCATCGCTTCCAAATCGCTCGAAGACCCGCCGTCGACACCTCCACCACCGCTGCGCTGGTGGCCGGCGGAGCCACCTCACCACCCATCGCCGCTCGGGTGCGCGCCGCACGCGCCGAGGCGCCGGATCCGGGCCTGCCCCGGTCGCGGGACGGCCGCCGCCGCCGTCGCCGAGCCACCGAATCCGAGGTGAGGGACCGGATCGGGAGGCAGGCCGGATCCCGCCGAACTGCCTCCGCCGCCGCCGCCAGAAAGCACCGAGGACGGCCTCCAACCGCGTGGCCGCCTCGCCGCGCCGAGCCGAGACGAGGCCGAGGTGCAGCCCCGCCGCCACCATCCTTGAGAGCCGCCCGGGCTTCCCGGTGGCGCTCTCCGCGGCGGCAAGGCAGATGGGGAGGGGAGGGGGAGCGGCGGCGGCGTTAGGTTCGCCCGAGCCGCCCGACACGAGGGCGACGCGAGGCTCGGGAAAACCAGCGTCGCGCAACTCGGCAGGTCGGCCAGCTGCTTGATGCTTAATTGCCAGATTTAGAGCACCATCATTTGGTATCAATCGAACAAGAGCCGTTGTCTTCCTCCGGTGATGCCTCGCGCCGCGGTGCTCGTCGTGCTGGCGGCGGCGGTACTGCCGGCGCTGGCCGCCACCACCGTCGAGCCCCTCGTTGACCGTCGCCTGGTCCTCCGGCCCGGTCACATGTGCGGCACGCAGGGCAGGAGGTACGCGCCTGGCAGCGCCTACGAAGCCAACCTACAGCGGCTCGCCACCACCGTCGTCGCCGAGGTGAACGCTAGCCCCTGCAACTGTTCCTTTGGCAGCGTCGCCGGCCGCCGCGCCGACCAGGTCATGGCGTCAGCGTGCTGCTACTGGCGGCCAGGCGCGAGCTCGCTGGACTGTGGCGCCTGCGTTGCGCTGGCCTTCCGGGAGGCGCAGCGCCTCTGCCCGTACCACATGCGGGCCGTGGCCGTGGTCGACGGTGGTGTCTGCAGCGTCAGCTTCCAAGACGTGCAGGTGCAGCGCAGGGCAGAGGACGTGCGCAAGATCCATTCCAAGTATTACGATTTCATCCTCCGTTCCGGGTGTAAGCGATGTCTCCCTTATCACGTTAGATTCCGATTGAGCTATCTACTGGATGCATTCATAGTGTGTTGGTACTGTTTTACATAACCCTCCTGTTTTTTGTTCTGCCGATTTGAGTTAGATTTCTGTACTCCCTAGACTAGAGCGTATTACTGCTCATCTTAATGCCTCTTTTGATCCTTTTTTATATATAAAATGTTTCTTTCATCCTTAATACTTTTTTTTTCAGATTCGCTGTCTTGGTGGAACAACCTAGATGTCCTTCTGATACTGCTGTTTCAAGCAACTGGACTGGCCTGTGTTCTGTTCTTGTTCCTCCAAGAATGGCGCACCAGAAGCAGAGGCCCTGCCATAGTTCCATCGACAGGTATCACCATCTCTCATAATTTTCATTCGGAATCACTTAGTCCTTCCTAGATTGCTACAATGTTTTACCATGATTTTTTTTTTAAAAATGAATTGCTGGACTTACATGTATTACAGCAATGAATACCTGTCACCAGAGATCAGTAGGTTGATCAACTTGGTTGCTGATGTGCTAGAAGCTCGGTCAGCATGCTTCAACTTTTGTCTGGCAGATGCACTGGAGTCGCCCTTTTTCAAAGGGTGGAAAAGATCTGCTGTTGTTAAAATGAGGAATATGTATGTATTTTAGGAAACTAAAACACCAATGATATGAGAGCTATCGAAGAATTTTTTTTAAAAAAACTAAGCAACTCGAGGAGTAAATCGGCCGTACTATTTTTTTTTTTTTTTTTTTTTGAGAATGACACAAAGATAACGCAGACGCCACAACACGCACGCACACTCACCCCTCGCGGAACACAGTGCACGCAAACCCTACCCCTATGAGCACCTCCGAAGGACTGAAAACCGGCAGATCCGAGATTCTCGAAGTCACCATTGGCGCCTCGTCGTCCGACCGGGAACGCCGCTACCACTTAATGCACAACACCGAAATCCCGGGAAAATCCCAAGAAAAGGTCTGAAACACTGCGATTTGAACCCCGGTGGGTAGCGTCCCACCTGACCGTCCTACCATTGACTACAAGCCGGAGTAACATACTATGGTTTGTGTCTAGTAACTCAAAATCAAAAGCAATGATAGCACATCCACTACGTTGGAGAACCCTTTCCAGAACTTCAAGCCAAAGACCGCCCAACACTTCCTGAAAAAAAATATAACAACCATGTAATTAGACAAGTGTAGAAAATACATGAAGCTTATGTGCATTATAAGTTTGTAACAAGCCCAGTGTAGACATCCTTTTTCTAGAAATTCAAACCAAATTACATGTTTTTTTTATAATGTAAGGCAGAGTTAGACATCAGCCAAATGAGTGTTTGTGTCAAAACTCAAACCAACATCTAGCTTATGTCACCACTTAGGCTACCATCAAGCCCATTTGACCTTAACTTAGTCCTGGTGCCCTGACTAGGAGGTAATTATTTTCTATTTAACTAATATCAGCAACCAAAGTTGATGAAATTGGAAATAAAATTATCCATATTTATTGCCATCTTTCATAGCCGAGTATGTACTTAATTTCTTTGAGATATCTAGAGGGGTTCTCAAGAAGACAAACCATTTCAGTTCTACCTGTCTCTTAAGAAATGTTGTTGTGCTTGATAAATGCAAACCTAAAAGGCTAAAACCAAACCTTTTTGCAGGTCTTATTCAGAAGGACACATTGAATCCACTTCTAGAGTCAGTTACCGAGCAGTGATGCCGCTAAGTCGCTCATCGTCCATGCGTGCTTTACTTTGGAATTTGTGAGAATGGCATTTTTGCTTCTCATAGATTTTTTTTAAAAAGTGAAGTTTTAATTATTTCAAGAAGTTACGTTAAGACGATACAACATCTTCAAATCCTCCTAACCTCGGCTTCTCATGGATGGCCTTTCGTCTCTAGGATTGCTTAATTTGTGAACTACTCCTGGTATATGATTCCTTTGTTTATAAAAATGAGTATCATTTATCTGTTTATATGAATGTTTGAGTTTGCAACGTTGGTGTAATACATACTCCTAGGTATTGATTCCTTTGTTTTGAGGATGAAGCTTGATTCTTTCTAAGTGTAAAGTTGACTTGACATGTATTTTTTTAATCTCCAATCTCCAACAGAGCTGAATGACTACTTGCAATTTTTACCTGGTTTGTTAGAGTTTTAGCTGCGCTATAATTAGCAATCACAAATGTTAATGCTGTGTGCCACTACTATGTAAACTTTTAGATACTGCCTGGGCACAACCCTATCTCGAAAAAAAAAGAGAATATACATATGATTAAAACTTAAATCAGTAGTCAAATTTATTAGTAAAATTTAAATCAGGAGTTCATAGAAAGCAGACTTAAAAGGAAAGCACGAGAAGCAGGGAGGAATTAGGATACAAAAAAAAGGTAAACGACGATGCATCTTTGTCCAATGCTAAAATCCTAGTTTTTCGAACCGGACCGGACATCGAACCGGTGAGACTGTCGGTTCAATGGTTCATTGATCCAACCGTTTAGAACCGGTTGAACCGCCGGTTCGTTAACAATGGACTGTTTTATTGAACTGGCCACAAATACTTTGAACCGGTGTGTATATATATAATTTAATTAATATTTGACATTGAATCAACATATATATAATTAAATAGTTGACAAATGCAACAACACAATTTAATTGTACTGCTTCACGGTACAATTTATTTGACATATATAATTAAATAATTGACAAATGCAGTATATATGATATGTAGGTGCTCTAGAGTTATTTTAGGGGATAAATAAATATGGAGCACTTGCAAGTTAATTGGAAAAGAATGACTAGAATAGTAATTTAAAATAGATATATTATTTGTCTCATTTGGAGCTTATTTGAAAAAGTTATCAAACTTCAAAATTTATAGGACACCTGCGGTTGTGCTTCGCCTCCCCTCTGTCGTAGTTGTGTGTAGTGTTTTCGGTCGTGTTGATGTTCCAATTAATCCAACCGGCCCGGTGAGTATAGTTGAGCGGTAACCCGCGTTGAGGTCTCAATCCAACCGGGCGAATTTTTTTTTCGGTTCTTTTTCTTTGTGTTTTGTGCAGGTTTGATTGTTACGTACTTCGCCTTCTTGGCTTCTTGTCGATTCGGCTAGATTGAGCCGGAATTGATACGTGAATTGGGGAAGATCGGGGAGAGGATGGTGATGAGGATGGTGGCGACGGTGCGGGGCGGCGGCGGTGGCCAGCGCCGGGAAATGCGGCGGCGACGCTAGGGCAGGGGGGGGCGGCGCCGGAAGAGGCGTAAGAGTTGGGGTAATTTTCTTTATTACTTTGCTTGTCCCCGAGAGATTACATGCCTCTTTGCTTATATAGCCCGACTAGTGGGACTTGTAATCTAAGCAATCTCTATAAGGTTTCTTTATACGACCGGAATACCTTTTACAAGCAATTCCTATTTTATTATTTCCTAATAAGGGTCTCCCTTATAGATGAGATATCCCCTTGCGCACCAAAAATTACCTAAGATAATCCTAACTTGAAAGCGAAGCAAACTCGAGTCAACGGAAGAGGGAAAGGGAAGCGGCGGGGGGCCGGCCTTCCCTGCGCTGCGTCTGCCGCCTGCCCCCCCTCCTCGGGCGGGCGGCCGTCGCGTTTGGCCCAATTAGCCACTCGGGCTGGCCCAATTCTGGATCATGACATTTCCCCACCGTTCGACGAGGCGGGCGCGTCCCATCGCCGCCCCAACCCACCAGTGGTGGCGAAAGGCACGTCGATCGGGAAGTGACAATTCCAACTGCCCGAAGTAGAGGGGCGAGAGGGCCGCACTTGTCGTTATCGCCGTTGCGAGATGCCGGAGTCCTTGTCGGAGAAGGAGAAGTCGAGGTGGAAATCGCCGGCCGTAGATGTCTGAACTTGAAGCTCGGCGGGGCTGCACGAAGAACGTTCGCCCATGCACGACGCATGACGGGCGCCGAGGGTGCCGATAGCTCGAGCATCCGGTGAGTCGGGGAGGAGACGTGTAGGTGTAAAGTCGCCCGGCCTGCCACCTTTGCATGGAGTCTGCGATGGGCGTGTCGAATGGCGACGTCGGGCGGCGACGAGGTGAAGTCGAGGAGGCGGCCGTGAGGAGGTCGCTAGGCGTGCCGACGGGTGGTCCCAGCCCTCTCCTTTGTCCACGGGCGCCAACCGTGATGTTGTCGATGCGGAAGAAGACGTCGCCGTTGTTGTCGAAGAGGAGGACGGTGGCACCCTCGATCCTCGCCGGGCGCCGCCGGAGAAGAAGGACGCTTGCCGGGAACGCCCGATCCTCCCGAGGGCGATTGGGAGGTGGAAGCCCATTGCTACGCCGTGCGTTGGAACGTTCTCCCCCCAGGAAGTCCCTGGAGAAGCTCAAGAGCGGCGGGGATGTAGTAGCGGTGGAAGTACCTCCACGATGCCATAGCGGAGACTCCACTCGGGCGCAGCTTGATCCCAACTGATGGCGTTGGAGATGATCCCGAGCTCCTTGTTGGTAGTTGTGCCCAATTGCGGCTCGCTGATCATGTCGCTTTTGTCGCCCCTCGATGTCGCCCATGGCAATAGCAAGACGTTCTTGTCCCGCATGCGGTCACCTGAGGCGGCCGCCGCTATGTCGTCGTCGAGGCCGCCTAGATGGGCGCGCGGTCGGCCGTTGCGGCGCCGGGTGCTACGCGTCCCTCGTTGGCGTCGTCCGGCTCGTCGTCGTTGTAGCGGCGGGCAAGGTCGATGGCCTCCTCCAACGAACGAGGCTCGAACCATTCGAGCGTGTTGCGGCGTCTCCGTAGGCCTCCCGCGAAGAGGCCGACACGGTGTTTGTCCCTCGAGTTCCATGCATTGTGCATAGTTCTCGAAGGCGTCGATGTAGTCGTTCGACTTGCCTCCACGGGAAGGCGCGCCAGCCCGAAGTGTCGAGGTAGGTGGGTGGTCGAAGTGATGGCGATGGCGGCGTGAACTCATCCCACTCGATCGGAGAGTTCGTCTTGGACGGATCCATGAACCGGGCTGCAGCAATACCCACAAGGTGGAAAGTAGGCGTAACTCACGTGAGTCGGCCGGGCGTCTCAAGTTAGGCCCGGAAGAAGAGTTCCGGCTTGCGAGAAAGCCGGATGTCGGGGTCGTCGGTGCCGTCGTACTCTGGACTTGCGAGGACGGCGTGGCGTAGCGAGGGATGTGATGCCGAGCGGCACCATGGTCCCCGGCGCCGGTGGCGCCCGGGTAAAGCGAGGGTGCCGCGGTTGGCACCGCTCTGCCCCGGGCGTCTGCATGGTTGCGGTGTCGGTAGGGGAGGAGGGGCAGCCGGTGCTGCGGTGTCGTTGAGGGTGACGTCGATGACGGCCGGGGCGTCACCGGCAACGCCATCATCTTCCTCGGTGGAGGATAGCGCGGGGTCGGAGCCGTCGACCCGATCCGCGGACGGGGGGTGGGGCGGCGGCCGGGGCGGCGGCGGCCGCGTGCCCGGCCGCGGCGGCCGGCGGTGGCTGTCCTGGGCGTGGTCGCCGTGCGCGGCGGGGGGTCGACATGATGTAGACGTCTCCATCCGGGCGTGGGCGAAGTCTCGATGTCGCCGAAGCGGACCGATCCGGCGCTAGATTGTCGTCGAGGAGCGCCTTCGGCGCCGCGGTGAACTCCTTCATCTCGGAAGCCATGGGTGGTGGGAATCGTCCCGTCTCCGGATACCCGGTATGGCCGGTTCGGCTAGATTGGGCGGAATTGACACGTGAATTGGGGAAGATCGGGAGAGGATGGTGATGAGGATGGTGGCGGCGGTGCAGGGGCGGCGGCGGGTGGCCGCCCGGCTGGAAGCCTTAATTGGGGTGGTCGGGGCGCCAACGCGGCGGCGCTAGGCCGGCGGTGGGGGGCGCCGAAGAGAGCGTAAGAGTTGGGGTAATTTTCTTTATTACTTTGCTTGTCCCCCGAGAGATTACATGCCTCTTGCTTATATAGCCCCCCAGGTGGGACTTGTAATCTAAGCAATCTCTATATGGTTTCCTTATACTGTTGGAATACCTTTTACAAGCAATTCCTATTTTATTATTTCCTAATAAGGGTCTCCCTTATAGATGAGATATCCCCTTGCGCACCAAAAATTACCTAAGATAATCCTAACTTGAAAGCGAAGCAAAACTTCGAGTCGTCGGGAGGGGCGGCGGGGCGGCAGGGGCCTTCCCCCTGCAGCCCCCCCCCCTCCCGGGCCGGCGGCCGTCGCGTTTGGCCCAATTAGCCACTCTCGGGCGGCCCAATTAGAATCATGACACTTACCCTACTTTTTAATATAGCGGGCGCTCTTCTACCGGTTCGTTCGAAGAAAAATAGAACACGTCATTTGAATGCCAGTAGTAATAGGAGTACACTATACGGTACTACCAAAAAGTCAAAGAGCCAGGACCCAGGAGCACAACCAGTTCACCACGAGCACAACAAGTTCACCACGCATGCATGCACCGTTCAAATTCCAAAGTACCGTACTCCTATCCTAGTTTTTTTGAACCGGACCGGACCGGCGGTTCAACCGCTAAAAGACCGAACCAGAGCCTACACCGGTCCAGTTCACTTAAAAGATCGGCCATGCATTTGGACCGGAAAAAACCGGTTGAACCGGCCGGTTTTTAACAGAACGGGTGAACCGGCCGGTTCCATGCGAACCGCCCCGGTCTGTAACTCTGGGTGATGGCGCGTGCAGTGCAGGCCTGCTGGCTACTGTGCAGCGTGTGTGTGGTCGCTCCTGGTTGGTGGAGCAGAGGGCATGCACATGCAAAGGTGGGCCCCCTGGCAACACATGACGTTTGGAATTGAATGTTGCATGTTTGGTGGCGCACTGGCGCTGCTCCTAGCTCCTGCCTGTGCGTTGACTTTGTGGTTAGTGCTGCAATCCACTGACGTGTCAACAAAAATTATCAAATTTACAATTTTTTCAAATGAGCTCCAAATTAGACAAATAATATATCTATTTTAAGACCATGTCATCCTATATTTTCATGTTGTGTGAGGCAGTACAATTAAATTGTGTTGTTCCACCTGTCAATTATTTAATATATATATACTGTTTCGATGTCAATTATTAATTAAATCATATATATATACACGCCCGGTTCAAAATATTTGTGGCGGTTCAATAAAACGGTCCATTCTTATCGGACCGGGCGGTTCAAACGGTTTTAAAACGGTCGGACCAATGAACCATTGAACCGACGGCCTGCGCCCGATTCGATCACCCTGTCGGTTCAAAAACTAGGACTCCTATGCAGCAGCCCATGCAGATGCAGGCGCTCCATTGGATAGTACTGTACCACGTGTCCATGCTTGTCGCACAACAAAAACGTTGGTAGAGATCGGACCGGGCGGTTCATATGGAACCGGCGGTTCATCGGTTCTGTTAAAGACAACCGGTTCGACCGGTTTTTACCGTCCAATTGCACGGACAATCTCTTAAATGAACCGGACGGTATAGGCTCTGGTTCAGTCTTTTAGCGGTCGAGCCGCTGGTCGGTCGGTTCGAAAAACTAGAGCTAAAATAAGGCATTGCATTTTTTTGTACGCTAAAATAAGGAATTTTCTCGTAAGCATGCCTTTTGACTTTTGTTGTAGGACAACACAGCAGGCAGCCGCCAATGGCGACCCAGATCCTGTGGTCAAAGTCGCGGTCCACGCAAGCCACTTGCGAGTTGCTTGCTACTAGTAGCCTTCACAATCCAGCTCCATGAGTCCATCATCACCGCCGGTCACCACCAATCCGCCATGAAGAATCCCTGGCTCGTGTCCCTGCCCCCTTCTCCTAGTCCTAGCCGTGTCCTCATCGCTGCCACTCACCGCCACCGCCCAATTGCACCGGCGGGCGATCACTATCCGGATGATCCCTGCCGGAGCGCAGCAGTCGCCTGAAGTCGAGTGCGTCGGCGGCGGCGTCTACGCTGCAAACAGCACCTACCAAGCCAACCTCCGTCGCGTCGCCGCGCTCCTCCAAGCAGAGGTCTCCGCCACGCCCGTGCTCGGCCACTCTTACGCGACCCGTGCCGTCGGGTACTGGCCCAACCGGTTGATGGCCAGCTCCTTTGCTCGAACCGCCGCCGCGACGTTAACGACACCAGCTTTGTCTACCGCTGCGCCGACTGCATCGCTGGGGCCTTCCTTGAGGTGGAGAGAGCGTGCCCGTACCGCAGGGAGGCCTCCTATTCCAATAGCAACTGCAGTATCGAACTTGACGAGATCCGCATCTTCGGGACTGATGGCACCTTCTGTGAGTTCTGCTAGCTTCTGTCATGCTTCGATTCCATCGTATACAAAAATTCTTGCTAGTTTTTCAATTTTAACATCTTTACCCTGTACTACATAGAGCTCGAATTTATCATTGCCTAGATTCAAGTGTTTCAACTCAAAACAAACACGTAATTAAAGTACTAATGTTCATTTACATATGCATTAGCTGATGTTCTTGTGCATCTCATTTCTGAAGGGGACATACTGGAACAAGCCATGGCTTCGGGGTTGGTATTTCAAGCAATTGGATTTGGTTGGCTTTTCTTCTTGCAATTCCAGGAATGGCGCAGCCGGAAAAGAGGCACTTTGATGTAAGCTAGGCCCCATTTAATTTAAAATTTAAGTTATAACACAAGATCGACTTGATCGATCCCAAATCTCGTTCTTAATAATCGATCTACTTTTAAACATGCATTCCTCTGAATTTGGAGTACCCGGATAAATATTTATTTACTTTGTTTTCTTACATTATGCAGGAATTCCACCCCTCTTTTATCGAGAGACTTGGTATAGGATGCATAAAGGGAGTGGTTTTTTCCCCTAAAGAATGAATACTTCCTCTCCACATCGTAGGGCTTCAATTTGATCGTTTCAAGCTAGTTCAAATGTTCATTTCACCTACTCTGATGTATTTATTGGAATTTAATTCCCACTTGTCAATATATTGAAATATGTACACAAAACTCCCAAACTTGAGCACTCAGCGCTGAATCATCAGTACCATATATCGTTTTTTTTTTTTTTGAAGGCGGCAAAAGCATTGATGGATTTTTATTTAGAAGAATAAAAGGAAAAGACAACGTTACTTACAACAAAATAATGCGAAACAAAAACAACTCAATTTCATTTTCTTTGTTTCCTTGTTTATTTCTTAATTTCAGTTACTTTGTAAGGCTCCTTCTTATATTTAATAAAGTCTTGTAGGGGCAGTGATGCCCCTCCAGTTTCATCAAAAACTAAGGCACGAGGCCTACATGAGGGCCAACAGTATCATATATCCCATATATCGTATAAGTAAGAATTTGATCGATCAACTCGACCGACTGACTACTCATTCTCACTTGGAACATCAAAATAGAATTACATCTTTGTTTTATATTTTTTCTGAAAGATCCGTTTTTTGTTTTATATCCTTGAAATATACTCCTATATTTGAGTTGTTCTAGAAAAACGTATGAGTGTGTGCCAAAGAAGACGATCGAGTTATGTGGTCGCTGTCATTGCCGGCCGGCTCCACTATTGACTATCCTGAGGTCAGTTGTCAAAGTCCTCCACCAGAAGTCTGCTGGTGACTACAACGTCTCTCTCATGCAGACGTAGTCAACAGTAAAAGTTTAGTGATATGTAGCTCTTCAAATTATAAGCACAGGAGTTTCAGCCTTGGAGCAGGACTCCTGAGTCTTGGTTCCTCAAAATAATAATAAAAAAAGGTTTCATGAAAAGCTGTTGGACTTGGACATAAATAATAAGTTGTAGTGCTATTTAACCATGGTATATTGGTGCCCTTGACATAAGATAAGCTTGTAAAAACATGGAGAATCAGCTGTAAGCCTCCGCAGGTTGGCTTCGTAGGTGCTGTTGGGAGCGTACGTGCCTTGCGCGCCGCACTCTCGTGGCCGCCGGGCGACGGAGCCTCGCGGCGGTAGTCGGTGGTGGTGGCCGCCGCCGCGGTCAGCGTTGAGAGGAGCGCGAGCGCCAGGACGACGGTCGCCGTGCAAGCCCGAGCCATGGCGGTGTTGTGGAGACAGACGAGCTAGCGCTGACACAAATAGTGTTGCTTGCGACTGAACAACGCGAGGTGTAGAGCCAAGAATCAACAGTAAAAGTTTAGTGATATGTAGCTCTTCAAATTACAAGCACAGGAGTTTCAGCCTTGGAGCAGGACTCCTGAGTCTTGGTTCCTCAAAATAATAATAAAAAAGGTTTCAGGAGCAGGCTACCTAATGTCTGAATGTGTTCAGATTGTTTTGGTTTGTGACTTTGTGTTAAATTTGTTTTAGCTTTGTGCTTCTAAGTTCTAACCTTTGTGCATTCTCAAATGCAAGTTCAGAATTCACATCCCATTGTTTAAATGGATATATGAGTGCTTTGTTTCTTATCCTGTACCACAAATTTATCATTGCCAACGTTCAGGTGTTCAGACTCAAACAAACATGTAATCAGCAGGAATGCCACCCCTCTTTTATCGGGAGATTAAAACGTTGGCAACACAATTGTGAGCTGCAGTTTTTTTAAAAAATAATCAGCAGGAGCGCTGGTATATCATATAGCCTATCATATAAGGGAGAAGCAAAAATCCAGTTTACTGCTTAAGGCCCTGTTCGTTTCTGTAGGACTAGGGGAACCTCACCCGCGCGTTGCTGCGGGAATTAAGAAAATGCAATGATCATAAGAGAAATTTTTATCATATCATGTCTGCCCGATAGGGATATATGAGCTTATTACGGATAGTTGAAATAACAGTGTATTGAGTCTACACAGCTAATTTTTAAAACCAAAGTGCGAAGTTATTTGACTTGCTATATATGTACCGAGTATAACTCCCTCCCTGGTGGAAGACTCTCTAATCTGTACCGAGTATGCTTTTCTTGATAGCTCAAATTCTGAAAAATGTCATCTGAAAGGAAAACACTGGAACACATGTAACTTTATAGTTGGGTTCCTATGCATCATACGGCATTAAGTTGAAGTCACCTTGTGATTAATTTCACCAAAAACAGTGTCTTATTAGCGAGACTGTTCTCTTCCAAGTAGAATGATATCTAGTTTGCAAATATGATATTTAGTAGTGAGAGCCTAAATGAAACAAAGTTAATGGTCTTATAGTGTTCAGTTTTTTTATTGCAGCATAGTGGAACAACATACCTGGCATTGAGTTCCTGATGGTCATCATCTTACTGAGTGTGGAGTTCCTTCCATTCACAGAGTAACCTGTGTGTGTGTGGTTCTTTAAAAATATCAAAGGCTGTGTGCTCATGGGCAGAGGCTAGGAATGTTTCAAGACATTGTATCACCTTGATGTAATCTCTTGAAATTAATAAAAATTCCCATTTCAAAAAAAAAAACAGAGTAACCTGTGTATGAGATAAAAGTTTTTTTAAGAAGTGACACATTAAAATATTAAGAGGCCATCATCTGAACAACAACAGGATTCCATAAAGCACATACCTAAGGGCTCTAGGGCATTCAGGACCTAGGTCCTAAACGTATTTTCAATTATATTCTCTACCACAATACCAAAGAACCATTTAGATATAGGTCCGAAAATAATATTTCTCCAATTGCTTAAGCGAGATGGGACATCATCCAATATGTTCAAGCACAGGCATACTGCATGTATCTGAGCGTCACAAACACCAAAAATGTAGGGAGATGTCATCATGAGTGCATCTAAATATATGGCATTAATGTACTCTTGGAACATTACCTTATCATTACTGGGTATCCTGGTTTAAGCGAACGGAAAAGCGACTCTAATTGTAGGCGTTCTTCAAGCAGGCAAACAGTAGAGGATATCTACGTTTGTTTAATAATAGCAGATAGCAGATTGGTGATCATATAGCCAAATTGCTAGGAGCAGTTAAATAGTCAAATAAAAAAAAAGTGGTACCTTCATCTCAAAAGCTAATCAATTTTGAAAATGGAGTGAAGCATAGAGGACCAATATAACATTATATTAAGAGGCACTAAAGCTAATCAATTTTAAAAATGTAGTGAAGCGTAGAGGACCAATATACCTGTCATTGTAGGTTTGGAAGGAGTAGCTGCTAAATATTGTAAGAGGTTCGATAACCATCTGATCCACTCCTATATTATCCATCCTATCCACCTATAATCACAGCAGACAAAGGGTTTTATGGGAACATGCTAAATGTATGATCCCAAGTGATTAAAGCATTACTAAATATGTACCAAAAAGTGATATAGGGAGCTAAGGATTTAAAAAACCTTACACAACAATAGCGAAAAGCCTCAACAGCAGGCAGGCACCGATGGATGATGAAAAATAGAACCCTTTTTAAATCAGGTTGAGAATGCACACCATCATGATAGGTTCCTGTATGGGAAACAAAAGGCATATACCAGACAACAGAGTCTAATAAGCTTTCGAGTATGCTTTTCTAGGATTAGAGAGTCGAAATGAGCGGGGTTGCTTGAAGAACGTCTAGGATTAAGACCAAAGTATGTTTTTTCTTGATAGCTCTACACTGTACTAAGGGAGCAGTGGTGGGAACCTGCCCTCCTGGTTCTCTTAGACTCTCCTTTCTTAGTTGAATGATTGGGCTGCCTATTTTGTCCAAAAACATGCATGGGCACTGTTGGTTCAGTCGAATATCTTATTACCAGATTGCTCTATGAAACCACATTTCTGACTTATCCCCCATGTCACACACATAATAGGACTAATAAGATATGGCTGTACACCCCACAGGTTGACCATCAAATAGTGGTCAGCACAAGTAGTTTCCAAATTGAGGATTTCCTTGATTTTTCTACTACTCTAGGTCTCTAGCTATCGACAGAGCTGGTCTAATGTCTAGCAGCTCCTTTTTTTTCTGAACAATTAAGAATGACATGTTCACTTCCTCTCTGAGCATACTTCCATATGATCCAAGTAAGATGCCATGCAATCTAGGACTTAATGTATTGAAAAATCTGGATGGGTTGCTAGTTACACATACAAAAAAAAAAATTAAGCAAGACTCTGGGATTTAGTTTGCATTTGCAGATCAGAAATTTCTTCTGGGAGGTGGCAGCGAGATGCTTGGGTATATAGGTTTCAATGGACCACAAAACGACTCTCTAATCCTAGGCGTTCTTCAAGCAACCAAACAGCAGAGGATACCTTGGTTTGTTCAAGAAAAGCATGGGCAGGTTCCTTCCCAACCTGCAATATACAGAAGTAAAAAACCAAAAAAGAAATAGTTGACTAGTCTATTATTTTGCAAGGAGAATGCAAGATGATGTCCATTATTTTTGCCAGATGATGTCCAACCTGCAATATACAGAAATAGTTGACTTGTCTAATCCTATTGGTGTTGGGCAATCATTTTTGCAAGGAGAATGCAAGATGATGTCCATTATTTTTCTACAGAGATGAACTTGTCTATTATTTTTTTATTGATTTATAAATGTAAGTATACGATCTCACAAAATACCAGAATAGCAAGTGTCGGTGAGTTCCATGTAAACTGACAGCAGCAGATATCACATGGACAGCCTCTTTGAAAACAAAGAGGATAACTAACAGGCCCTTTCCTATAAATAAAATTTAACACGGGCATGGTCATCCAGAGATAGGCATTCAGAGATATAGTTTGGAGATAAACCTGTTTTGAAGAGTTGTTTACCTTCAGGATCAATGGTTCCAGTTCCTCATTTTGACAGTGGTTTGCTACAAAATTGAAGAATCAGTGAATTATCATATTTGAATCATAGGTGCGGTGAGGTTGGCTAAAGATGATTGGTGATCAGAAATCTAAATTGATAGGAGCAGATAAAGAGTTAAATGAAAAAAAATAGAAGCGGTACCATGATCTGAACATTATGATCCACAAATCCAGACGACAACAAAAAAAAAGAACCCCAACTCGCTGCGATGTGGAGCTCGTAGTCGTAGCACAACATTTCTCTACAGCATGTCTCCATAGCACATCCGCTTTTCTGTTTGAGTTGGAAGGAGCCGCTGCCGTCGTAGCAATCGATGTGGAGCTCGTAGTCCGGCGGCGCATCTCTTCTTCTCTGCTTCTCCTCGCCCATCTGCTTCTGGTGCTTGAATTGAATCGATGGGCAGCACAGGCACAGGCTCCAGCAGCCACATCTGGCGGCGCGTGCCCTGGTGGCACCAGCAGCCGTGCCCGGCGGTGCGCACGCGCTCACGGCCCCAGCAGCTCGGTCGGCGTCTCCTCCTCGGTCCGCGCGCTGCTCCTCCACTTCGTCCAGCAGTGGCGGCGGCGGTTCTTGGCGGACCAGCGCGGCAGCGGGGGAATCAACGACGGCCAAGCTCGGCCCGGCCTCGATCTGGGGTGTGCTGGTCGGCGAGTAGTTGCGGCTGCTCCTCCTCCGCGGGGCTGGAGAAGAAGGAGGTGACGCCATGGCGGTGTGCCGCGGAGGTCTGTGCGCCGGCTGGATCTGGCGCGAGGAGCTGCCATGGGCCACCGGCAGAGAGAAAGAAGTGGGCAGCGCAGGATGGCTGCCTCCACGGGCGGGCACCGACGCAGCCGCCGGCCGGGGACGCCGACCCCAGCCCCTGCCCCTGCTCCTTCTCGCCTCGCCGCTGTCGAATCGGGCGTGGATGCTGGCTGCGTGCTCGCCGAGGTCGGCCGCGCGCTCGCTCACGAGCGCCTTGAGGGCGAGGAAGGGAAGGGAGGGCCCGGGGGTAGTTTTGAGTGGAGAAGGGGAGGAGACAGATTCGGGAGGAGGATGGAGGAAGAGGCCGCCCGAGGGGAGGGAAGAGGCCGCCACCCGCCACGGTAGGAGCGAACGGGTCCCTTGGTCGACGGGGGAGAAACGAACGCGGGAGCTTTGCTATGTTTCAGTTATCACGGGTACGGGCCAATCAGAGGTTAGAAGAACTCTAAGGTTTAGGTTTCTTGAGTGGGGATCTCCTATATAAGAGTTATAGATAGATTGGTTCCTGCCCATGAAGGTTTGCGTACGTGTGTTCATAGGGGTGAGTGTGTGTGCGTGTTGTGAGCGTCTGCGTTGTACTGTGTCATTCTCAAAAAAACAGTTCCAGGCCAGGATCAAGTGGATCCGCTGCCTCCACTCATTCCAGGCCCAGGTTTTATTCCAGGCTGAAATGAATCCAGGCCGTTCATGTTTCTATGTTCGGTTGGGCAGGAATGGATCAAGGGCCGCTAATACAAACACATGCAAACAAACATGAAGGCTGTTGAACTAACACAACAAAATATGAAACATTTCGGATTACCATGCAAACAAACATGAAGGCTGTTGGACTTGGACATAAATAATAAGTTGTAGTGCTATTTAACCATGGTATATTGGTGCCCTTGACATAAGATAAGCTTGTAAAAACATGGAGAATCAGCTGTAAGTCCCATGGAAGAACATGCAACCTTCAAAACTCTCCCCATATACAGTCGATTTAAGAATTTAAATGGTCCATATCACTGACCATATAACAAAAAAACAATCAAGGTATTGAAAATTAGATTTCAAATGAGTCTTCTGCTTGGTATATCTAGCAGTATTCTCTTCTATGCTCCGCTAGCCACCTTTGCTATTCTTTTCAAGTCCAAGGAGGAACAATCTGCAAAATCAAAATCAACTTCAAGAGCATTTCAATATCAGCATGCATAGTATACTGCAGGTGTAGGGTGTTGAGATCAGCAGTGTGTTGATTTACATATATACTGTATGGCCAAGACAGAACGAAAAAAGCACAAGGCCTCAAAATTGAAAAAAAAAGAAAAAAAGAAAGCGTGTACCCAGTACCTACCAATTGTGGCAGCATACATGCTAACCTAGTGGCTAGTATTATATGAAAAGCAGTATGAAGCTAGTACTGGTTAACAGGACAGAGCACAAGGCCTCAAAAAGTTGTAAAGAAAGAAAGTCTGTGGCTGCCAATTGTGGCAACATACATGCATAGTACTGGTTATTAGGATCCTGGGTGAATTGCATCTGAAGAAAAGAAAGTATGGTGTTGTGACAGTACTGACCAGGCCTCTTTGGACACCGTCAGACTTGATTGCGATGAAGGTGCACTCCATCTGGAATCACATCAGAGTAGTGTTAGTGAGCTTGAGAACAACAGGGGACAAAAACTTAAGGAGATCACATGACATTACTTCCTCCATGGTCATGTTAACTGAAGATGTAAAAAGTGTTGCATTCTTCTGTGATTAGGATGATAAAATTAGATGGGAGCCCACTCAATCAGTTTGAGTTGGCCTACCCGCTGCCACAGATAGGCAGCATGGTGATTGGTGAAGCAGCATGACAGATAGGCATGCAATTTCCAGCTGCTTGACTGACGCCGCTATTATGAATTTGTACAGACTATCCTATGTATGTGTCGACAAAACCATGCAATTTCCAGCTGCATGAATGACGCCACTATTATGAATTTATACACAATATGAAAAGCTAATATGTTTGAAAAAATAATAGGAAGGACAGAGTGCAGCAAAATCACCAACTAGCTGTCTAGAATTCAAACCATATACTCCATTTACAGGTGAGAACGAAATACAATCGACAATTCTATCATGTTATCTAAAACTCATATATAGGAGCTCCTCACTATCCATCCCCAAGGAATTCTACGGCCTCGATTGGTTCTGTGGTGGTAACGAAATGAAACTGAAGCTTAGCTCTTCCGCAGCTCTTGCGCGTCGTGATTGTGTCCGCTCTTTTTTTCCGTTACCCGTCTCCTTCCACGACCCCGCCCCTCCGTCCTGGCCTCTTAGCTTTTCTCGGGACGGCTGTTCGACGCGCCCGCCCCTCTGCCTTCTCCACCCGCGATCGCAACACGAAAGGCCGACGCCGCCCCTGTGCCTTCCGCCGATGTCCATAAATTCGCCCACGAGCCCTTGCAGACGAGGGCGGCACGAACGAGGGCCGCGGGATCGTCCGGCGGGAATCGTCGGTGTTCCCTGCCATCATCGGTCCTTGAGCCAGCCAAATCCATCAGTTTCCCCCTGCGAACGGGCGTCACCGGCAGCCCCGGCAGCATTCCAGCCGGCAAGCACAGGCAGGCGTGCCGTCCTCGGAGCGACCGGACCCACTGCTGGCAAGCCCAGCATCCCTGGTTCGCGAGTTGGACCTACCGCGGGTTAGCGCGGCAGCGTGGACACTTCCGTGGAAGCTGCAGCGAATGTGTTCGATAAATTGAGCACAAGGTATCCTTTTCCTTTTCTCCCTTTTTCCTTGCTGATATGTACAGAATCCCATCTCTATCTTTATATAAACGGCGTCGCCGTCACCGAGATTCCATACTGAGATGGTTGCACTCTCACCACTTCAATATAAAGTGATATATTGTCAGCCATGGCCTCTCGCTGCCCTGTGGTCCTGCTGCTCACATGTAGACCGAAGCATATAATTCTATTCCCCTGTTCTTGATGTTCTCTTGGGCCATCATCTCAACGATGTCGTTCTTCTCTGTATTAGTTCAATGGGACTGGATTGAATTACAGTGGCATAATGAATTCAGTACCAGGAGCAGTTGCTGAACAAGCCAGAGGAGCTCACCCCCTACTTGCAGCTGCTCTTCATATGTGGGACTGCAGCATGCTATTGATTCAAGGTGAGAGAATTCCATTTCGTGCAGTAACTTCTTTTTATCTCTACACTTGCATTATTTTACTCATTTATTGGAATTGGTGTCGTAGAGAAATTATGTTCCAAAATTTGTTTGCATAAATGCCCTGCAAGCGCAGCATGTGCAGTCATTAGTGATGATGAGTTCTTATATACTCCATTTCAACATCATCGGGATTCTGCTCTTATTGTGTTTGTATTTGGAACACCTTATTTATTTGCCATCAGGATTTACTTATGATGCTATTTGAACAACTTATATATTTATTGTTCAGTCTCATCTATATTTCTTCTGATAGTATTTGTGGTGGCATCGATGGTGTTACCCTTGGATGTTGTCTTTATGTACCTTTGACAACTTATCTCTACTATTACGTTTCAGCTGTTGGTATGGGTGAATAAAGTCTAATGCAGATTTATTTTCCCTGTATTTCATCCTGCAAGCAATAAATTATTCTCTCTGATATTTTCTTAGATAGAATTTTTTTTACATCCATGTTCTGTACAACATAGATCACTACATATGTGGGACAAGCTACTTACCTGTCTAGGCATCATTAGAATGATATTTTGAGGAAGAATTTGAACAGAGTGTCCTTACTTGGAATCTTAACAGGCGGCTTAAACGATTCTTCTCAGCTCGAAGCCTCGAACTGCATTTCTCCACAGATCATGCCTTCATTTCCTAGGTCATCCATGCTTAATGGCTGCCTCAGACATTCGAAGAGGAAGCCTAAGCTCATACACTCAGTTGCAGTACTATAGTGACATTTTACGATGACATAGCTTAGTTCTAAACTTTGCTGACACTTTTCGTGCAATAGTTTTGTAACTGTTTTTGTAAGTTTACAAAATTTGCCACAGGCTGCTAGAAACCGATGCAGGTTTACATCTACCATGGTATGCAATTTTTACCTTTTTCCACAAGGTTTCTAGCAACATGGGTTATTCTATAGATGAATAGATATATTTTTATTTTAGCAATATCGTGTACCCAATATATGTACCATCTCATTAATAATTTAGTATATATTTCATGGGCCATGTATTTCAATTTCACGGATATTTCAATTTCAACATGGGATATTCAATTGGTTTGCACTACCTAAACTAATATCTATTTTGCCTGCTCTAAGTGATGCTCGACAATTATCTATGGTCCTTATCCAGTATGGTTTAGGTGGTTTAGGTAAGCCAGAGATGAAAGAAGACATGCTACATGGAGAGTATATTAATTTGCTTAGTTATTGATTGATTTCAATATATTGTAAACTCATTTCCTGCATTACAATGGATCGGGAAGAAATCAAAGCAAAGTTTCAACCTTCACAGATCTTGCTCCCCTTTTTTTTTTTGGCTATGACTTGCATATCAGTTACTGTTTTTGTTATTATCATCTTACAGCAGGAATTGTTTCTATATAACCCTACTATGGATCTCATTCTCAGTGTATTGTAATTATTTTAGATGTTTTACTCTCTCAACCCATCTTATATTATGCATTGCAGGAGCATTTACATCATGACTGAAACTACTAAGCTTAAAGATATCGTCGCTGGCAAAAACAATTACAAAGTGTTTGGAAGGCTTATAAGGATATGGGATTCAAGATACGCCAACACAAATGCACTGATCAGCGTTGATGGCATTCTTCTAGATGATGAGGTAAATATCCTCACTCATTTTAAATAATATTTACAGAACTATAATAATAATACCTATTCTGTTTTTTTTTTCTTTGGTAGGGGACTATGGCTCAGATAAGTTAAATTTTAAATTTCTTATATAGTGCATTATCGTTAAGAAACACAAGATGGATCTACCTAATTTTAAAAAATATAACATCTTAAGCATTTCATATATTTTGCAGCAACTCACAGACTAAACGAAGGCTGGAACTTAATGAAGAGGCTCCAGTTGATCCTCTAGAGAAACAACAGAAGACACATTAACAGGTACTTGATAAATTATTATACTCATTAAAAATACAAATATTCAATCAACTATAATATCTGACATCTATACTATACTCACTATGAATACAGGTAACCCTTGGAAATTATTCTCAACATCAACCATGGAGAACGAACAAGATAGAATTATCTATGCTACCAAGGACTGACTATAATAAATAATTACATGTCCTTTTTTGAAGATACACCATGTGATCGTAATTATTATTTATTTATAGTCAGTAAACAAACTGTATAAGAGTTTTAGATAAGCTCAAATACTTAGCGTCCAGAGATAATATCATGGAAAATTTTCCTTATAATCATTGCATGTTCTTAATTCCCGCAGCAACGCGGGTGAGATTCCCCTAGTATTCTAGACAGGGAACCCCTAATGTTCCATATCATGCAGATGTAACATTCAAAAAACTTGACATATAACATAGTTGAAAATTCAAAAAACCTGACATTTAAAGACCACACGCATAGCTAAAAATTCAGAAACCTGATATATAACATTCAGGTTAGATCCTGCTTGAGTAATCTGACATATAACCTAACAAGTACATGAGTTGTTTCTAATAATGGGTTCCATCAATGACACCTAACAAGTAACTAATAAGAAAAAATGAATTGAAGCTAACTGAAGCACCAGACTTGTACAGATGGTCTACCACCATGAGCCAGGACCAGCACCAGGCCACATGAAAAAAAAGTATTTCAAGCAGTACATCTATCAGACCATCAGTACACCTAATTCTGGATACATTTCTGTATATTTTATTTTTGTATATGATGATTTCAATAAGAGAATACAATACGTATTCAGAAGCATATATCTTCAGACTATCAAAACACATTCTCAATCATGTATAGTAGCCAGCAGTAAAAGAATTGAAACACAACTCAGCAACAACATGCATCGATCGGATCGGCTCCATCAGTAGTACATAGTCCCAGTGGCGGACCCAGCCAAAAATTTCAGGTAGGGCGAACCACTACATAATACATATACCAAACTTCACCAATATTTCGATCTACTACCATATATTTAGTATATATTTATACATTAATACATTACATAACACGTTATATCCTCCACATCAAAAAGCATAGGCTGACGTTACAGTTAGATTTAAACTGCAAAGGGAACAAATGATCTCCCCAAACTCAGTTAAGATGGATCCAAAGATCGTGTTTCTTTAGGATACTTCTCGGGCCACTAAGATCATCTAATGGAAGATAGAGAAGGGGACTGGGAAGATAGAGAAGGGGACTGAGAAGATAGATTTTTCTTTTATTTCTTTGCTTAAGATTCAATGGAGTACATCTCCTTGTATTTATAGTCCGGGAAGACTTGCATCTAAAGAAATATCCTATTATATTTTCTATTTTATTCCCTAAATAACTTTTGCTTAATAACGATGATAATAACGACGGCGGCGGTTGCCGGCGCCATCTTGGCCCCTCCTCCCCGACACATGTGTGCGGGCCTTTTGGGCATCACGTGATGGGCTGTGACAAGGTATAGTTGTATCTTAGGGCCTGATTAGTTGGTTACCAATTTTTTGCCAAACCAAAACTATGACACACCAAAATTGAAGTCATCAATTGGTTTATGGCCAAAGAATTGGCACACTATTGTTTATGAACAAAGTTTTGATAGCTCTCTAAAAAGTTCATAAATGAACTACATAAAATAGAAAATCGACAAGCCTTAAATTTGGTAGCCAACCAAATGCACACTTAAGTTTTTTGCCCTAGCTTTGGCAACTTAGTTTTGACAATCCATAATTTTGGCTTGTCATGACCTTGATTGGGTAAGAATTGGTTCCCAACCAATCGGGCCCTATATCGTGACTAATTTGATGTTACCTTGAAGATGCATCAAGTAGCATCTAAGTGTGACTCATTGACTCCTTGTTCTCCACGCTAGACAAGCAAACCTGCGCATTACAAGCACACGGCATCTTGGCCGGGTGCAACCGCGGCTCGTCGCGATTTCGTATGCGTGGGTGACTGCCCCCTCTCCTTGCCCCGAGTGCTAACTAACTTTAGCGATGGGCCATTGGGCCCAGCCGATGGCCCAATCCGTGTGGTGCACTCAAGCCCCCAACATCCGAGAAGTTACGATCGCCTCAATCAAAACAAAAAATTCCAGAGATTCGGTCCAAGTCCGGTTGTCGCCCTTTCATTGCCTGCGTGCGGCCGTGGCGGTGTCTTCAACCTCTCCCCTGCTGCGGGGCAGTTGCGGCTTTGGGAGGGAGGGGGTGGGTGGGGCACTTTTCGCCGGAGGAGGTAGGGCGGCCGCCCGCTCGCCCTATAGGTGGGTCCGCCTATGCATAGTCCCTCACGTCAACAAGTTTATGCGCATATGCAACAGGTTACAACAAGTCACTTGCCGTCTTGCGAGCCGGGCGAGGGCGGGACGGGACGAGGGCGAGCCTCGGCGCAAGCGATGTGAGCTCGGCGTGGACCACGGCACCGGCGCGGCGGCCACCACCGGCGGCGCCGAGTCTCGGTGCTCGGACCCAGAACCTCGACCCAAGAACCTAGAACCCTAGAGAGCGGAGGAGATGGGAAGGATGAGGCGCTTTCGAGGAGAAATGCGGTGGGGTGCGTGGACGTCGGAGGGGAAGCCGTTGCCGTCATGGTGGTGGCCGTGGCCGCGCCGCCCGCGCCGCCGCCTCCAACGCCTAAGCACCGCTGATTTGCCTCGCCTCGCCCGTCGGCGGTCACGCTGCCTCGCCGTCCGACTCCGTTCCGGGAGCTAAGTGGCTGAACTCGTTCCGGGCCTCGCACAACGAGGGAGAAAACCAACCCGGGCTGCGATTTGGTTCCAGTCGGAGCCCAACCGAACGCTCTTTTTCCACCATATCCGGATTGGAATCGGGCCTCATCAATCCACCCGGATTGGGCTGCAATCCAGGCCAATCCGGGCAAAACGAACGAGGCCTAAAGGTTATTACAAAGCTAAACCACTCCAACTCAAATGGCAAGTATATTTATAAAAGAAAGGACATGGCAAGAACCAGTGTTTTCCCCAGTAACTCTCCCAGTAGCTCTTCCTTGATTAGCTCCAACACTTGAGCCGTCGTCCGCGTTATCCCCTCAAAGGTTCTTTGGTTTTGTCATGCGGTGTTTACTAAGGCATATACAACAATAAATGGATGCACGAAGGGATCGGGATTGTCTCTCGGGGAATGAATACCCCTCTTTGTACCTAAAGGGATTCGAGAGAATACTCCCTCCATTCTAAACTACAAGTCCGTTCTAAATTATAAGTCACTTTGACTTTTTGGTCCATTCATTTTGCTATGTATCTAGACATATTATTATATCTAGATGCATAGTAAAATGGATATACCAAAAATGTCAAAGTGACTTATAATTTTGAACAGAAGTGAGTAGAAAATATTTCAGGTGCGGTCTAGGGTTCTTACGCGTAAGCGATCAACATGAAAAAGAAATACTATATATTAACAAAATAGAACGTGGCGACAACAAAGGAGGCAATGTACTTGGGTTATTTTTTTCTCGATCACCCAAAAGGTTTGTGGGTCTTTGTATTAAGAAAGAAGAGAAGTTTTTATACTACACACCTTAATGGCGCCTAAGGGTTAGAAGAGATTTACATTGACGCTTACGAACCCTCCCCCCCAGTGTACTAACTATGTGGTTAAATTGAACACAGAACAACCCAAATTGCGGCGTCGGCTAGGACTCTGAACAACCCGAAGTTCGGGGTTATAAAATCTAGATGTAAGGGTCGTGCCGGAGGGTCACCAGTGACTAGGGGTGACGGTAGTGCTAGGGTTCCCACGGGTGGCGTGTGGCCGGGGTGAGCGCACGGTTGCTTAGGTTTAGGGAGAGAGAGAAGTGACTTCTTATTGCAACTATTACATCGTCCCTAGTATTTATAGTCCCGTGAGACTTGACCGCTATGCAATCTTAGGAGATCCTTATAGGATTTAGATTCTCCTTTCCATCTAACAAATTAGACTCCCTATCTTAACACTCTTTCCCTAAACGAATTTGGACTCGACATTGTGTAATAGCAACGACGGGCCGGAGGTCGGCCATGGTGGTGTGCCATCATCGGGGAAGGGCGGCGAAGCGGTGGAGGAGGAAGCCTCGGCAGGCTTCTCCTCACCACGCCGTTGGCTTCTCCCTCCTCGTCAAGGCCAATTCCGGCCAACTCGCCTAACTTCGTCTAATTTGCATTGTTGGCTTCTCATAGTAGCAGTGCTCCTTGTCGACTTCCTAAGAAGATATTATGCTCAATATGGATAGATCCATACAATATGGTACTATATGAGGCAAAGACTTAAAGATGGAATAGATATGCATGTTTTAATACGGCAAGGAAGTAGGTGAGTATGTATCAAATGTATGCCATGCAACATGATTATGTGTGGTATGGAGAATTTTGTTATATACTTGTCATAACTTTGTTAGGTTATTTGAAAGAGTAAATTGTACCAAACTTGCAACAATATCAATATAGGTACGTAGTCCATCATCTATTGTAATAGACATAATTTGATGCAAGAACACTAGTATAGGATTTCTTTTTAGGTGACAACCCCCCCTCCCCTCAAAAAATTACTCTATGGCGGGCACACCTTTTGCCCGCTCACGGTTATTCCCAGGCTATCCACTTGCGGGATCGTCCCTCCATTAATAATTAACGTGGTGGGCACCTTAAAATACCCGCCACCACGGAAAATAACCATTAAGCGTGGTGGACACATTAGGATGCCGTCACGGTAAATAGATTTTCCGTGATGGGCGGTTAAAAGGCCCCAGAAACCTTGGCCTAATAGGCTCAATGTCGCCTTTGGATATAAATACAAAACTTAGGTTTCCATTCCCCACTTTGTCCCCTCCTCTTTTCTCTCACGGCAAGACGGGCGCGTGGCGCTCTCCTTCCTCGTCCCTCCTCCCTCGGCGCCAACCCTCCCCTCCTTGTCTCACCTCGTGATGACGGCCCCCTCCCTCCCCTCCTATCTCGGCGACGGTCCTCTCCCTCCTCCCCTCCTGCTGGCCGCGATGGCGGTCCCTCCTCCTCTCGGCGGCGAGGAGCAGAGCTACGGCATGCGGCCCCTATTCCCCTTCCTTCCCCTGATGATGGCGGGAGCTTCCGGCGGCCGGTTTGAGCCCCCGGGCGCGCCACTACGATGGATCGGAAGGCGTGTGGCCACGATGGATCCGGCGACGATCCCCACGGGAGCAGGGCCGAGATCAAGCCCTAGCGCGCAGGCGGATCGCGGCGGTGGTCCGCCTGGCCGGGTCGTCGGCTCCTCCTGTCTGCGGATTTGGGCGGGAGGAATCCTCAGAGTGGCGGTGAAGACGGCGTGGGCCTCTCCAACGGCGCACCGAGCGGTGGCGCGATGGCCTGAGGGCATCTAGGCCCCAATGGGTCTAGGTTGTGGGGTTTGTCCATTCTTTTATTTTTTTATTGGTTGACCGTGGTAGGCAAACCATGCCGCCTCGTGGAGTTTCTATTTACCGTGAACTCATCACGTGGCGGACGCTCTTGCCCCGCCATGGTTAATAAAAAATGCCCACGCAAAATTATTATCTGGCAGATGAGTGGAACTTGCCTATTGGTGCATATATATAATCCAATCATATCATATGTATAGATGTACATCGGGTGCAACGGGCCAGCGGCCGCAGTAATACCGGCGAGGCTGCCACGGCGGCGTTACGCCTATGGCACTACGGGCCCAATGGGCAAGGCCAGCATCTACCACCTGACTGGATAGGATCCACCGTCATCATTTTATAGCAATTCCTCTCACTCTGAGGACCACAACTATTTGCATGGGTCATGCCTCTAGGTGAAGATCAGCTCTCCGGGGCTACAATGTCGTCCATTCACCAGAGGCACCTGACAATTACCTATGTATTCATAGCTATAGTCATCAACCTACCACTACCGCTGGGAACAATTCCCCAAGACAATAGACTGTAATATTATATTTTTGTGTGTAATATATGCCCCTATATAGGTTTTTGTACTGCCAAATATCTTTGGCTATATGTTCATGGCCACAGAATCTTGTATAAAACATGCTTTGCTCTGGCTTATCTAGACCGGCATTCCTTGCCGGGGCCCGACCGCCCCTTCGCATCTGATTTTAGGCACGCACAGCATTTGCAGAGGAAGAGATTTTTTTTAAAAACCCACCTCGGAACTTTTAGTCCTATCTTCACATAACAATTTTATTCTTTAATGGATTCGCACCGCGTCCGTAGGCGCCTCCGCGCGGGTAGCTCGAGGCAAGAGCAAAGATGGAATAGATATGCATGTTTTTAATACGCAAGGAAGCCGCAAATGTATGCCATGCAACATGATTATGTGTGGTATGGAGAATTTTTGTTATATACTTGTCATAACTTTGTTAGGTTATTTGAAAAAGATGTACCAAACTTGCAACAATATCAATATAGGTACGTAGTCCATCATCTATTGTAATAGACATAATTTGATGCAAGAACACTAGTATAGGATTTCTTTTTTAGGTGAACCCCCTCCCCCTCAAAAAAATTACTCTATGGCGGGCACACCTTTTGCCCCAGTTGGCTATCCACTTGCGGATCGTCATCCGATTAATAATTAACCCGTGGTAGGCGCATACGCATATGGAAAATAACCATTAAGCGTGGTGGACACATTAGAATACCGTCCACAAATAGATTTTCCGTGATGGGCGGAAGCCGCCTCGCGTCACGGTCGCCCGGGACGGGCCCGTCTTGCTAGGCCCGCGCCTCGTCTTAGCCTTGCGGGAGTCCGGCCAGAAGGAGCATTGGGCCTCAGCGTTGACATTGACGGTGTCGGTGTCGGCCCGGCCTCCGCCCAGCGGTGCGGTTTTCATGGCAACGGGGGCAGGAAGGGCGAAAGATTGTGGGCGGAAGGGCATTGGGCGGTTTTGACGTTGATACTGCTATCTTTGGGCTGCTAAAATTGTTTTCATCAACGGGCCAAAGACCCGGGCGCCTTCTCCAACGGGCGGACTGATCCCGGTCCGGGCGGACCATCCTGTGCCACCGGGTGAGACGGCGGCCCATGGCCCGTCCGCCATCGGGGCGTGCCGCCAGGCCCGCACACATTAGGCCGGGCGTTGTGCCATGACCGGCCAAAAGGCGAACCATGGACCGGGCCAAAAATACCGGGCCAAATGTACATCTTTAATCATATGAAGTGTATTATATTTATTTTTTTAAGAACGTGCACTGCACGTATATTATATTTTATTAAGAAGAAAGTCTGGATTACTAGACCGGCATGCCTTGCCGAGGTGCCCGACGCATATCTGAAGTAGAGCACGCGTCCGTGAATCATGCTGAACGAGAAAGCTCGCGCGCGGAAGCTGAAATGTCGTATTTTTATACTGTAGCTACGCTCGCGGGTGATCGGCAGGAAGATTCCGGGCAGCGGCCGAAGACGACCCCGATGATCTAGTCAAAGGCTCGGTCCACGCGCTCCACTTTCTAAATTTCTTTTGTTTTTCTTTAACCTTGCCACTTGCTAGTTGCTACAGAGTATACATACATACGCACCCGCAGTAGCAGTGTGCATTTCCGACCAAGTTGACCGCCGTTTGCTTCACACTGGCCCTGTTCTAGTAGGATTAACGTACAATCCAGCTCATCCATCACCGGCGGCGTCACAACTCGCCGGTCACCACCATGAAGAATCCCTGGCTCCTATCCCTCTCAACCCTCCTCCTAGCCCTACTAGCCGTGTCCTCATCGCTGCCTCTCACCGCCGCCATGAGTTGGCGGCTGCGTTTCCCGGGCTTCGGATCAGGACAGTCGCCTGTCGAGTGCATCGGCGACGGCGTCTACGCTGCAAACAGCACCTACCAAGCCAACCTCCGCCGCCTCGCTGCGCTCCTCGCAGCCGAGGTCTCCTCCAACCCCGGCTGGTCTTACACGGCCCGTGCCGTCGGGTACTGGCCCAACCGGCTGACGGCTAGCTCCCTTTGCAGGAGCCGCCACTACCGCGACGTGAACGACACCACCGGCATTGCCTACCGGTGCGCCGACTGCATCGCTGGGGCCTTCCTGGAGGTGGAGAGAGCCTGCCCGTACCGCAGGGAGGCCTCCTATTCAATGGCAACTGCACTATCGAACTTGCCGAGATCCGCATCTTCGGGACCGATGGCATCTTCTGTGAGTTCTGCTTCTCTCATGCTTCGATCGTATCGTATACAAAAAGGTCCAAATTGTTTTGGTTTATGTCAAATTTCTTTTTATCCTTGTGCTGCTAACTTGTGTGCATTCTCGAATGCAACAGTCAGAATTCATATTCCATTGTTTCTTAACCTGTACTACATAGCTCGAATTTATCATTGCCTACATCAAGTGTTTTAACTCAAAACAAACACGTCATTATAAAGTATACTAATGTTCATTCACATATGCATTTACTGATGTTCTTGTGTATCTCATTTCTGAAGGGGACATACTGGAACAAGCCATGGCTTCGGGATTGGTATTTCAAGCAATTGGATTTGGTTGGCTTTTCTTCTTGCTATTTCAGGAATGGCGCAGCCGGAAAAGCAGAGGCACTTTGATGTAAGGCCCCATTTAATTTGAAATTTAAGTTAAAAACACAAGAATTGATCAATCCTCTCGTTCTTAACTCAACTACTTCCTATATATAGGATCCATATGAAATTTCTCGGACACATTTCGTATATGTACTGTAGAAGCAAATGATTTGAGTTTTTTTAATAAAAATGCCACACCTTTAAACATGCATTCCTCTGAATTTGGAGTACCTGGATAAATATTTATTTACTTTGTTTCCTTACATTATGCAGGAATTCCACCCCTCTTTTATCGGGGAGACTTGGTATAGGATGCATGAAGGGATTGGATTTTTTTTCTCAGGGGAATAAAGAATGAATATACTTCCTCTCCACATCGTAGGGCTTCATTTTGATCGTTTTCAAGCTAGTTCAAATGTTCATTTCACCTACTCTGATGTATTTATTGGAATTTCATTCCCACTTGTCAATATATTGAAATATGTATGTCATACAAAACTCCCAAACTTGCCATGAGACTGAGCACTCAGCGCTGAATCATAAGAATCATCAGTACTATATATATTTTTTTTTTGGAAGGCGGCAAAAGCTTTGCCAAATTTTTATTTAGACGGATAAAAGAAAAAGACAACGTTACTTACAACAAAATAACACGAAACAAAAACCTTCAGAAATCCTCTATATATTTTTAGCAAAAAATGTACCTCTCAATATCAGGAACCGCATCAAAGACATTTTTCCCGGTACAAGACCTCCAACCCAACACCATGCACCTTGGCCATCCCATGATTTTTCTCACACAACGACAAGAATAAAGCATATGATTTCATCTATGGTAAGTTCATGGCTAAGTTTGGAACAATAAAAAAGCAAATAAACTTAACCATGCAGGTAGGTTACAATACATTAAGTCTGTGCTAGCTTCCATACCCATTTACTACATGTCCACAGTTCTTTTCTCTAAGACTTTTATACAAAAAATCAATACTATTATTAGAAGATTTTGGTGGGCAGAAGTACAAGAGGAACAGGATACATCTCCAATTCAATATAGATCCTTGGATGACATGTGCAAACCCAAAGAACAAGGAGGACTTGGCCTGAGGGACATGGAGACTATAAACCAAAGCCTTATCATACACTCTGCATGGAATGTGGTAACACTCAAGAACCCTTTTCTCTCTGCAATCCTAAAAGCCAAGTATTACCCCATAACTCCTTTTGGACTGCTCCAACCAATACCGCTAGGTCTATATATTGGTCCTCGATTATGCAAGTCAAACATCATTTACATACTAATACTACTTTGTGCAAATCCATGCTTTGGGGACTCCTCCATTTGGTCAACGCCATGGTCCACTGCTTGGGAGGTTATTCATGATCACCTAACCCTTCCCATGTCACCACCAACCCCCTCCCTTCTAAGGTGGCCGATCTTTGGCTACCGGGAACCCAAACTTGGAACCACAATCTTTTTAGCCCAAACCTTTTCAACTCAAGCCGTGCAAGCCATTGAAACCGTTCCCCTTTGTCCCTTCAGATGATAATGACATCCTAAGGTGGACACCACTGCCAATGGGATATGTACCACCAAAGCTGTATACACTCACTTATCAACCCATAACAACCACAACCTACCCACACAAGGCTCCGGAAGCATTACTGCTGAGGCTAATCACATCCTACAAAAAGGTTTGGAAATCTAAAACCATCCCACCCATGTTAAAAAATTTTGCCTGGAGACTTATAAGAAGAGCACTAGCTGGTTGGGGAGAAAGAGCGGTAGATACTCGCTCATATATTGATCAACATCAGACGTCTTTGCGGTGCCATTGAAGATGACAACCATCTATTTTTTCAATGTACTCTACCAACTCGTATGGGCAATCTGCCGACCCTCCCATCCACACATAGATTATTACTCACTTTGAGGATGGTGTTCAAATCACTTTACCATTACTTCTTCGCCTAACCCCTCTAATAATGTTCTCTTCAAATTTTTCTTTATAATGTGGTACATCCGGAAGGCCAGGAATGATAACAGTATCGGAGGAAAGAATTGGACCTCATTTCGTGTGCATAAGGCGCCCCAGATCACATGCGCACACACCTTCATGCGGATACAAATGATGCGGGCACTTTCGGGACCCTCCTAATCAAGATACGTGAATCCTCTTATCACAGGGAACCTCAAACTTCGGTGAACAGGAGAGCACAACTACAGCCGGCTTCCCTGGGGACTCACAAGTCAACAACACAACAACACCTACAACCGTCAGCCACCACTTCAGCTCCAAGGAATCTCCATGGGGACAGACTTGGCGGGAACCAAGCTTAGGTACAAATTGTTCTCATGCACACCTCATGGACCGGGTTCCTGGTTCGTTACCCACTGCGTAACAAGGTCCTCGGCTACACCGGATGCCTCCAAGATTCCTACTCGGGTACAACAAGCCAACAACATCGCAGGGATGGGAGTTTTCTTCGTCGACACGTAATCACAGCCGCTTAGCTTCTTCATCAAGGCAGGTGTGCAGGATTGACTTCCATATTCATGGCGGAGACGGTGGCGGTGGAGCTTGCCACCATCCTAGTCGCCGATTGGGAGTATCGTGACCAACTTCTTCACCGATAATATGCAACTAGTTAACTTCATCAACTCAGAGGATCAATCCAACCCCGAGTGGAGATCAAAACCACATACTCATATGATCTCCTCTATGTTACATGCATCCGCCTCTTCTCTGCGAAGGATAAGAAGAACAAACAACTTGATGGCTGATTCATTAGCGAAGCGTGCTCTAGGTGCAATGATAGCAGGAGATACTGTCTTCTCCGGTATTTGTGCTAACCCGGCACACAATCATGCGTGCCCACTATTGAGGCGCCTGCGCAATGTACCTATCAACATTTGTATTGGTTTTAGCAGCTTCATGCTGCTAATATATGAAATTATGTTTTCCCTCATCAAAAAAATACGAAACAAAAACAACTCAACAACTAAGACACGAGGGCCAACAGTACCATATATACTATGGAAACCAGCTTAAGAATGTGATCGATCAACTCGGTCGACTACTCATTCTCACTTGGAAGATCAAAATAGAATTAAATCTTTGTTTTATATCCTTGAAACATACTTCCTCCATCCCAAATTGTAAGTCGTTTGCCTTTTTAACAAGAAGTTTGACCACTTGTCTTATTCAAAAATTCATGCAAAGTATCACTTCTTTTGTCGTGGCTTTCTTTATTAATAAAAGTTCTTAAAGAATGACTTAAATTTGACTATATTTACGTAAATTTTTTTTGAATAATACGAATGGTCAAACTTTTGAGCCAAAAAAGTCAAATGACTTACAATTTAGGATGGAGGGAGTACTCTGTTTGAGTTGTTCTAGAAAAAACGTATGAGTGTGTACACACTCCATACCTAAAAAAACTTGACGTTTAGGACAACATTTGAGTCAAACATGGGGAATATAAATTATCAATAACTTTTACATTGTTGAGTTTGTAAATGTGAAACCTATATGAATAGATTTGTCTTGAAAAATACTTTTATAAAATTATACATATATCACTCATCGATAAATACTTTTATAATAATAAGAGGTCAAAATTGTGTTTTGGAGACCGTGACGTTGTCCTAAACGTCAAGCTTGCTTTTTGATATGGAGGGAGTACGTGCCAAAGAAGACTATCCTGAGGTCCGTTGTCAAAGTCCTCCACCAGAAATCTGCTGGTGACGGTAGCTACGCGGCTAACAGCACCGGTGACGAAGCTGCGTGGTTACTACAACATCTCCCCTCATGCAGACGTCAACAGTCAAAGTCGTCGCGTCCACGGCCGCCACTTGCTACACCACCGGCCACCGGTGGCCAGCTCCTCGTGCAGCGCTCTTCTCCTCTCCGGCCATTTAGTTTCTACTTCTACATGTATATAGAGCTGTAGTCCTCGCCAATCGCCATCACCCCGGTTACCAGTCACTCACCATCATGAAGAATCTCTCCCTCCTTTCCTTGCTCGTCCTCCTCGCCGGCTCGCCCTCGTCGTCGCCGCCGCATGGTCGTCGTACTCCGACGACACCATCCTCGCATTTTCGGACTCGGGCGTCGGATGCGGCGGGAGCGGCCGGAGCTACGGGGCTAACAGCACCTACGAAGCCAACCTCCGCCACCTCGCCGCCGTCCTCCCGGCCGCGGCCTTAGCTGCCTCGCGTGGTCGCACCGTGGACCGTGCCATCGGGTACTGGCCGAACCGGGTGCAGGCCAGCGCCACCTGCTGGAGCGGCGACGACGGTGACTGCGCCACCTGCATCGCCGAGGCCTTCAAGGAGGTGGAGCGCGTGTGCCCGTTCTGCAGAGAGGCCTCCTTCTACGGTCGCGAGTCTCGCGACTGCTACCTCCGTCTTGCCGAGTTCCGGATCCTCAGCGACAGCCATGTCTTCGGTAAGTTCGTCCTGCGATTACTACTCAGAATCATCTCGTTTTGCCTCGCTGGGAGATGCATGTGAGTTGTGGTTGTGGCCAAGACTTCCTGAAATGAAAACTGTTCCTGTGAACACCGCATGAACTCAGTCCCTGCTGAGTTAACAGTGGCAATCACAGAGCAGAGTAGCATCAGACACAGGAGGGTTTTGACTACTGACCTTAGGATAGTGGAATCATGCCAGAATTTCCTGTTAGATGCAAGGAAGCAGTTCACCATTTCTTACTTGTCAGATTAATGGCCACTGAATGGTTCACAATTACGTTTTTATTTAAAAAAATAGATGAGCATCTAAGAGTTTGTCAAATTTTACTTGGCAAATCTTAAGTTTTGGCAACTTCTAAAAAAGATATGTCAAGTAAAAAAGAGTCCATCTCCAACAGTTTGGCATAATTCACTTGCCATATCAGGAACCTTGAGAGAGAAAACAAAATTATGTTTATACTCTTCCACCTCTTAAAAACTCTATTAGGAACTCTGAAACAAAAATTATATTTATGGTCTTCTACCTTTTCTAATATGTGCGGATACGCTGCGCATACGAGCACATATATATGCGCGTGAGGAGCGTAGGGATAACAAAAAAATAGCAAGTTGATTTAGCAAACTGTTGGAGAGTAGAATTTAATGTTCTGTCAAATTTACAAGAACAACAAGTTCATTTAGCAAATTATCGGAGTTGCTCTAACATAGTTCCCTGGTCAAAGACCATGGGCTATGGTGCCGCTGTATTGGTGGGGCTGGGATTTGAGGGTCTTGTCGACCTTTGTGCAATACTCGGGGTACTCTTGGCAGGTCGAGTTTTTTTTTTTTTCTTCAGGTTTTTCCAAAGATCGGAATTCTCTGGGTTTATGAAAATTACTTTTATGATTGGTATGATCATGAAGTTTTTCTTCAGTAACATAAGTTACTTTCGCACTTCAAAAAATTTGAACACACAAAACTCAAAGTGTAACATCTTTTCCGACGCAAGTGAGTTGTACTAACTACTAACACATAATTTCTCTTCGCCCAAACAGAATAGGTAAACTTTCTGAACTCCTACATAATAAACAGGGACAATATGTACAAGCAATTCAAGACATGCAAAATTTGTATTCAAACATATCATGATATGGGCTGTCCCTTTTTTTTCCATGTACTTATATTCCATTGGTATTCATATCTAAACAGTTTATTCATGTTTAGACATTTTATTATTGTACTCCAGAAAAGCGTTTGGCTATGCTTAATAACATCAGGTTTTCTGCATCACATTCCAGGAAGAAACACAATGTATGAAGCGTTTGCTATGGCGATGATGTTCCAAGCATTCGGTCTAGCATGCATTTTCTTCTTGTTTATACAGGCTTGGCGGCATGACACTAAAAAGGCACCATGACGTAAGGACCCCAAATTTAATTGTCCCAAACATTTATCTGAGGTTAAGCTGTTTTCCTGCCAAAATCATATAAAAGTTCTATGAAGCTACATACCACCAATCATGTTAGAAGTCTTGTGCTAACAGTACAAAACATGATAGTGATTTAAACCTCGCAGAATCATTTTTCAAATAAATTTAGTCTTTGTGCTTCCAGTTGTCATACTCTTAAATCTAATGTACTATCTTCTTTGCTAATACATAGTAGCATGGAACTATATATATATTTTTTTTTATAATTGCATGGAACTATATAAATTTCTCATTTCCTCTAACATATATAATGCAGGCGTCGCACCCCTCTTCTATCTGGAGATCAATAGTGGAGCGGCTTGGCCACAAGTTTGATGGCACATGGAAAAAGAATATTAAGGCACAAAAAGTAAACCGAGTGAACAATGGATATGAATATTCTTATTGGCGAATAATGGAACAAAGGATACTGATTTTCCAGCAGCTCAAAGGTCTTCAATTTGATCCCTGCATAGAAGAAAAAGAATGTGTTCATTTTACACATATATACTGTTTTTTTTTTCCATCACAACTTCAGATTCGTTGTCTCGCTGTCCATATCTCAGAATATGCATGTAACTCCAAGGTGCAGATATTAAGCACTCAGCCCTGAATCATCCACAGCTTGTTCGAGTGGGCTCATTGAGGATTTCTCTCGCTCCATTTACATATAAATGTAAAAAGAAGCCAGCTACTGTCCAACACAGTTGAAGTCAACATCGCTCCCTTTGTAGAAACTGCATGGTTTAACTTTAACCCTTATATTTCGCTGTCTCATCTCCCTGGCGGTCTGGCTCAAGTCCAAAGTAAGCACAATTGCACAAACATGAAACATCTCACAGCCAAGCGGTTTTTCTCCCTACTTCGTCTATCATTCCTCCTCGTTCTGCTGCCTCTTGCCGGCGCCAACGGCGACCCCGGAACGTCGTTATCTGCCTCGGCCATGGCAACAGCACAAACAGCAACTACGAAGCCAACATCCACAGCCTAGCTGCCATGCTTCGATCCGAGACATCACCTGCCGACCCCGGTGTCGAAACCCATCATATCTCCCCTGACGGTGCGCACGCCGTCTCACGCTGCCGCAACGACACCGACTCCTCGTCGTGCCGATCCTGTGTCGCCTTGGCCCTCCAAGAAGCTCGAACAGCATGCCCGTACCACAGGGAGTCTGAGTTCTTCAACGGCAACTGCTCTCTTCGCTTATTACCTGCTTTCCATTTCGACGACCTCGTACTTGTTGTCTCATCAGAAACAGAAAGTGAGTTGTTGTTTTCTCGTCCATTTTTCCCTTAAGCTTCAGTCCATACTTTTTTTTTTTTTTTGCGAAATACTTGATGTAATTACTTTCAATTCACTCTTGATACTAGCACATATTTGAAAATTCTACGTCTCAAATATGTGTCAGTATTCAGTACTAATAATAGATTATGCTTTCCTTATGCATGCATACATTAGATTATTGTTTCCTTTTATTTCAGGTAGAGAAAATATTTTAAATGACATACTTCTTTGTTAGCATCTCCAAGCTTCGGCCTTGCTAATATCTCCTTCCTTGATATCATCTGCAACCTTGTTGGGTTCACTTCGTTCTTGTTAGCATCCTCCCTCCGTACAGTATCCAAATATAAAAAACATTCTAGGGACAAAAATCAGTTTTCTCTTAAATAGCTGCATAAATTTGGTAGGTATTATATTGTTTTGTCATTTATCAACCAATCATTATTAATCATCACCGTGTGTTCCTCTGCTGCCTGTGTTTAGTTAAACAGACTTTAAATAAGCGATGATATGTGAATTGTAGCTCCCTTCTCTTCGGTCAAATTGGAAGCCCTAGTCATCTGGTTCTCCTAGAAACAAACTTTATGCTCCAAATTATGAAATGTTTTGACTTTTGTAGATGCATAGTTTTGTCTATGCATGATATAGAGACAGTATTTTTTTAGGAGACACTGTCCAAATACATAATAAAAATATGTATCTAAACAGAAAAAAACTTATAATTTTAAACAGAGGAAGTACTATTCATGACGCTCTATACTCGATAAATTACATGGTCTCTTCAATGTACTAATATTCGTGAAATACTTGTACTTCTGCATTCCAGTATTGTAGGCAGTACATGCCTCACATATATGTTAATTTCTGTATCTGCTAATGATTGGCCACAAACTTATTCTGAAGTAGGGACGATGGTGCTAAACATTGTAAAGAGGAATCTGTCCTTGGCTATTGTATTTTCAAGCAATTGGATTCGCATGGCTTTTCTTCTTGCTTCTGCAGGACTCGCGTAATAGGAAAAGATGCTCTGAAATGTAAGTACTTTGAACTATGCAAGTCATATGTTCGTTTAAGTTGGCTAACAACGTGGAACAAAAATACATTAATTGTGATCATATAACATTGTGTCCATGTAAATTAAAACCTACCTTTTTCATGAACACTGGAATTGTACATTAGCATTGTCAGTTTAAGCAATTTCTAACTATATATATGAAAGCATTCTAGCTCTCTTCCATCAAGGAAAACATGAATAACACTGTAGGGACTGTTATGCAGGCGTTCAAGGTGCCTGTCATATGGAGACAAGCTAAGTAATCAATCAGCAACTACACAAGTTTCAGAAGAATCAGCCCCATATGGAGACAAGCTAAGTAACCAATCAGCAACTACACAAGTTTCAGAAGAATCAGCCCCCAGTTTCAATGGATCCTTTCCCACTTCCACTTAGATCCACATAAATCTAATTCCAATATGAACTTCTCCAATGTGATATGTGATCCTGATATCTGTACAGCCACAACTTATTATGCATTAGAATTGAATAAAAAAAATGTGAGCAATTGAGATTGTACACAAGCAGATAGGATACAATGGATTGAGTCCAAATGTTGTGATATATTTTTTTTTTTTTGACAGAAAAAATGTAAGGGAGTACCCGACAGTGTAAATTTCATAGAAATGGTGTCACACCCAGGATTTGAACCCCGGATGGGAGCCCCCGCAGCCGCGTGGCCTTTACCACTCCAATTGTGAGCCCCTTGACAATGTTGTGATAAATTGCAAGAAGAGAGGGGTTCAACAAACCTTGTGACTTGTGAGAATATCTTTTGTATAGTTTGGCTCCTTGTTACAGTGCTGCCATGCTACAATATTTTACACTCACAATAGATACAACACCAGCCGCATAAGCAATGCCTTATCTCGGCAGGTGGCAGCCGAACATATGCGTTAAAAGAAAGTGTGTGCAACTCTAAACCGGACTAGTATTTAATCTCAGGCCTTGTTGGACAGCCCTAGCGAGGAAGCGCCACCATTACTCCCCGTCGTCTACCATCATTGGTCCCCTCCTTTCTCCTCCGGCATCACGCCGGGAGTTGAAGGGGGTGGGGATTCATTGTTTTTAATAAGTTTTTCCTACCGGATAGTCTTTAGGATAGTGTCTCTCCATGGCAATTTTTTTTTTTTTGGTATTGGTGGTTTATTTTCTCCTTTCAAGCGACCATGTAGGGGAAGGGTGGAATCATCTTCTCCATAAATGTACGGTCATCCGTAGGCTAGCGATTTAACATGTTAGATTTTGAGTTGTGCTATTCATAGTGTGAGTATTTTTTTTTTTTTTGTAAACAAGAGCGCTTGTAATATCTTGATGTACCTCGCTATCATATAATATAACTCTTCTTTCATCATTAAAAAAAATTCTAAACCGGACCTAATCAGCTGGCTCAATCAGACAATCACGCCATGTTACGGAAATGAACATAACAAATCCCCTTAACGCGAGGAAGCAACAATGAGGTCATCTACAAAACCACAAATGGAATAAATAAAGTATATAAATATGCCAAATCATTTTTCTAATTATTACTTCCTCAATTCTAAATTGCAAGTCATTTCAAGGATTTTGGAGAGTCGAAGCATTTCAACTTTGACCAAAAGTTACGAGATAAAACTACAAATATTTGTGACATCAAATAGGTATATTATGAAAATATAATTAATGAATAATCTAATAATAGTTAGTCAAGATCATGAATGTTATTATATTGTAATATAATTTTAACCAAATTTTGACTCTCTAAGATTTTTACAATGACTTATAATTTGGGATGGAGAAAATACGTTGTATGGCCTAATTCGAGGACTAGACAAAAGGAAGTTGAAATTAGTGCCTAGAGGGCTAGGCGCCATGAAATATAACCAAGTTGGGGGCCTTCTCTATTTGAGAAGGTTGGGCCAGAAGGTAGCTTATGAAAACGAATAAGATGGCCCAAAATGCCGAAAGACACGATTATCTGTTGCCAGAAATGCATCGCTGTTGGCCCAAGAATGATCACTTTTTCCTTCTTTTTTTGTCTCATCACGAGAAAAAAGTTTGTGACTCCTCCATGAAAAAAAAAAACAGATTTTCCCATTAATTAACATAGACATATCCATGAAATATAAAAAAAAACATAGCTATATTGCAACAAAAATTCATTAGATTTTGGTCTTGGTTGGAAGGACTGCTCCGGAAAAGCCGTAGGCCGAGCAATAGTTCCTGACTCCTCCAAAACTTCTAGCTCCCCCTTTTCAGTCCCACCTTTTTTTTTTTTTTCACCCTTTTTTTTCTGCCGTTTTTTCTGCCTTTGACGTTTCTGCCTGCCGCTTTTCTGCCTCCGGATTAAACCCGAGTCGTATACGAGTCCTAATTGGCAACAACAATGACATCTCTTCTGGTAGCCGGACTCTTTCTGTCCCCCCTACTTTTTCTGCCTGCCCGTACTGCATGTACGTACGTAGCCTGCATGTATGTACGCATATACGCTTTCCGACCACAAATCCTGTTTGGACTCCTATACGTACGTAGCCTTCCTGCATGTACGCATATATGTTTCCTACTACAAATGCTGTTATGACTCCACTGATTCGCATGCGGCGCATCACGCCCGCTCCAAATAAAAAAAATGTTCGTCTCCCCACGCCGCGGAGCATCGCTACGCTCCTGCGCCGCCGCTTCTCACGTCGCGGCGTCGCACAATGCTGCTGCTGCTTGTGTCGCCGACTCGCCGTGCGTGCGTCACTCTTCTACCGAGGCGGCATCTCACTCGGCGACTTTCGCTGATCAGCTTCGTCCGCCTCCAATCGCTCCACGGCCACGTACGAGGCCATGGCATCCCGCCCGCGGTCCCCAACGCGGTGCAGAGAGCTCGACGGGCTTCCCACGACGCAGGCTGCTTCTCCCTAAGGCGGCAGCGCTTTCTCCTTCCAACCGGCGGCTGCTCATCCCCGTGCGCCCCACCTCGCGTGGATGCCGACCCGAGCGCACGGGCTCCCATGCGGCGACGCTACCCGGCCTGCTCAGATGGCGGCACTGGCGAAGGAGCGACCGCCTCACGCAGATGGCGCTCCGCGTGCATCCGTCGGTAGGAGGCGGCGGCATCCTCTCTCTGGTGGTGGCGGCGTCCGTCTCTGATGATGGTGGCAGCGACACACAGGATACAAACACCGGAGTAGTTGTTGGCTGCAGCTGCGAACTTCGCATCCTTGGATCGGCTCTGGCCTCACTGATTTGGTTTCAGATGCACGCACTGTCACTTGCATTGATTTAATTCTGATGATGTGTGTATGATTTGAGACACATTCTTATTTTATTTCTTGCAACTCATAGTAGAAGGATTGGTCCATGCTCCTCCTCGATATCATAGCTCGGGACAATTTTAATGAAAAATAAAGAGAAAGCGGCTGATTGCACTAAAAAAATATCATCGTTAAATCATGAAATAAATCTATATCTATATCTATTTATACCTAGGATACAAACTTAATTGGATAATAAGTAATATTATTCTTTATAATAGATATCATGCTTATATAAAAATTATAGCTTTTGAAATAGATTTTTTAAAAAGTAGATACAAACTTAATTGGATAAGTAACATTATTCTTTATAATAGATATCATGCTTATATAAAAATTATAGCTTTTGAAATAGATTTTTTAAAAATATATAATCTATTTATACCTAGGATACAAACTTAATTGGATAAGTAACATTATTCTTTATAATAGATATCATGCTTATATAAAAATTATAGCTTTTAAAATTGATTTTTATATATAAAAAAGTATATATAAATACATATATAGTGACATGTCCTCATCAACCATTAATGTTTGATGATTGTTTTTTGTCGTGGCAACGCACGAGCAAATTTGCTATTTATTGTAATGTACAAAAACATTTTCTATTGGAATGGATACTAAATAATAGTTTTTTTTAATCCCGGTCAAACGCACGCGGGCATGTATTTTACTAGTTGTACTTAAAAATAACTCCAAATATCTCTTCCTATTAGAGCAAGTATTATAGATTTAGATTGGTTCTTGCCGCAACAACATGCAATGGTGGTGGACCCGGCCGCTATTTAAAGCATATCAAGGAACACCAACCAATAGCGTGCGATGCATGCACTCTTCGCCGGCTCAAGCCGGCGTCTCGCCGTCGCCCGCCTCTTTATTTTCTCGCTTTCATCCATCCAGGATCCCAAAAATTTCCTCAAATTTTACCTTTAAATACTTGCTCTTAGATGTAACCTTTTGGTACGACTTCTTCAGAGAAGCCAAGTCCAAGAGTTACCTGACGTCTCCGGTAGAGCTTCTTCGAAGAAGATCAGGAGAGAGTAGCCTTACCCGACGGCTGCTATCCAATGTCATCCGCATGACGAGTTGATGCATCATGTACGATGTATCGACCAGGACCCTCACGGCAAGGGCAAATCAAAATCAACAGGGGCGTGCTGCTAACTTCGAAGCCTAGGGAAGGGAAACGATTTGTTCATCGTAGGCAGTCGTCGGCAGGGTGGCACGATACGGCAGCGCTGCAACAGTCTTTTGCTGAGCGCGGCCTTGCCAATTTGGCATGTGGAGTGACGTCGCCGATCGGCAACCACATCTTAGCTGGTGTGGGCCCGCTGATATTTATGGCTGGTCCTATGGTGTCAGTGAGCACCAGGTCAAACGAGACCCCACACAAGTCAACACTCCAACAGTGACACACACAGACCCACACCTGTCCCGGTGTCCTTGATTCATTTCACCCACCATGCTTCGGCAGCTTCCTCACGCCTCTGCCAGACCCAGCCGGTCCGGCACCACACCACGCCTCCGGCGGGCTCCGGCCATTGCGCGCCGCGCACGCACACCATAGCTAGCCATGGCTGCTCATCACCATGACCACCTGCGCTCCTACCTCGCCACAGCTGCCACCGCCCTCTTCCTCCTCGCGCTCACTCTCGCGCCTCTCGCCGCCGGGGACTCGCTGGCCCACTTCTGCGGTACCAGCAGCAACTACACGCGCAACGACACCTACCAGGGCAACATCGGGCGCCTGGCCGCCACGCTGCCCCGGAACACCTCCGCCTCCCCGACGCTCTTCGCCACGGGCACCGTCGGCTCCGTCCCGGACATGGTGTACGCGCTCGCGCTCTGCCGCGGCGACACCAACGCCTCCGCCTGCAGCGACTGCGTCGCCACCGCGTTCCAGGACGCGCAGCAGCTGTGCGCCTACAACAAGGACGCCACCGTCTTCTACGACCCCTGCCTCCTCCGCTACTCCAACCAGGACTTCCTCGCCGACACCACCAGCGACGGGCGCGGGACCTCCATCATCCTCATGAACACGCAGAACGTCACCGCGCCGTTCAAGGTGTTCGACGCCGCCGTCGCCAAGCTCCTCAACGCCACCGCCGCCTACGCGCCGCCAACTCGTCCAAGAGGTTCGGCACCGGGGTGGAGGCGTTCCAGAAATTCGACAGCAACAACCCGAGGATCTATGGGCTGGCGCAGTGCACGCCGGACATGGCGCCGGCTGACTGCCGGAGCTGTCTCTCCGGTATTATTCAGATGGCTCCCAAGTACTTCAGCGGGAAGCAGGGTGGCAGGGTTGTCAATCTGCGGTGCAACTACAGGTATGAGCAGTACTCCTTCTTCACAAGCACCCCGCTGCTTCAGCTGCCGGAACCTACCGTCGCGGCGCCGGCGCCCGCGCCCGCGCCCACGGTGGTGAACGGAACGCCAACGCCACCGACGGCCGGAGGAGCACCAGGTGAGAGTTGGGGGTTGGGATTAAGGGTGCCATCTTTTGCATCCACACGCGCATGGTTCACTATCTGCAACAGGGGAATTTAGCAACAAGGCTAATTAATGTTGCTAAGAACATACGAGTTTGCTTCGATTCCAGTAAAATAAGTGACCGACGAGTGTCAAGATCACTGAACCCTGAAGGGCTGTTTGTTGTTTGTTTTCTTCCGATTAGTTTGTTGAATAATTTACATTAAAATCGAGGAATCAAGTAACCGAAGAAGAAATCCCGTGCACGTGTCTGCTAATTTTTCTATGTTTGTTGGTCTGATCTTGACATTAAAATGCAGTCCCGTAGCTATCAGTTGCCTAATTAGTCACTGCGAACATGGAACTATGGAAGTTCACACATGGACCCGACTCCTAAGTTCTGACCAGTTGAACATCTTGGTTGAATTGAAAGTTCAGTCAGGACTCTGGAGTCAGGTGTAAGAAATAGGGGAAAAGTGCTAAAAGGAACTCCTTTATCAATTGGTCTGACCGTACGAGGTTAATTAGCATTGGCCATATACACGTGCATTTTCTAGACTGGTCAGTTCAGGCAAGCTTGTATGATCGTGCACTGTAAAGTGAAAGCGGAAATACTATTATCTGTCATCTACTCCTAGATGAATTTCAGATTAAGGAGGAGTATAAGCTAAGTTGCTCAAGATCACAAGAGCAACTAAGCCTAACTTGCCCTATAAAACGAATAGCAAATTAAAGCAACTGATGCCTGTATGTACTCGTTTATGCTTCAGGTCATAGAAAGAACTCTAGCTCAGTGAACATCAAGATTTATGATAATGCAGCAATAAAAAAACGCTGTAGCACTATGAACATCAAACAATTTTCTCCTTTTGTGTAGCTTACTGATTTTTGAACAAGAAGATGAATTATAGTTAATATGCAGAGATGTAGGCATCCCTACCATCTAGGAGGGCTCCCTTCATTCCTCTACTCTTCCTTCATTTTGACCCACCCCTGTTAGTACATGTATATGATGTGCCTGAAGCATTAACTTTTTTGGATTCCTGTTATATTGCTTTAACATTGATCAAATTATTAATTGATGCTTTCCATTTACAGGAACAAAAGGACACAAAACTGGTAGAGTTTTATCCATTGTACTGCCAATAGTTGCTGCCATACTAGCTACTATAGTACTACTTTGTTCATGGCTCTGGAGGAGGAAGAGGAAACCAGGGAATTCAACACTACCAGGTAAAGTCCCTTGTTCAGTTCAGCTAACTCAAATTCCATTCTTTTTACCTTTTATACAACTTTTTTTTTTTTTGCCATGTCTAGACATAATCCTCTTATGAAAGTAGGAAATGCACTGATATTTTAGACATCATTATTAATTACACGCGTCTCTCTTATGACAGATACAACTAATCCAGAGGACATACAAAGTATTGATTCTCTCATTATTGATATATCAACTTTGCGAGCTGCAACACAAAAACTTTGATGAAGCCAATAAGCTCGGTGAAGGAGGTTTTGGTTCAGTATATAAGGTACGACTAATGTATTATATAGACCTTTTTTTTTTGTTCTATACTTTGCAGTTTTGGTACTCAAATATGTTCATTTGCACAGGGAATCCTCCCTGATGACCAGGAAATAGCAGTGAAAAGGCTCTCACAGACTTCTAGACAAGGGATGGAAGAGCTGAAAAATGAGCTTGTATTGGTTGCTAAGCTGCAACACAAGAATTTAGTGAGGCTTGTTGGGGTTTGTTTGGAGGACCATGAAAAATTGCTTGTTTATGAATACATGCCCAACAAAAAGCCTCGACACTATTCTATTCAGTATGGTTACTCACTCAGCATCTTTGATCAACAGCGAAACAACTGAAATTTAATTTACAGCATACATTTATGATTTTTTTTTTTTTCTGCGTCTGACAGATCATGAGAGATGTGGTGAGCTGAACTGGGGAAGAGGATTAAGATAGTTAATGGGATTGCCCGTGGCTTGCAGTATCTTCATGAAGATTCTCAAGTGAAGATAATCCACCGGGATCTTAAAGCAAGCAATGTTCTATTAGACTATGACTTCAATCCTAAGATCTCAGATTTTGGCTTAGCAAGGCTATTTGGAAACGACCAATCACAAGATGTCACCAATCGCGTCGTCGGAACCTAGTAAGTGGTGTTAACATTCATTGCATGCCCTTGCATGACCTATGTATAAGTGTACACTAATGTGCTCCACATTGTTCTTGTCATAGTGGATACATGGCCCCTGAGTACGCCATGCGTGGGCATTACTCTATCAAGTCCGATGTGTTCAGCTTTGGTGTTTTGATCCTAGAAATCGTCACCGGAAGAAGAAATGGTGGCTCCTATAGCAATGATGAATATGCTGATCTCCTTAGTTTGGTGAGTGCATAGCCAAGACCAAACGTTTTGCCCCCGCCACACTTCACGTCTTTACAGGTTTAGAGCAACAACATTGAAGTAACTCGCTTTTGTTATGCAGGTGTGGGAGCACTGGACGACAGGAACATTAGTGGAGATCATGGATTCATCCTTGAGCAACCTTGCTCCTCGAGACCAGATGTTGAAGTGTATCCACATCGGGCTCCTTTGTGTTCAAGATGACCCCGCAGATAGGCCGATGATGTCTACAGTGAATGTCATGCTTAGTAGTAATACGGTGACCCTCCAAGCTCCATCTAGGCCGGCATTTTGCATAGCAAAGAGTGGCTTCAACTCAGAGATGGACTCAGGACTGTACCCAGGAGCTTCACAGTCCGCAAGCAGATCGCCTATGTCGCTAAACGACGTTTCAATCACTGAGCTTGAGCCCAGATGATGATGATTCTCGAAGTAGTTTCGGATCAGTAGGTATTAAGGGCCAAACAAGTCCTTACTGAGTGTTGTGTTTTACCTGGGCCGAGCATGTAAGTGTCATTGGTGTGTATACAAATTACAAAATTAAACTAGTAAACAACCAAAATGTTGAAATAAAACGTCTATTAGTTCTCCAATTACTTATGTATCGATGTGGCATTGCTTTTCACTGTAGAGGTGCAGAAATAAGAACGTGGGCAACAGTTTTTTTTTTTTTGAAGAAAACTCGATTACAGAATGTATCGGTGGTTCCTGAAAATATCGTCCCTGTATTGGTTAAAGTTGTGTGCAAACTCTATCGTTTCAATTGTGCCAAATAAGGATATGGCTAAAGTTCGTGGAGCAAGACAACTCGAAATATGACCAAGATCTTTTGTCGTGCGCGCCGCGTCTCATGATGACTAGGTTGTAGCGAGTAATAGCGTTTAATTTTAGGGTAGAGCTATTTGTATAACTGTATCCCCTCCTAGTGCGTCATTCATGGCGCATCGTTCAACATTTTTCGCCTTAATACAAAAAGACGCCATGAAACCTTTTGCATGTTTGAGAAAAAATGACCAAGATCATTGTTCCTTACCACTAATGAGGTAGGCAGTACCCATAGTTGTTTGGAAGTAAAGCAGAAGGGGTCATTCGGTAAAACAATAAATAGGAGAGCTCTAATTCCAAGTAGAATTCGTTCGTTTTGAAATTTTTCCCCTACTTTCATAAGTTCACGTTCGTTTTGTGTATGGTTTTCCCGTTTTCGCTGTCATATTCAAACGTAAGTAGAAAACAGTTAGAGAAGTTTTTGACCGAGTTGGACCATTTTTCATCCTTACATAAAAGTACATAAAAGTACGTGGGGAGCTTTCACTGATCAACTGTCATTCTGGAGAATCCTGTATAGCTGAGCTGCCAGCGCTGGCAGCGTGATGGGTTTGTGGATGACCCCATTCACTCCCGTCCGCTTGCACACGTCGCGGACGTCGATGCAGCTCGCTCTCGGTGGCACTGGCAGCGCGACAAGTATGAGCAGCCAGCTGAACCTGTCGCCGGTGACCTCTCGGATCCTGAGAGCCACCTCAAACCTATCATCCATCGCACCGGCGGCGTCAGCGCTAGCTGCAACAGCTGTGTGGAGGTCGAGAAGCACCGCCTCGAGTTGCAAGTAGGGGAACTGGAACGACGACTGATCGCCGCCGCCGGCGTCGCTCCCCAGCTGAAGGAGGCTGAGGCAGTGCGCGGCCGACGGGACCGGCAGCACCTGGCAGCCGAGCCTCTCCAGGAGTTTCCGCGTCACCTCCCGGCTGGTGTCGTCACTGTCCGAGAGCAGGACACGCAAGCCGTTGAAGTTGTACTGAGGGAGGAGGAGCGCCGGTGGACGGCGAGGGCGCTCCGAATCTGCCACCGATGCGGTAGAATCCGCCGGCGCCGCCTGATGGGGAGGAGGCCGAGGGTGATGCCACTCCATAGCCGAGCTGGAAGTGCAGGATGAGGTTCATGTGCTCCCCTTGCTGGCCTCCTCCGGACTCCGCCGTGGATTCCCGCCACATCTTGCCGTTCATCATCTGAACGATCTTGTTGCACGTAGCGATGCTCAGCCGCGTCTCGGAGCTCACTGAACAGGTGCTGTTGCTGGTGCTTCTTCTGGTTCTGTCTTGAGGTCGTGGGCTGGACGAAATCAGTAAGCTGTCTCTCAAGTGTCTTGTGATCCCAAATCGGAACCTGACGCACACCGTGGTGCAGGCTGAGAAGTTGGGGGCGATCCCTGAGCCTGACATGGTCTCTTGGTCACCCACCACGGTGTCCACGGCAAAGCACAGGTCATGGCAATGGCATTCGCAACGTTCCAGCAGAACGCCAAGCATGTGCAGCAGGAGGTGGAACACGCGCCTGCAGTCGCCGAGCACCCAGCACTCGGCGGGCAGAGAGCTCATCTCCGCCCCGTGCGAGAAGCCGAGCCCCCTGCAACGGGCGAGGCACGCCGCCACGCCGGCCGCGTCCTTGACCACGGCGCGGAGGTCGAACGGCCTCCGCGCCAGGCTCACGCCGGCAGCCGTCGGCGTCAGCAGCGCCGCTATGACGTCGTCGATCAGCGTGGAGGAGAGGGCGCTGATCCTGGCCATGGCATCCAGGACGACCCTCTGCTCGGCGCAACGGAACGCCCCGTCCTGCTGCTGCTGCGCCTGCATCAGCGAGAGCAGCCCCGCGACGGAGTGCATCGGCCTCAGCACGACGTCGCGCATGGCGCTCTGCGCGGCGTCCCTGGCCCTGCTGGCCACCGCGGCGTCGTGCCGGGCCTGCTCCAGGACCCTCTGCCGCTCGGCCAGCTTGTGCCGAGTCAGCTGCCACTCCTCCAGCACCGCCGCGTGCGACAGCGCCACGGCTAGCTGGTCCGCCGCGACCTCCACGATCTCCAGCTCCTGCCTGCTCCACTCTCGTGCTCCTCCTCCTCCTCTAGTCCTGTGATTGTTGGTAGTCGGAGGTGGAGCCGGAAGAACTAAGACCATGATCGCGTAGCTCACGGCGGCAGCTCCCTTTCCATCTGAATCTGATCCTGAGGATGATGCGTCGACGAAGTTGGACACCGTCAGCATCGGCATCCGTATTGCAGCCGCACGTCCATGACCAGACGTCGTCCCGAGCGCCGATCCTGGCCTCAGCACCTTGGCGTCCTTGGTGGCCATGACGGCGGCCACGTCGGGGTCAGTGGTGCAAATGGCACGCCTTGCCATCGTCGTCGGGACTTGGTGATCATCATCTTCAGGCAGCTGATGGACCAGGTGGAGCAAGCCGGGGCCATCATCACTGGCCGCCACGGGCATCCAGACGGCGCAGCCGCTGAGGCCGAGGGCGTCAGAGAGGTGGAACACGGCGTTGCGCAGGACGGCGTGCGCGTCGACTGGCTGGAGAGCCCCGCCTCCACCTCCGCCACCGAGGCGGATGTGCTGCGTGATGGCGCGGACGACGCGCGCGGCGGTCTCCTCGCGGCGCCTGACGATCGCGACGTCGCGGTCGAGCTGGCGCGCCTTGTCCCGGAGGAGCGCCTCGCGGGTCTTGAGGCGGAGCAGCTGCGGGATGAAGGTGGGGAGGGGAGACGGCGGCGACGGAGGCGGCCAACGCGGCGAGGGCCTTCGCGGCGGTGATGGCGACGAGGAGGCGGCGCGAGTCCGGGCGGGCGTAGGTGAAGACGGCGACGAGGTGGACGAGGCCGCAGAGAATGATGAAGGCGCCGAACTGGAGGAGCACCCCCGGAGCGGCTTCAGGTCGGCGCAGGTGGCGAAGTGCAGCAGCTCCAGCGGGATGGACATGTAGGACGCGCCGATGAGGAAGTCACTCACCTTCTGCCACTGCACAAGCGCCTCCACGGCGCCGTCCTCACGCCCGTCGCAGCCGCCGCTGCTGCACCGCGCACCCATTGGTCCCGTTCTCTGCATTCCTTGGGCGCACAGAGCTAGTCAGATTGAAATACGATATCAACACACTGCAGATCATGCAGCTAAACAGCCTGTTGATGACTCACCAAGCGAGTCGCTGGTGGATATAGCAGATGAAGAAGAGCCTCTCCTCTGTTTCCGTCTCTCTCCGTGTCTCTCACTCTCAACTCTCAAGAGAAAAAGCTTAGGGAAGAAGAAGATGAAAGAAGAGACGAAGAAGACGAATCATATCATGCATTGCAAGGACAAGAGAAGCGGGTGATGAGCAGGTAAGGTGGAAGCGATTGCAAGACAGGTGTAGCCGAGTGTAGGATCGAGCCAAGGTGGAGGCGGCTGGCGCTGCACGGCATTCAGAGCTAGACATTTCACTAGCTTGGCTGCAGGTCTCCCGCGACCCAGCCTCTAGCTGCTCGGGATTCTGAGGGAGTTCAGATATCCATATGGCCATATGCCTGCTCCCCTGCTGCGATGCACCGCAACAACACAAAAGGGAAAGACTGAAGCATGCTCCCAAACTGTCACCGAGGTAGTACAGTAGATGTTGAGTGAAGTGCAGCACAAAGCAACACTGGAGCGTGTTAGGGGCAGTCGGTGCCAGGTCCAGGTTCCGGTGTCTCACTGCTGGCGGCAGGCCGGGGAGTACGGGCGTGGGCACGTCGCCGTGACACGTCGTCCATCGCGCATGCACTCATTCCACGGATGACAGCATATCGGGTGGTATATTGAGCCCGCTTTGCTATTCGCAGTTGTTTGGCCCGTGGCCCGTGGCCCGTGCCTGTTCAGAAAAAACCCATCAGCAGTAAACAAAAAGTGCTGCGACAATCCAAGAAAATGCTATGAAAATCCAGGGAAAATTGTTTATTTGGCCATGGAAAAAAGCCTACTTACTTATCTGGTATTTTTTTTTAAAGTTGTGTATTTAGCCTCAAAACGAGATTTCATTACTTATTTGGCCTTCCGTGGATGGCGGTGGGACGGACGACGTGATCGACTCAGCAAAGAGAAAAATGAGAAGGGAGGAAGAAGAAGAAGATGACAAGTGTGCCCCATGCGCGTCGCTGACGGAGGAGAGGGTAGGCGGGAAAGGCATCGGACCCGCCGCCCGCCAAGACGCGACCCGGGCGGCGGCAAACCCTAGCCGCCGCCGCAACCTCTCCAGCCCCTCCCCTTCCCTCGCCGCCGGCGAGAGGGTCGCCGGGATGCCCGCGGCGCTCAAGGATGGCGATGGCGAGGCACTTTCTCTCGCGGGTTGCGGCCCCATCCATGCGGGGATGGCCGTCGACGGTCGGGGCGGTGCAACGCCATGGCGCCATGTCTTGGCGCGGCGCGCCTCGCCCTAAAGCTCGACGGAAGGTGTACGGCGATGCGGTCTCCCACGCCGCCTGTGCCTCCCGGCCGGCCGGCACCCTCCGGCAGCTCCGGCGGCCGCCCCTCGTCTTCCCGGCTCGGTTGGCTCGGGGCGTCACGGGATCCGCCCCCCGGCGGCGGATCCACGTCCCCACCTCCGGCGGGCAGCGAAGACACCGACGGCGATGCACTTCCTTCCTCTTTTTCCCGACGTGCGCTTCCTCCTCTCGGCCGGTGGCGACGGCTCGGAGTTGGCCCGACGGCTACGGTCATGGCTGCGGTGGCGAGTCTAGGCTAGATCGCGTGGTGGGCGGACCTTGTGGCGGGCGCCCAGATCCGTGTGCCGGCGAAACCGGCGACCAGATCCGGGGGATGGTCGTGGCAAAGGAGCGGGGTCCGCGGCTTGGCCGTGGGCGAGCCAGCGGTGGGGCAGCGTGTCCACTCTCTTCGCTATTTCTTGCGGGGCTCAGCAGCGGGCGCAATGAGCGCGGTTTGGCCGCTTGCTTGCCGGGTGGGCCGGGTGCCCGCGATCGCCTTGCCGGGTGCGCACCTTCCACCGTGGTGGTCAAGTCCGTGAACGGCTCCGCACGACGGTGTCGGGCGCCAACACTTGGTAGCCGGTCGTGCCGCCCATCCTCGGGCGAAGTCCGAACGGCTCCGGCTGAAATCTCATGTTTGGTTTTGGAAATTGATGACACCTTGTTAGGCTAATCCTTTACTCTAAGTGTGACCCGAGAGATAGGATTGCATGGATGATGTGGAGCATGATGATCATGAACATGGACGATGATGATGGACATGGTGGATCGTCAAGCTCGGTTGTCGGTTTGGAAGGAACCCGGAGATCAAGGCAAAGGTATAACTTGATAGGGTTTTTCTTTCGGTGATCAAGACACTATAGAGAGTGTGATCACATTTAGGATAGATGGCCGACTATCAAGAGGGGATCCCGCGACTAATCCTTTGGTGAAGTGCTTCTAGGTCCATTTGACTTGCATATTGCATTTAGACTAGAGAGCACTAACTTCATTCTTGCCTAATCGATCGTGACATGCTAACATACATGATATTGAGATCATCTTCGACGTGTTGGCAACATATGGCAAGAGGCGAAGCAAGGTTGAAGCAAAGGCGACAACAAGATGCTGAAATTCGCAGGAAAGGGTGACCGGACGCATCGACCGGACGTCGGACAAGACGCTGGGTCCTTGACCGGACGGGTCCGGTCGAGTACAGAGAGCTATGTTTTTGAGCTCAGTTCGAGGCTTCGACCGGATGCATGGAGGAAGAGTCCGGTCACCACCGGAACCGTCAACCGGACGCTCGGTGTTTGCTGTCACCGTGGGGCCGAAGCTCGTCGCCGCTGACCGGACGCTCGGTCGGGTGTGACCGGACGCTGGACCGGATCCGCTGGTGAGTCCGGTCGGTGCGTCCGGTCAACGCGCAGAAATGGCAGTTTGAAGACCAACGGCTATGTTTTTGAGTGGGCTCTATATATACTTGGATGGCCGGTTTCTAGAGCTCTCTCTTGCACATTTGAACACTCCTACACTCTTGTGAGCTTGAGATACTCCCCTCCACTCATCTCTTCATCCTAACTTCGAATCTTTGGGTGAGATTGAGAGAGATTGAAGTGCATTGCATTGTTGATTGCATCTAGAGGCACTTCATCCTTGGAGGAGCCGTGGGATCTTGTTTCTCTTGAAATTTGCTTGGTTCCTGTTGACACCTATTATAGCATAATATTACTAGTCAACTAAACATGAAATAAGGGCATAAAATGAATATCAACATAAGTCTAGGGGTCTAACTAACATATTTCCACGAGTTTTGGTATTCCATGACTTTACAGGGGACTAAAATGTATAAAGACAGATAAGAGCAGTGAGAAACCTAAGAGTTTGCATTTCATACGATGATAAGACTTGACCGTGAGGCAACTCAATGCAAAAAGTGGACTAAAACATTCTAGAAGACACCGTAAGACACCGTGAGGAAGGAGATCTCATTAGACCCCGGGGCCCCGGCGATCGCCAAAGCCTATTATCGGGCGACCGCCGTGAGTCCCACCTGCCGGCCTCTCCTTTCTATGGCGGTTCACTACCGACATTGAGGTTGCATCTATACCATTATTCAAGGTCGGTTTGATCCAAGGGTCCTCGCTTCATCGCCGATGGCTATATAAGAAGACCACCACCCCGTGGCTAAACCCTAATTCATTCAACTCAATACTCAACAAAGCCGAGGCCCCCTCTCCTCTCTAGTTCCAATCTAGACTAGAACACCATGTAGAACTAGAAGCCCTAGAGTGAGTTGAGAGCAAGCGTCAAGAGAGATTAGAGCCATAGTTTCCATGAGAGAGACTAGAGCTAATCTTCGGAGAGCTAAAGTGTGGGTGAAGGGAATAGCTGCTGAGGAAGCACCCTGACTGTCGGTGACTCCTCTACACTTGTACCTCCGGGATCAAAGGCCTATTGGCGCCTGATCCTGAGACTTCTAAGGCGGGATCAACTTCTTGTTTGAGTAAGTAATTGTTCTTATTGTTCTTATTGTTCACAACTCTTATTTGAGTACTTTAATCTGTGGGAATCTATAGATTAGAGGAGTAGCTTAGGTTTAGGCGTGGTGCTTAGGCTGAGGTTGCTTGTGGATGCACCCTACATTCCGGGTCGTGTGGTAGATCGCGGGAGTGACAGTCCTATTGAGTCCTTTGGAGTCCACCCCCGAATGATAGGCCAAGCAGGACCATGTTACTGGAGGATTGCACGTTTCGTCCCTGCTTTCCTTTGAGTACGTCCCCCTAAGACAATATCAAACATAGCTTACAAGGATAAGAACTAGACAACCGTAGGAATTTCCTTACCTCTTTATTCTCTCATTCCTTGATTGCTGCTCAGTTATATGAATTAATTATATGGGTTAGTTATATGCCTCGGTTATCCTCACACCATCCTCCCTGTGGATTCGATATTAAAACCCTCTCCCGGGTGAAGTGTTCACCGGTATCCGTTCGCTTGCGGATTATACAAATTATAAATATTTCTGTAGGCTCAACAAATACCAACAGTTCCCTAGCGGCTTGGAGGTTGAGGCGGTGTTGAGCTCGATTGGAGCTTGTTCGAGGCCACACCGGTGGACTTGTGAGGGGTCGTTCCTTACCCCGCGGGAGATTCGCGAAAGGAGCACTAGTGGATTGCTCGTGGCTTGTGGATCCCCTCTAGTGATTGTTTCATTGAGCTCCCACCGGGGATTTGGTACCGGCCATTAAGCTTGTGAAACATCTAGTGGGTGTATCGCCACAACAGGGACGTAGCGTGCCGGCAAGCACGTGAACCTCAGTGAAAAATCATCTTGTCAATTGTCTTGTGCTCGTTGGAGATTTCTATTGACTTGGTGATTGGCCACAACCTCTACTCGACAACGGTGGTATTGTATTCTAGCTCACTTCGCTTTACTTCTCTAGTTTACCTTGTGTAGCTTGTTAAGTAGCATATCCTTGTTTAGCCTCTAGTGGTAGAATTAGCTAGTGCAACTTGTTCACCTAGGCTCGACGTAGGTAGCTTGAGTGTGATTAGAGATCATAATCTTGTTGTAGTGTTGATTGCATAGGGGGCTTACGTAGTTACACTTGTAGCACCGCTTTGTTACGCTTCGCCATTTAAATTACTAACCGGTTGCTCTAGTGTCTTGAAGAAAATTTTAATAGGCTATTCACCCCCCCCCTCTAGCCATTAGGACCTTTCAAGTGGTATCAAAGCCGAGGCACTATTTTTAGAGGGCTTAACAACCTACGGTGACAAAATGGCGTTGACAATGCACATCAACAACACCAAAAAGGCGCCACCTTTTGATGGCACCAATTTCGCCTATTGGAAGGTGAAAATGACCGCATATCTCAAGTCAATCAATAGAGAGGTGTGGAAGGTGACCGAGAGCAAGTTCGAGGTGGCAAACAAGGATGCTCCTACACTGGTTGAGGAGAAGAAGCTTCAAGCTAATGATATTGCCGTGAGCGCTTTCCATGAGGCGTTCAATGACAAAGTGTTTGAGCAAGTGAAGACTCTTGAGATAGCTTATGACATTTGAAAGAAGCTAGAGGAGTGCTATGAGGGCACCAAAGGCGTCAAGCAAGCAAAGGCATATATAAAGCTTGAGCAATTCAATAGTTTCAAGATGGAAGAGGATGAGAGTGTTCTGGAGATGTTTCACCGCATGCAATTGTTGGTGAATGATCTCAATGCTCTTGGAGAAGAGATCAAGGACAAGACCTTCAACATGAAGTTCTTGAGGTGTTTGCCGGAGAGGTTTGGGATGTTCATCACCGTGCTTGTGAGGACAAACTTGAAGGATTTGACTCCCAACCAATTGCTAGATGAGGTTATGACCGATGACTCATATAGAGATGACAAGAAGAAGCAAGAGCTCATCAACAAGGCCAACAAGAAGAATAAGGATGATGACAAGAAAGATGATAAGAAGAGCTTGGCACTCAAGGCTAGCTCATCATCCAAGGGCAAGAGCAAGAAAGAAGAGTCAAGCGATGAAGAGGAAGGCACTTCTAGTAGTAGAAGTGAAATTGATGAACACATGGCTCTCTTTGTGAAGAAATTGGACAAATATGTCAAGAAGAGCAACATCTCCAAGAAGAAGAAGAAGCACTCATCCAAGAAGAAGGGTGGCAAGAATGAAGGCAACATGAAATGCTTTAAATGCCATAATGATTGTCATCTAATTGCTGAATGTCCATATGATAGTGAAGATGAGAAGGGCATCAAGAAGGCAAGGAAGAAGAATGACAAGAAGAATGAGTCTCATGTGGCTATATGGGATAGTGATGGCTCATCCTCCTCAAGTGATGAAGAAGAGGAGAAGAAGAGCAAGAAGAAGGGTCAAGCTCACGTGGCCATGCATGACAAGATTTCACTCTTCGACACACCTTCTTCATGCTTCATGGCTAAGGCCACTGAGGTACAATCTATCACTAAGGATGATAATGTTGATAGTGATAGTGATAGTGATGATGAGAAACCAACTCACACCGTGGAGGAGTTGCAAATCATGCTTGATGATTGTATTGATATGTACAAGGAAAGTAGGAAGGAATGCAAGGGTTTGAATAAGGAAAAGAAAAGCCTTAAGCAAGAACTTGATGAGCTTCGGGCATCTTATGAGAGTCTAATGGTAGACCATAAGAAGCTTGAGAAGTCTCACTCAAAGCTTGAGAAAGCTCATTCCTCTCTACTCAAAGAGCATGAGTTGTCTTTGATTGAGGACAAGGTTGAAACTTGCAATGCTAGCATTACATGTGACATTCTTGTTGATCAACCAAACCCCACGTGTGTTGCCTCCACTAGCACTATCACTAGCACATCTATCTCTAGTGAAGATTCATGCAATCCCATGCTTATTCATGAAAATGCTTGTTTGAAAAGGGAAGTGAAGGAGCTCAATCACACCTTGGCTAAGGCTTATGGTGGTGAGGACCGCTTGCTTATGTGCTTGGGTAGCCAAAGAGCATCTCTCTACAAAGAGGGATTGGGCTATATCCCCAAGAAAGGCAAGGCCGCCCTTATTACTCACAAGACTCATTTTGTGAAGAACAATGGTAGCTATTGCAAAGCTTGCAAGCAAGTTGGTCATGTAGAGCAAAAGTGCATGAACAAGAGAACCAATGTTTCTTCCATCAAGCTTGATAATTCATATATGCTTGTGAAGGGAAACAATGGTGTTCGTGCTAGGTTCATTGGTGCACCATGGATGGGCTCAAGGAAGAAAGCCATTTGGGTACCAAAGGCCTTGGTGACTAACCTTGAAGGACCCAAGCAAGTTTGGGTACCTAAGAAGAATTGATCTCTTTTTGTAGGTCAATTATCGTGCCGGAGGAGAGCATTGGATAATGGATAGTGGGTGCACTCAACACCTGACCGGGGACTCTTATATGTTCAAGTCTATTAGCATCAAGGGCATTGATGAGTATGAATCTATCATATTTGGCAATGACAAGAAGGGAAATGTCTTAGGGCTTGGAAAGATTGCTATCACACAAGAGAAGAGCTTATCCAAAGTGTTGCTAGTTGACAATCTTGATTACAACCTTTTGTCGGTCTCTCAACTTTGTGATCTTGGCTACAAATGCATATTCACTAGTCAAGAAGTTGAAGTGGTTAGTGGTGATGGTACAAATATGATCTTCAAGGGATTTAGATATGGTGATCTCTATCTAGTGAATTTCAAATCAAAAGAAGCCAAGTTGACAACATGTTTACTCTCAAAGGCTAGTAAAGGTTGGTTGTGGCATAGAAGGCTTGGTCATGTTGGAATGAAGCAATTGAACAAGTTAGTAAAGCATGACCTGGTTAGAGGTTTGAGTGATGTCAAATTTGAGAAGGACAAACCTTGTGGAGCTTGTCAAGCCGGCAAACAACATGGCAATACACATCCATCCAAGAGCACAATGAGTACAAGCAAAGCATTTGAGTTATTGCACATAGACTTGTTTGGGCCAACAACATACACTAGCATTGGTGGCAACAAGTATGGTTTTGTCATAGTTGATGACTACACTAGATACACTTGGGTGTTCTTTCTTCATGACAAGAGTGATGTATTTGAGCTATTCAAGACCTTTATCAAGAGATGCCAAAATGAGTTTGAAACATCCATCAAGAAGATTAGAAGTGACAATGGGAGTGAATTCAAGAATACAAGAATAGAAGAGTTGTGTGATGAGCTTGGAATTGGACATCAATTCTCACCAACCTACACTCCACAATCAAATGGTGTAGTTGAGAGGAAGAATAGAACCTTGATTGAAATGGCAAGATCAATGCTTAGTGAATACAATGTTAGCCATTCCTTTTTGGGCGAAGTTAATCAACACGGCTTGCTATTGTAGCAACCGCCTCTATTGCCATGGAATGCTTGGGAAGACACCCTATGAATTGTTGAATGGAAGGAAGCCCAACATTGGTTACTTTAGAGTCTTTGGATGCAAATGCTATATTCTCAAGAAAGTCACAAGATTGGGCAAGTTTGACAAGAAATGTGATGAAGGTTTTCTAGTTGGATATTCAACCACAAGCAAAGCATATAGAGTATGGAACTTGGGTAGTGGTCAACTTGAAGAAGTTCATGATGTTGAATTTGATGAAACCCAATGCTCTCAAAATGAAGTTGAAAATCATGATGATGTTGGTGGTTCTAACTTGGAGAATGCTATGAGAAACATGGACATTGGAGACATTAGACCAAGACAAGTTGAAGATGATGATGATGCTCCATTGCCTACCCCTACGGTTGAGATTGAGACAAATGAAGCAAGCACTAGTGGTTCTCAAGATGAAGATCAAGATCAACAAGCTAGTACACCATCTCATCCTAGTCATCAAGTGCAAGTGATGCAACCTTCAAACATTACAAGAGATCATCCACTAGATCAAATTGTTGGTGACATTAATAGTGGAGTGATTACAAGAGGAAGATTGGCTTCATTTTGTGCTCACCATGCCTTTGTATCTCAAGAAGAACCAAAGAATGTTGAGAAGGCATTAGAGAAAGAAGATTGGATCAATGCTATGCATGAAGAGCTCAACAACTTCAAGAGAAATGATGTTTAGGAATTGGTGGAAAGGCCAAAGGACTACAATATGATTGGAACCAAGTGGGTCTTCAAGAACAAGCAAGATCAAGATGGAAATGTGGTTAGAAACAAGGCAAGACTAGTGGCACAAGGGTACACACAAGTAGAGGGTCTTGACTTTGGAGAAACCTATGCTCCGGTTGCTAGATTGGAAGCAATTAGAATCTTGCTAGCTTATGCATGTGCTCATGATATCAAGTTATATCAAATGGACGTGAAGAGTACATTCTTGAATGGCTTCATAAATGAATTGGTATATGTTGAACAACCACCGGGCTTTGAAGATGATAAGCATCCCAACTATGTCTACAAGTTGAAGAAGGCTTTGTATGGTTTGAAACAAGCACCTAGAGCATGGTATGAGAGGTTGAGAGATTTTCTCATCTCTAAAGGGTTCAAGATGGGCAAGGTGGACACCACTCTCTTCACCAAGAAGATTGGACAAGACTTGTTTGTGTTACAAATATATGTTGATGACATTATCTTTGGGTCAACCAATCAGGAGTTTTGTGAAGAGTTTGCTAAGATGATGGCCAATGAGTTTGAAATGTCAATGCTTGGAGAACTTACATTCTTTCTTGGACTTCAAATCAAGCAATTGAAGAATGGCACATTTGTTAGTCAAGGCAAGTACATCAAGGATATGATCAAGAAGTTTGATCTACAAGATGCCAAGTCAATGTCAACACCAATGGGAACCAATGGAAGTTTAGACCCCGACCCTAGTGGCAATATGGTTGAACAAAAGCAATATCGGTCAATGATAGGAAGCTTACTCTATGCAACCGCTTCAAGACCGGATATAACATTTAGTGTGGGCATGTGTGCAAGATATCAATCATCTCCTAGAAAGAGTCACCTCAAGGCTACTAAGAGAATTTTGAGGTACTTGAAGGGCACACAAGATGTTGGACTTTGGTATCCAAAGGGATCCAAATTTGAGCTAATTGGATATTCGGATTCCGATTATGGAGGATGCAAGATAAATAGAATGAGCACAAGTGGCACATGTCAATTCCTTGGGAGGTCACTAGTATCATAGTCTTCAAAGAAGCAAAATAGTGTTGCTCTCTCTACCACCGGCCAAATACATTAGTGCGGGAAGTTGTTGCACTCAATTACTTTGGATGAGGTCTGCATTGAGGGATTTTGGATTTAAATTTGACAAAGTACCATTGTTTTGTGACAATGAAAGTGCAAGAAAGATGACTCAAAATCCGGTTCAACATCCAAGAACAAAGCACATTGACATAAGACATCACTTCATTAGAGATCGTCAACAAAAGGGTGACATTTATATCATGGGCATTGGCACCGAAGATCAACTAGCCGACATATTCACCAAGCCACTTGATGAGAAGATGTTTTGTATGCTAAAGGAAGAATTGAACATTATTGACTTCTCCAACTTGAGTTGATGCACCCCCCACATATATGACATGCCTCTCCTTCGACAAACACAAGGTAAAAGTTGTTTGACATGGCATTCATATTATGCTAAGGACTTGTTTAGTGCATCTAGACATAACTCATGACATAGGCTCATTCATGGAAAATCAAATGATTTCAATGTATGTGTGGCACTACTATTATTTTGAATGGTTTTATGATCTAGTGGTGGCATATGACATGTTTGTGGGCTTGCAATCCTAGTGTTGACTCTAGAAAATGAGCTCATGATGTGTATTCTAACATGGTGTAAGATAACCCTTATTCATTTGAGGTGTGAACAAGCTTGTCCTTGGTTCAAACTTAAATACATGTTAAGGCAAGTGATCTAGATGAGACCACATTTGATCCTTTGATTGACTTGATTTCTCTCATTTACACCTTTTTGGTGATTGTTGACAAAGGAGGAGAAATAAGTCACAAAGATGTTGACAAGGGATCACACAAATAGGGGAGCAAGCTCATAGACTATTTGTGCATTTGTATGTGCATGATCATGATGAAATGTTGCATTAAGCAATTTAAATTCAATATACATGATTGTTTGGTGTATGCTAGTTTTTTGAAAATTGAATGGTGTATTGACCAACTAGCATGCATAGGATGTATCTAGACATTGCTCACATTTATGCCTATAATGTTGATCTCATGGGGTATGTTGAGTTTTGTTGAATGTCTAGTTACAAAGATGCTAAGGACTCCGATTGGTAACACGCTTCAAAGGTCCGAATTTTGAAACCTTAGCATCTCCTTTGGTAATATTATCTCTCCCACAATTTCTATCCATATAAATGTGCCAAATTGATCCAAACACATGGAAGCACATATGTAGGGGAGCTACTATTACCAAAACCAAACTTTGAAATGTTTGTCCAAACTTTGATTCATGACCAAAATGCTATGGACAAGCAATTCAAGTTCAAATTGAATTTATTTCATATCTTTTTGTGAATTGGTTGTCATCAATTACCAAAAAGGGGAGATTGAAATCTCATGTTTGGTTTTGGAAATTGATGACACCTTGTTATGATAATCCTTTGCTCTAAGTGTGACTTGAGAGATAGGATTGCATGGATGATGTGGAGCATGATGATCATGAACATGGACGATGATGATGGACATGATGGATCGTCAAGCTTCGGTTGTGTGGTTTGAAAGGAACCCGGAGATCAAGGCAAAGGTATAACTTGATAGGGTTTTTCTTTTCGTGATCAAGACACTATAGAGAGTGTGATCACATTTAGGATAGATGGCCGACTATCAAGAGGGGATGCCATGACTAATCCTTTAGTGAAGTGCTTCTAGGTCCATTTGACTTGCATATTGCATTTAGACTAGAGAGCACTAACTTTGTTCTTGCCTAATCGATCGTGACATGCTAACATACATGATATTGAGATCATCTTCGACGTGTTGGCAACATATGGCAAGAGGCGAAGCAAGGTTGAAGCAAAGGCGACAACAAGATGCTGAAATTTTCGGAAAGGGCGGCCGGACGCATCGACCGGACGCCGGACCGGACGCTGATCCTTGACCGGATGCTCCGGCCGGATGGGGTCCGGCCGATGACGAGAGAGCTATGTTTTCGGGCATTTTTTCGAGGCTCGGCCGGACGCGATGGAGGAAGAGTCCGGTCACCACCGGAACCGCCGAACCGGATGCACGCACAAGGTTCTTGTCGGTTGTGTGGGGCGAAGCTGGGCCTGGACCGCGCTTCGGTCGGGTGTGACCGACGCTGACCGGACCCGGCCGGTGAGTCCGGTCCGATGGCGTCCGTCAACGCCGCTGCGAAAATGGCGGTTTGAAGACCAACGGCTATGTTTTTGAGTGGGCTCTATATATACTTGGATGGCGGTTTCTAGAGCTCTCTCTTTACATTTGAACACTCCTACACTTTTGTGAGCTTGAGATACTCCCTCCACTCATCTCTTCATCCTAACTTCGAATCTTTGGGTGAGATTGAGAGAGATTGAAGTGCATTGCATTGTTGATTGCATCTAGAGGCACTTCATCCTTGGAGGAGCTGCGGGATCTTGTTTCTCTTGGGAATTTGCTTGGTTCCTTAGCGGCTTGGAGGTTGAGGCGGTGTTGAGCTCGATTGGAGCTTGTTCGAGGCCACACTAGTGGGCTTGTGAGGGGTCGTTCCTTACCCCGTGGGAGATTCGTGAAAGGAGCACTAGTGGATTGCTCGTGGCTTGTGGATCCCCTCTAGTGATTGTTTCATTGAGCTCCCACTAGGGATTTGGTACCGGCCATTAAGCTTGTGGAACATCTAGTGGGTGTATCGCCACAACGGGGACGTAGCGTGCCGGCAAGCACGTGAACCTCGGTGAAAAATCATCTTGTCAATTGTCTTGTGCTTGTTGGAGATTTCTATTGACTTGGTGATTGGCCACAACCTCTACTCGACAACGGTGGTATTGTATTCTAGCCCACTTCGCTTTACTTCTCTAGTTTACCTTGTGTAGCCTGTTAAGTAGCATATCCTTGTTTAGCCTCTAGTGGTAGAATTAGCTAGTGCAACTTGTTCACCTAGGCTCGACATAGGTAGCTTGAGTGTGATTAGACATCATAATCTTGTTGTAGTGTTGATTGCATAGGGGGCTTGCGTAGTTACACTTGTAGCACCGCTTTGTTACGCTTCGCCGTTTAAATTACTAACCGGTTGCTCTAGTGTCTTGAAGAAAATTTTAATAGGATATTCACCCCCCCTCTAGCCATTAGTACCTTTCATCCGCGTGGTGTGGCGTCGGCCGACAACCCCCTTTGTCTTGGCATGTTTGCCTGCTGGTGCACGCCTCCCACTGTCGCGGGCGAGTCCGATAACGGCTCCGCATGGTGTGGCGGTGGCCGGCATGCCCCCTTCTTCTAGTCCAGGTGTGGACGTTAGCCGGTGCGCGCCTCCCATGTCAAGTCGGGATGGCTCCGTGCGGTTGGTGGCGACCGGCTCCCACCCCTCCCTGGCGCGTCCAAGCGTGGGTGCCTATTGGTGTTCGTCCCACGCCCGTCTTAGGCGAGTCAACGGGAGACCTATCAAAGGTTCTGGTGAAAGTCTAGCTCGGTTTATTCTGAGCCGGTGATGAGATCTCCTTCTTGAAGGCGTCATTGAAGAACCTCCCTCTTCCCAAGCGATCCCCGGTTCGACCAGCTCAACACCTTGGCACATGTTCCGGTGAAAGCCTTGCCAAGCCCCCATGGAGCTCCTCTTCGGTGCTTGGCCGCGATGACTACGTTACGGCATCGTCCACCTCCCTAAAGGCATCGTTGAAGGGTTTATGTGTTTTGGTGGTGTCGGCGTTCGAGAACCTGGGTGCCTCGGGTGCCGGCAATAAAGAATTTATAGGCCGTGGTGCCCCCCTCCTCCTATGGCGTAGCGCAAGATGGACACCTGCAGACACGGCGAGTTTATCCCGGTTCAGCCAACGGGGCCCTACGTCCAAATGGGGCCGGTGGTGTCCTGCTAGTGTTACCTCGCTCAAAGATGAGCTTGTAGTAGGGGTTACAAGCGGTGTGAGGGAGAGACGCTGGTCTCAAGCCCCACGATCGTGGTGGTGGTGGTGGTTATGCTTACGCCCCGCGGGATCCCCGCTAATGGGGCATTACTCCCCCTTTATAGAGAGAAGAGGGAAGTAATGTTTACATATGTGGATGCCTAGGTGGCTAATTCCCAGGCTATGCTCGTTGCATCTTGTGCGTCGAGGGTCGGCTGGCTTGGGCGTTGTTTGATGAAGATACGCCGTCCCTAATCGATGGCGGGCGTGCGTTTCCCGGTGCGCCCCGAGGATCCGTGAGGCGCCCCTCACGATCGCGCATGGCGGCCGGTCCCCGTGAAAGCCGCCGCGGGCGTGTCATAAGCCCGGTGGCCGCCCGTGGCGTCTTGACGATCTTCTGGGAATGAACAAAGGTCGCCCTAGTTTCCGTCTTTGGCGGCGTAATACGCCACGGGTTCAGCCTTGTGTCCCATCGGTCGGTTGGGAAGTGATCTCGGCAGTCGATTTGGCCGGGCGTGTCGATGGCCCCGCGCGCCTCGTCTCGCGGTAACCGCGTTAAATGCAAATTATTTTCCCTCGTTGAGACGGAACCTCCCACGCCCGAGGGTCTATGACCCCCGTGAGTGGGATTGGCCACCTCGCCGAGGATGGAGAGCTGGGTCTCCCTCGCGAGGCGGAGATTTTGCGCCGAGGGTGGTGAGCTAGGCCACCCTCGAGGCGGAGGTCTCTCATCCGAGGCCGGGTGAGCTAAGCCACCCTCGGGCGAGACGGAGATTTGGGGTTGAATCCGAGCCTTAGGTGGGCCGATGATGACGTGGGGCGCCATGGTTCGTCGTCTTGTAAAGGTCCCCGACCTTGTCCTCCGTGGAGCGTAGCGAGCTCTTTAAATCGCGGTGACTCAGATGGGCGTCGTGGGCCGACTCCGTCTTCACGTAGGCATCGTGGCTCTTTGGCCCGGTCCATCGTCTGGCTGGGCCGTCCTTCTAAAAGCGGAATGATAGCGGGCTGAGTTTTTCGGGCCCCGATGGGCCGGCGTATTCTCATCGTTGGAGAATGTCTCCGGGGCCCAATATTTAGGTCCCCGGCAGGTGGTTGTGGTGTTGTTGTTGTGGTTGCTCTTTCTCCTCCCCTTTGGCGTTTGTCACTTTTAAGCCCTCGTGCTTGGGCGCACCGTTGTAAATTGTCTAAACTTTGTATCGAGGCCGTTTTGGGCCAATATATATAAAAATTCAGGTGGGGAACGCCTCGCCCCGGTGACCTTCAAAAAAAAAAATAGGAGAGGGGTTGCAATGAAGAATACATATTCGTGTACACCGGCCAGGGGTAAATGGATTTTTTACCTACCACTTGACACCGTTAACAGTCCAGATCTAACCGAAGGCCAAATAAGTAACGGAATTTCGTTTTGAGGCCAAATACCCAAGTTCGAAAAAAGGGCCAGATAAGTAAAAGCGTCACGTTTTTCAAGGGGCCAAATAAACGATTCTCCCAAAATTCAGCGCCACGTAAGAGTGGACTAAATTGAAAAATCAGAGAGGTAAATCGATCAGACTAAACATTTTATCTAATGTCATGAAGCTTGTATATGGAACACTGCCTTATTCATCTAGTCTAGATGAACCACCTTTACTCCAAATAGTCCTAGCTACGACATGATAAGGCTTATCTTGCCTCAGGTTCAGTAATGGTAACTTCGTTCACTGACACAGGCGATCTTCTTGTCAACTGCGAAGTTCCTTGTCCTTCTGAGTTGACTCCACTCTTTAGGAAACAAAACGCGCAGGCCTGGACGGAACTTGCCTTGGCATAGTGCTGCTGCTAAGCATGGCACTCAAAGTTGACATCAAGGGCCTATCCGCTGGGTTGTGCTGAACACATAGAAGCCCGATATGGATGCACTTCAACATCTGGTTTACACTAGGATGGCTGCTCAAGGATGGATCCATGATGGCCATAACTGTTCCCATCGTCCATTGTTCCCATACCTGCATTATATATACAGGGAATCTTCAACCAAATTCAGTGTTGCAACTTGCGAGGAACTTCAATATTGACTATTTTTGTCTCTTATGAACTCACCGAACTAAGGAGATGATCGCATTGCTCAGAATCATAAGATCCACCATTCCTTCTTCCCATGACGATCTCTAACATCAAAATACCAAAGCTAAACACATCTGACTTGGTGGAGTAATGGCCACGCATAGCATATTCAGGGGCCATGTAACCGCTGCAACAAGAATATTGCATTATGGACTCAAAGATACACTCATATATATCTTATGAGGTTAGGGTCATCAACACTTACTAGGTTCCAACGACACGATTTGTAACATATTGTGATTGGTCACTTCCAAATAGTCTTGCTAAGCCAAAATCTGATATCTTCCGATTGAAGTCAGAATCCAACAGAACATTACTCGCTTTCAAGTCCCGATGAACTATCTTCAGTTGAGATTCTTCATGAAGATATTGCAAGCCATGAGCGATCCCATTGATGATCATGAATCTCTTCTGCCAATCTAGCTCATTGCTTTTTTATTAGGATCTATAAATCAGCCAGAAAAAAAGGGAAAATATCAAAAGATGAACACAATAGATTTAACTGATGCACACAATAGATCTAACTGATGCTAAATGATGATGAGCTATACAATACCAAAAAAAAGAAAGGTGTCAAGGCTATTGTTCGGCATGTATTCATATACAAGTAACTTCTCTTGTTCTTCCAAGCAAACACCAACGAGCCTAACCAAATTCTTGTGCTGAAGCTTGGCAACCAAAACAAGCTCAGTTTTCAACTCCTTCATTCCTTGCCGGGAACTCTGTGAAAGCCTCTTCACTGCTATTTCTCGACCAGTAGGGAGGGTCCCCTATACAAATGAAACATATATTTGAATTAAATCACAAAAAATATGAAGTCTTAATATTAGTATTTGTGTGTATGGAAATGGGGTAGGGTCAGATAGCATAGTTTGCTATGACTACTTCAGCTATTGGCTAATTGATTTAAATCTCGTACATGTACATGGCTTTCATCCGACTCCAGCGTCTGGTACATAATGAAATTTCCAAATTCCCACATAGTAATACTTGAGAAGAAAACGCACATTTACATATAATAACTATAATTAGCACCTTGTAAACTGCACCAAATCCCCTTCTCCGAGTTTTTTTGCCTTCATCAAAGTTTTCTGTTGCGGCTCGTAGAGTTGCTAGATCAATCATGAGTGAATCAAAACTCCGTATGTCCTCTGGATTTGTTGAATCTATCACAACAGAACAAGTACTATACCATGTCAATGGCACATTATTTTAGTTTTCTTATCTACAGAAAATGACACCATTTCCGCTTTGTGTAATGGCAAACGACGGAACCACTTACCAATCAGTAATAGTGTTCCAGCTAGTTTCCTCTTCTTTCTCCTCCAGAGACAATAATAGCAAACTATTACAGTAGCCAGAACCATAACAACCATAGGCAGTATAATAGCTAAAAGTCTAGCAGTCATGTTTCCTGTAAATTGAAGATGTTGCTTAGTTTCAAGCATTATTGCTGAAAGTTCAACAAGAAACAGGACATAATGCACATGCCTTTTAAGCACAAATTTAGCTTTATTCAAGTAGTTTAGCTTATAGTTCCACAAGTTTTACAAATTTCTGGTTTCATATAAGATATCAACAAGATCCTAGAGTAGTTGAGCTTTGATGAATACAAGGAGAAGCCAAGAGCTAAACTTGTCGGTTCATTATATATTTAGTTCAGTTTAAAATTTCAAATTATACTGGATGAAGAAATTCAGCATGCAGATCTGTCTATTGCTGTCATTGTTGCAATCTTAATTTCAATCTAACAAACAGATAAACAAAATGTGTTCATATTCACATAAAGCTAAAAGTGTCATATATTCTGAGATGGAGGGTGTACCTCCCAAAGACTGTTATAGTTATGGATAATAATGATACATAAGGGTGTCAGTAACTTACTAACTTCTAATCTCCACCTACAATATTTCATTGATCATTTATGCTCATTGTTTCCGATAGATGCTAGGTCTCGTTTTGGTAATTGTGGTTGCCGTCTCGAATCTTTTGTTTGAACTTTATTCTGCTTAATGAAAAAAAGCGTAATCGGCGTGGTCTCAAAAAAAATTGATCATTTATGCATTTAGCCACGATGCATAAATGGGCAACAAATCCATGGATGCAAAAAAATATTTCCATATCTGCACTGAGCAAGGAAAAAAATTCGGCGAAATTAAACTTCTTTTCGCCAAGGGCGAAATTGGCCCATTTCGATTTGAAAATCTCGGCCCATTTAAAACAGACCCGGTCCCTATGGATATTGCTGAGCCTGTTATATGACTATGGGAGTAGATTCTATTGAATCAAAACCTTTGAAGTTTGAAGTTTGAACCTTATAATCTCTTCTATACTCCCTCTGTCATGTTATATGTGTCGTTCTAGCTTTCTACCAGCTACAAGAAAGATTCTCTACATCTACATATACCTTGCATCTGGATTCATATAACATGCTGTGAATCTAAACACTTTATCTAGAAGCACTGCCACAACGACGAGATATAATGGGACTAAGGGCTTCCCGATGCATGCTTTTTGCTTGTAGCCTCAAATGCCACTTAGGATCGGATAAAAAGGTAGGTGCTTCTATTCTTTGTCGTAGTGGCTTGTAGAGGTTACATATGCTTAGGAGAAAAAATGTGGTCCATGTTGAAAAAAAGAAGAGGGTTAGGAAATAAAGGTGTGACATGATGAAAGCAAAAAGTTTATGTGCAAAACCACAAGTAGTGATACTTTGCATTGTGTAAATAGTAGTCTCAATATTTTTAGCTTATATATGTGGATCAACTTTATTTGTCTTAGAACCACTACCACCGTTAGCCTCCATTGTGCTTGCCCTAAGGGAATAGGATGAAAGGCTGATTCTAATGCCTACAATTGGTTCATAGAGAAAGTCTCTTTCAAACTGGTCCCCAATTGGTCCCAAGGGCTTATTAGTCATATTTAGAGCAAGGATAATAATATAACCCCAGTTTAACTTGAACTCATCTAAAATTACACTTTTTTGTATGCACGGAAGTAGCAAGCTAGTCAGAACTCAGAAGTCTGGTCATCTACTATCTACCTTATTTCTGCAAACCATGTCAGTGACTCGTATCACTGTTCATGTTGAACAGTGATAGCCCGCCATGCCATGAACCGTTAAACACCATGTCACCATACCCATGAACAGCGAAACGTCATTCCATGAACAGTAACCCCGTTACATACATGAACAGTCCGTTGGCACCATAAACAGTACCGTTATACCCTTGAACAGTAAAAATTCATAAGTAAACAGTACACACCGTTACAAAACCTATTAAGCACGAACCGTACATATATACCCTGTAGCCCACGCAGCTGCGCGGCCCTCCTGCTAGTATGTACTCCTCCGTCTCAAAAAGAAATGTCGTTTTTACCTTCATGTGTTTGACCTCTTAGTCTTGTTCAAAACTTTTGTCCAAATTATAAAATAGATAAATCAGCATTAAAGTATCTCTAATGATAAATTAGTCATAACAAAATTGAAGATATATTTATAATTTTTTTTGATAAGACAAATGTTAAAACACGATGTATGAAAAACCTAAAAGCGACACTCTTTTAAGGGCCGGAGAAGTCGATGCCAATCAGGCAACTGATAGCTACGGACTGCATAGAAGTCAAGGTGGGACAAAGAAAAAGAAAGGAAAACTAGCAGAATGGACGATTGAACAAATACAGAGTTCCTTTTAATCCGAAGAAAATAAATGGCTTTAGGTCTTTTTTTTAGATTCATCGCTCATATACACAATCCATATTTGTTGGATTAGATCAAGATCCAAACGAAACCTCGGTGATATTGACATGTGTCATTTATTTACGTACTAGAATCAAATCGGAACAAATGTTTATCGGATTCATAGCTAAACTGATAACTTTTTAGGACGTAGGGATCACTAAATGAAACATCAATCCTGTCACTTGTGCTTCGAATTGAATCAAATCTAAGGTGAACTATAAAAGTTATGTTCTGCTAATGCATTAGACTCGGTTGATGAAGGCAAAAGACTTGTTTAGTTATACTCTAATCCACTTCAATTTATATGGGTGTAAGTGTAAGTGACCAAGGTGAAAAATTATTATAGGCTTGTGGATAATTTTCTACTTCAAGATAATCACTCATAATCTATGTAGATTAGAGTGGACTGGAGTAACCAAATAAGTCCGGGACCTCACCGGACACCGCTACCCTGAATCTCCACCCTCAATTGCTAAATTCCCCTGATGCAGGCTGCAGCTAAGGAAATGGAACCATGTGCGTGAATGCAACTCACCTCTTCCGGTCGTCAGTGGCGTTCCGTTCACCACCGCAGGCGAGGCACCGGAGCCGGGGCTCCCCACGGTAGCCTCCGGCAGCTGAAGCAGCGGGGTGTTTGCGCAGAAGGGGTACACCTCATACCTGTAGTTACATCGCAGACCATACATCATGCCACCCTCCTTCCCGCTGAAATACTTGGGGGCCATCTGAATAAAACCCGAGAGGCAGCTCCGGCAGTCGGCCGACGACATATCTGGCGTGCACTGCGCCAGACTGAATATTCTGATGAAGGAATGGAACCCGTCCATCCCGGTCCCGGTGCCGAACTTCTTGGGCGAATTGGTGGCCGCGTAGGTGGCGGTGGCGTTGAGGAGCACGGCAACGGCGGCGTCGAACACCTTGAACGGCGCGGTGACGTTCCGCGTGCTCACGAGGATGAGCGCGTTCCCGCCACCATCGCTGTCGCTGGGGGGACTACGGTGGCAGTGTAATTTTTGCCCGACCTAGACACGTTCCTCGACCTCGAGTTGGAGTGCGTCAGTACGATGAATTCGCTGCTTATGGAGAGGAAGTTCCGGTTGGAGTATCGGAGAAGGCAGGGGTCGTAGAAGACGGTGGCATCCTTGGTGTAGGCGCACAGCTGCTGCGCGTCCTGGAACGCGGTGGCGACGCAGTCGCTGCAGGCGGAGGCTTTGGTGTCGCCGCGGCAGAGCGCGAGCGCGTAGACGATGTCGGGACGGCGCCGAAGGTGTCCTTGGCGAAGAGCGTCGGCGAGGTGGAGGTGTTCTTGGGCAGCGTGGCGGCGAGGCGCCGGATGTTGGCCAGGTAGGTGCTGTCGAACGTGTAGTTGCCGCTGGTACGGCAGAGCAGTCCCAAGGGGTCCGTGGCGGCGAGAGGCGCTAAGGTGGATGCGAGGAAGAGAGCGGTGGCAGTGGCGAGGTAGGAGCGTAGCTGTTGCTGGTGCGCAGCCATGGCCATGGTGGCCGGGGCCGTGGGTGGCGTGGTGTGGTGCCGGTCCGGGTCTGGCAGAGGCGTGTTGCCGGATGTTCCTTCCCTAAATTTATGGTGCATAGGCCCTCTTTGATACTCGCTAATTTCTCATGGCCAGCTTTAAATTAACAGTTAAAGATGTGTTTGATATGAAAGAGTTTGACATTAAACACTTCCTAAACACTTGCGCCTCAACTCCGCCGCCGCTTGCAGCCCTGCGGTTGATGTACTCGATGAAATCTGTGGTCGCGCGTCAACCTTGTCAGAGACTGGACACAGGCGCGGGCGTCTTGAAGATTGAAGGACAGCCCCTTTGTGTGTATTCCTTGATCTCGGACCCAATTTCGGGTATATTGGGTATATCTGAACCCAAACCTAAAATTATGGGTATCTGAATTTGCGTTAGTGTTTTTTTAGCTGCTATTGGGTAACAATTCTTATTACCCGATTTTTTAAAACTCAAATTACCCGACCCGAACTAATCGAATAACCCGAGCGCCTAGGGTGAGATGAGATGGACCTCTTTCTTAGCGGTTTTGGGTTGTGTTTAGATCCATTTTGAGGTGGGTGTAAAATGTCACATCGGATATTCCGCACACACGTTGGAAATACTGAATGCGTATCAATTACAAAATAAATTATAGATTCCGTCTGTAAACTACGAGACAAATTTATTAAGCCTAATTAATTTGCCATTAGCGCATGGGTTACCGTAGCAATTTAGTGTCTAATTATGGCCTAATTAGGCTTATTAGATTTGTCTCGTAATTTTATAAGCTAACTATGTAATTAGTTTTTTATTTCATCTAGATTTAGTGCTCCATGCATTGCCGACATTTTTCGATGACATTTTTATAGTTTGCATTTTAGAATCTAAACAGGGGCAAGAGGCATCCTTAATATGTCGACATATTCGATGTGACACTTTTTGGTTCGAAGTTCCGGAGGGGCAAAATCATCGAATATTCGAGAATACCCGCATGACTCGGCGTCCGTCCAAATCAAGGGGGCGGGGGTAGCCCTGGTGGGATGGATGCCTCGGTGTGCGAGGGAGGAAGAATAGGAGGCTCTCTAGGGGCGGACACGGGGGTAGGCGCGCACGGGGTCGGGGTCAAGGCTCTTGTAGGGGTGAGACGGGACTATTGTGCGGGATGGCGCTCTGCTGGCGAGCAAGACCGACAGGTGGCGGCGTCCAGTTGGGTGACGACGGTGGCTGGCTCAATCATTGTCGGCCAGCAAGCAAGTCCAAAGGGTAAGACTGACTGCAGTGGGCTCCTGTAAGCGATCTGTGGATCGGATAGGAAAAAATTGATGCGGGGCGATTGCAAACCGCATGCGCTACATTCTGGGACGGGTCTCTTCCGCCAAATGTCCGGGACAGCGAGTCCACCGCCTGAGGCGTGGCATGGGGGAGCTGGCGTGCGCTCCGCCGCCTCCACGGCCCCCCGTTCGTTCGCCTCCACCCGGGAAGCTCCGTGCAACGAGGAAGCCGATTTGAGCCGCACCCTACTAGCGCTCGCCATGGCCGGGAGTAGCACGTCGGCACCGCTAATCTGGTCGCCCTGCCTTTGCGGCACCGGGGAGACCGGTCTCTGCCTCGTCATCCCCACCTACACTACCATGGAGCGTCGACGGAGAATGGAAGGGAGAGAGCCGGTCTCCCCTCTGGCTCTCCACGGTGGTGTGGCGCGGCGCCTTGGCTGCTCTGCGCCGGTGTCGAATCAAGCTCTGCCTTTGCGGATAGTTCCCCAATCCAAATAAAACAGAGATGAGGGGAAGAAGAGAGAGAGAGAGAGAGAGAGAGGTGACGGAGAGACGGAGGTGGTGAGGCCGACCCGGCTGAGCAGCCCGTCGGTCGCTGAGAAAACGCACTCGCCGCCTACGCCGCGTCGTGCCCTCACCACGCCTCTCTCTCGCCAACCGGCACCTCTGTGGGGGAGAAGGATGAGGGTAAATGTGGCTCCCGGGCCGCGCCTCGGTGGGGGAAGACCGCGTGCCATGGATGGCGGTGGCGTGGGCGGTGTGTCGGATGCGGGCCGTGGACGGCTGCGGGCCTCGGTAGGGAGGAGCCGCGTCTTTGTTGTCCGGACGAAAGTACCGGCACTTGCTAGGCTCTACAGTGGTGGTGCGGAAGCCGGGGAGATCGGGGGAAGGAGGAGGAGAGAAAGGTGGGAGAGGGCGAGGCGGATGGCGAGCGGAGCCAGCGCCCATCAAGCTGGAGGCGTGTGCCTCTGCTTTGGCGGAGGAAAAGAGACGAATGTTGGGGAGGAGAGATGATGGGGAATGAGTATGGCGTGTGGGCCCGATAGATGGGTTGATGGGATAGAGGATGATATAGAGGATGGATGGGTGCGGAAGAAAGTGGTATAGAAAAGAGAATTTTCATGACTAGGACCGAATATTTCTTCTAGAGGATAGATTTAGAGGACGACGAATATGGATAGTCTAAGAAGAGGAGAAGAAAATAAAAAAAAAAAACATTAACAAAAGGGTCCCATGTGTTAGTGGTAAGAGAAGAAAGTACACGATGAGAGACTTGCTCATGAGAATTGCACTTAAAAATTATTAGAAAATAATGGATCTCTACTCCATCCACCCTCCGAGGGGAAGAAAGGGGGACAGGCGGTGGTGGAGACGGGAGGAGCGGCAGCATCGGCGCTGCAAAAGGAGACGGGAGCGGCCAACACTGAGACGGGAGCGACCAACACTGATCGGCTATTTTTCTAGACAATTTCAACGCAATGCAACGCACATCATGGACTAGTTGTGTTCCACCTCAACGCACATCATGGACTAGTTGTGTTCCACCTCACTAGCCTTGACTCCGCCCTCACTGTGATCGAGAAGACAAGAAGGCACCACTCAGCTGCGCGCCCCCTCCTAGAGCTGACATCACATGAAGGGGAGGGACACGGACAAGATAGGGCTGATTAGGGTGTCTCCAATGATGACCAAATAGCTAGCTGTGAGTAATTTTTTTTTTTTTTAGCTATGAGCACCAATTTATAAATAGCTAGCTAGATAAAGTATAAAAATAATAAAAATGTAACACTTTCATTGGCTATTAAGGAGTTCGACCAAAAATAGCACTCTCAAATAGTTAGCGACTAATAAATACCTAATCTAGCTTGATCTCCTAGAAACATCTCTCTCACATAACTCTCAACTAATTGTGTTTATTTTTTTCTTATATATATGTCTCATCTAACTAGCTATTTACAAATTGTCATTGTTAGCCAATAAAATTCTTCCTAGCTAGCGGTTTGGTAATCATTGGCGACGCCCTTAGTATACCTCGGAAAGAGCCCGTCAAGGAGGTGGGCGTGGACAAGGGAACTTGAGCTTTTGCACGAGCCCACTAATAAACTGTGAAAAGAATGCAAAGCGATTCACTTTTGATCAAGGTTTTAGTGAATGGTACTCACGTTCAGGATTTTAAACCAACTTCAAATAAAAATACATTTCAACAAGATCTTACAGGACCGGGCTCTCGCGTAGTCGCGTGTAGTAACTTGCTCTCTCCGTTGTGCGCATTTTCTTCCTTACTTCCTCCTCCCTCGCCGCTCCCCACCAGATCTCTCTGCCGCCGTCTACCAAAGCTCGTCGCCGCTGGCCCCTTCCCTCCCTGCTCCGGCGTCCTTGCTGCGGCAGGTAGGGAAAGGGCCACCTCTTCCTCAAGTTTGGTAGGCTTTAGGAGGCCCGGGATGGGTACTCCCCCGACCGTCGCCGTCGCCGGGCTTCACCAAAGTACATCTAAATAAAATAAATCCTCTCCCCTCGTTCCTCTCCATCTCAAGCAGCACCATCTCCATCCCCTCTCCATCCATGGTCTGCTTGAAACCCACCGCCGCCGCCCGCTCGATCCGTTCGGGTTTGAGGACAATCTGTTGGTTGTACTGTGTAGATCTGGCCTCCTTGAAATGGATCCGGTCCCGATGCCTGCCTCATCCCCAACCCGGCCGTGTCCGCCTCCTCCAACTCCGCTCGGTCCCCTCCCCCTCCCCACACACAAGAGTCTTCGGTCCATGTGCTCTCTTCTACAGCATGGTGGCTCTCCTCCTGGAGCTCGTTTGATGACGCCGCCTCCCCTCCCAGGCCCAGGTTCGAGCCAAATCTTCAACCCCGACAAACAGCGGCTCAACCATATCCTTCGGTCGCGGGCATGCTCCTTCACCGACTCGACCGCCCGCCTTCAATCGACGCTTTACGCGGTCCTTCCACCAGGGTGCACGCGTCCTCAACGCCCCTGCGACCCTCACCGGCGGCTTCTTCATCGACTACAACGCCATGGCCAGGCCAAGCCGCCGTTCTCTACGAGATCCAGGGTATCGATGTAATATGGTCTTCTTCGAGGACCTTCTTGTAAACCAGACTGTTGTGATAATATAAGTAAAAAAATTACATTTCGTAACTAATCTAATGATATTTATTTAATATATAATTTAGAGTTGATCAAACATAAGCTACTAAAACAAGGTACTATGATAGAGTTACGTTCTTTTTACGGAGGGAGTAAACGCACCTATAAATCTAGATTATCGTTGTATTATTTTCTTTCAATATTGACGTTTGAGTGATGCATACAAGAGAAGAGAGAATTTGAGAATCGTTTGTTCGACTAAAATCAACGATAAATACAATTCCATGGGTAGTTTCTCACTCGCAGTAACTAACGCAGAGTATTAGGCGGTAGGTTTTTCTCTTTAACTTTTTTTAATGGAACCATACCTAACGATTTAGTAGGAGAATCTGTTTTGAACTATTTTCCAGTGGAAAATATAGGAGAAAACATTTGGATTCGTCGCTGCTGAATATTTTTCAGTGAAAAAGATTCAGTAGGAGGAAGTTTAATAGGTGGACCCCTTTGGACACGTGGCTTCTGAGTTTCTTTATATACTAATATAATAAAAAAAAATATTCCTAGTGATGAGGCCAGCATCTCTGCACGCGCTGCGACAAAGACGAGCACTCTAGTTTTGGCCGTCGGCCATATATGACTCCCATGCCGCGTTGTTCGTGCCTGACTAGCACGATATTTTCCATATTCAATTCAACCACCACTACCGCACTCAGGTCTTTGCCGTGTACATCACGTACGCGGCAAAGGCCGTTTCCCCGTCGGCTTAACCTTTTTCGTGGGTCACAGGAAAGACAAGTCGACAAAGAGGGTGTCGGAAAAGATCCAATCCCGTAAGCCAAATAGGGGTACTCAGCTTAGCCTTTCCTGTATACCCCTAACTCATAGGGAAGGGTTAACGGGGGGGGCAACTGTGATGTCTCATTTCTCGTGAGTCGTCCCGTTACGGCTGTAGGCAAAGGCCTTTCTTCCAACGGCGTTCTTTTCGCCTTTATCGTGAGCCGTGATGGAGAGGCTCTTGGCTTAGGCTTCCCCCTTTGCCGTGAGCTGGCCCCAACTCATGGCAAATGTTTGGTCTCTTTGCCGTGAGCTGGCTCCAACTCAGGTTTGGTCTCTTTACCGAGAGAGCTGGCCCCAACTCACGGCAAAGGTTTGGTTTCTTTGTCGAGAGTGGCGTCATGCTCTCGGCAAAGAGTATGTTTTTTAAAAAAATAGTACAACGCATATTTGTCACATATTGTCGGCGTTTCCAGGAGCGGTCGGTGCCCCGGGTGCCGGCAATAAAAATTTGTAGGCTGCGTGCCTCCTCCCTCAATGGCGTAGCACAAGTCGGACACGGGACGCGGTGGTTTTATTCCCGTTCAGCCAACGGGGCCCTACGCCCAGCCGAGGGGGGGGTGCGTCACGCCGTGTTACTCGCGCTCAAAGGTGAGCCTGCGGTAGGGGTTACAGGGCGGTCGTGTGGGAGAGAAGGATCTCAAGCCCCACGATCGTGGTTACGGTGGTAGTGGTGAGCAGTTTTCTCCGTGTGAAGCGGAGTTGAAAGTGGGATTGAGTCGAATCTAGTCGAATTGAATTAGAGTCCAACCCCCCTCTAATGAGACATTACTCCCCCTTTTATAGGAGAAGGAGAGAGATAATGTTTACATCGGTGGTTGCCTAGGTGGCTAATTCCCGAGGCTGCACTGGTTGCATGTGCATCGCCGAGGGCGCGGCTGGTTTGGGCGTTGCCTGACGAAGACATGCGTCCAGATCCGATGGTGGACGTGCCGCTCCCTGGCGCGGCCCCGAGGGTCCTGTGAGGCGTCCCTCACAGTCCGCATGGCGAGGGCGGTCCCAGTGGTTGTTGCCGTGCGTGTCAAGTGCCCGAGTGTCCGGCCCTACGTGGCGTTTTGACGATGTTCTCGAAGTGAACAACGGTGTCACCTTGGTTCCGATGCCGGTGGTGTAACACGTCACCGGTTTCTCAGCATTGTGTCCCATCGGTCGGATTGGGGAGGTGATTCGGCGGTCGATTTGGATCGGGCGTGTCGATGGCACCGGCGCCTTGCACATCACGCGACCGCATTGAATGCGGCGGTTTCCCTTCCTCCGACGGAACCTCCCACGCCCGAGGGTCGGCGACCCGAGACGGGCTAGTTTGGGCTGCCTCGCCCGAGGATGGAGAGCTGGTCTCCCTCGGGCGAGACGGAGTTTTTGCGCCCGATGGTGGTGAGCTAGGCCACCCTCTGGACGAATCGGAGATTTCCCCGGGCCGTGAGCTAGGCCGGCCTCGCGCGCGAATCGGAGACGCGAGGTCGAGCCCGAGTCATGGTTTGATCAAGGTCGACGTGGAACGCCGTGGTTCGTTGTTCGGTAGAGGTCCTTGACCTTGTCCTTCGTGAGCGTAATAAGCTCTTGTACGTCGTGGTGACTCCATTCGGGCCGCTCGTGGGCCGTTCGTGGGCTGCTCCGTCGTCATGTAAACGTCGTGGCTCAATGGCCTGGTCCATCATTCGTCGGGCCGTCCCTCCATGCGGGATGATAGCAGGCTAGGTTTTACTGGGCCTTGGCAGGCCGGCAAATTCTCATAGTTTGAGAATGTCTCGAGGCCCAATATTTTGGTCCCCGACAGTAGCCCCCGAGCCCCCGAGCGAGTGAGGACTCGCCCGGGGGTTCTGCCGTTCCCGTCGCCTTGTTGTTTCTCAGGGTGGTTCGTCTACAAGGGGTGCGTGGCGCAGCTGGCGCTGGGTGTAGCCCCGAGGCCTCGAATGGAATGGCGGATTCCTTCGAGGTCTTTTTTTGTCTCGCGACGCGTCGGCAAGACCTAAAACAGCTCTTAAATTGCGCTTGTTTGTGCGGAGCGTGTTTGTTTTGCGTGGGCAGCCCGGGGCCCGCGCTTATGTGCGCAAGGTCGACCCAAGCCTCCTCGACTTTGATAATACGCTCCTCAGTCGCCCTCCTGAGAGGGAGGAGGAGGGGGAGACACGTCACAATGCCCCAAAGCCGAATGTGCCGTGCTCCGGTGAGCGTTATGTGGTCCATTTAAGCGGGGTGTGCGTGTGCCGCCGGAGCAAGGGTCGGCTATGTGATCCAGGATTCACCCCATGAGAACACACAACGGACCACTTAGCGGATCCGGGGTTTGGGCGGACCAACCCCCCGAGGGCCTGTAGGCCTCCCACGGATGGGACATCTCTATAAGCGCACCCCGCGGGCCTTAAACACGTTCGGGAAATCCAGAGCCGGGGCCCGGGTATAGCCGGTTGTGCATTTCCCCCTGTCCCTGGCTCGGGTTATCCCGAGGGCGGCGGCCAAAGAAACCCACGTGGGCCCAGCCTCTGGCAACCTCTGAACGTGGGGTGTGTCGGCCAGAGGCCGTTTGGTTCCGCCGGGCGGGAACCGCCATCGGACCGACTTTTTGCCCCTTAGGGTCGGGCGCCCTTTGGGTATGGACGGCCGAGACGGTTTTACCCCCGACCGGAAGGCGAAGCGTCTCCCTCGCTGCACTCGAGGGCGGTGTGCTGCTCGAGTCCGATGGGACGTGGCCCCGTGGCTTCTGTCGGGGCGGAGACTCGAGGGCACCGTCAAGGTGCATTAATGCCCCTTGACGTTCCACCGCTGGCCGAGCCGTTGGATGAGCGGTTTAGTTCCATCTTGGGCCGTCCATTCCAGAGTCGGTTCGATTGCCCAGGCCGGGCGGTTTGCCTTCCCTTCCCTATAATATGGGGGTCGCCACGCGGGCGGATAGTTGCTCCCTTGCTCTTCGCCATCGCCTCCTTGCCTTCTTTGCCGCAAAGAATCGGGAGATAGAGAGATAGTGAAGGAGAGATTAAGGGAGAGATTCACTTGCCTTGCGCTCGTGTGATCGGGGTTGCTAGCGGTTGCCACCCTTCATCTCCCTTTCTCCCATGGCGCAGTCGGGTAGCGGTGACGGCGCGAGGGAGGTGCTCGACGCTGAGCCGTGGCCGAGGTCGACGGCGACGGAGGAGAAACTTCAGCGCCGGTCGAGGAAGGCTCCTCCGCCCCGTCTCGACGAAGAGCGGCCGGAGTGGATTGCTCCGCATTGGGGAGAGGAGGAGCCTAACCCTCGTGGACGGCAATACGTGGTGAGCCTGATGGATCTTCACCGGCGTGGCTTCGGGATGCCGGCGGGTCGGTTCATCCGGGCGATCCTCCACTACTATGATGTCGAGCTTCACCACTCTGCCCCCGAACTCGATCTCCCAGGCCGCCATCTTCGTCACCCTCCGTGAGGGATTCACGGGGATCGAGCCGCATTGGGATCTCTGATTGTGGTTCTTCAAGGCGGACCTTACCTCCGCCCCGGTGGCGTAGGGCCAGCCACACGAGGGCATTGCGCTGTTGGTGGTTGTGCGCTCCAAGTCCGTGCGGAGCGGACGAGGCCGAACCGGGCGATGGGTACATCCTATCCAAGCTCACCTCCTCGAACAAGGGGGTGGCGGGGATCGGTGGTTCTACCTCCGCAACGATGGGAACGCGCTCCCCCGCGTACACCGGGCGGGTCCTCAAGCATCGCCCGCGAGAAGTGGAACTGGGTCCCCCCGGAGGATCATCATCGGTTGGAGGGCCCGAAGCGGCGGTCCTCGGCCTCGGGGAAGGACGTGAACGCCGCCGCCGTGGTCGCCGCCTTTCATCGGCGTCGGTTGCTGCCGCTGATGGACCGCCCCTTGCTCATGTGCAAGATGGCGCCTGGCGCCGAAGGTCTTGACGCGTGCCGGATGTCAGGCCTTCTGCTTTCCACCGATGGCCTGGCCAAGAGGGTGAGGGATGCGTTGGGGTCTAACACCCCGACGCCTATCCCCGAGATCCCCATGCACCCTGACCGAGGGTATATCTCCCTGGTAAGTGCTTCTTGGCTTCGGTGTCCTTGCTTCGCTCCCTGCATTGTTGCCATGGCGGTTCTCACTTTTCCTCCTCACAGGGTCGTTTCAACTATCGGGACTCCCTCCCTCCCGTCTCGGATTTGGACGCCGACCGCCGAAGCAGGAACCGTGCTCGGAACGAGCCGCAGAGGGCCCGTGCACTCGAAGAAGGAGGAGAAGAAGAAAAAGGAACGTGGCTCGCGAGAAGCGCCGGCCGAGCAACGGAGGCGGGCGAAGTCGCCCGACTCCTCGACCACCGAGGAGGACAAAGAACCCGGAGGATGAGTTCTATGTGAACTTCGTCGATGACGACATGGCAGCTCGGATAGACCGAGCCATGGGGTTCCAGCACTGGGTCGGGGCTCTAGTACGAGCCTCGGAGCCCGAGCCTGAGACGCCGGGGAACGGTCGGCACCCGTGCGCCCGAGGGTTCCTCCGGCGCCGAGTCCCCGGGACCATTGGTGTTGGCCCGCGTCGGCACCGGCATCGCGGGCGAGGCCCGAAGGAAGAACCGACGCCTCCCGCCACGAGTACCGGGCGTCGCTGGCACGATTCGGGGGATGAGCCGGCGACCCGCGTCCGATCCCGGCCCGTGCGTCTGGCGTCGTGGGGAGACGGCGCGCGCGTCAAGTGCGACGCCGAGGTCGCAGCCATCCAGAGCCTCGTCGTGCCGAGGGCGATACCTCGGGCCGTGAGTTTTGTTTTGCCTTTGCACTCTTGATTTTCTTGGCGTATGGTTGCCTTGTTTTGACGTGTGTGGGCTGGGCCTTAGGAAAACGGGGGGCGCCGTTCTCGCACCCCCAAGAAGGCCCTGAAGGCTAGCGCTCAATCCTCCGCCGGCCGTCGCGGGCACGGGGTCGGCGGGTGAAGATGCCTCACGGCCCGCGTCGAGTCCCCCCCTGGACGCCAGCCCCGAGCCCCGAGTGGGGTCGGTCCCAGACCCGTCCACCGAGACCGCGCCGCCGCGGTGTACAGCCCATGGTGGCGATGGTGGGCTGGCCGCCAGCCGCCGGTGACCGACACGGAGAGTTTGGTCGCGCCCCGGGACACCACGCGGGGTGCCGGAGCAAGTGGCGCCGCCCGAAGAAGGTCGTGCCGCCGCCCACCCCGAGGAGGTGGTCCCCTTTGTTCGGGAGTTCTCGCAAAGAGGAGCTCTTCGACGCCGCGAGACGCCGCAGCAAGTCCCCGCTGCTCGGGCGTCACCGACCCCGGGCGCGCACGGCCGCATAACCCCGACTTCCCCGCCTCCCACGTGTCCGGGTTGGAGGCGGCCCTCGGCGGCGTCGTCTTCGGCCGGTGAGACAGTCCCCGTGGTCACCGTGAAGGGCCCCCTGACTTCTATTGGTTCGGGTTTCCCGAGATGCGGGAGTTGCCGGTGGAAGCGGCATTCCCCTCGAGGATCCAACCTCGGGGGGGCGGTCCCCTTGACCTTGGGTGACGTTCGGGGGTCCTGCCGCCACGGTGATTGATGACCGCTCCGAGGTCCTGGCGTGGAGGACCCATGAGCAGATCCGTCAATGGGCCGCCGAGGGCCTAGCGAGGATCGGGGAGACCATCGCCGGCCGTCTCGCGCGGAAGCCGACGCGGTAAGTATCTTGATGGCCATCCCCTGTTGCATGTCTTTTGTGCTTGTGTCTCGATAAGTAATATTGTCGTCGCAGACTCTCCGTCGCTTCGCCCGGGAGAAGTCCGAGCTCCTTCGCCAGAACGTCCTGAACTGGAATGCCCTTGGTCGAACTCGGGTGAAGTTGACCGAGGCCCAGAGTGAGACCTCCCGGCTTGCTGCCCTCGCCGAGGAGAGGGAATCTCAGCGACAAGCCCTAGCGGCGGAGCTTGTCAAAGCCAGGTCCGATCTTGACAGTTGGCCGGGGCGAGATGGCTCGGATGAGCCAAGACTTCGAGGACGCCCGGAAGCAGTCCCTCCAGGCCCTTGGGGAGGCCCATGGCGAGCGGGACAGGTCCCGAGATGAGGCGAAGAAGCAGGCAGAGATGTGCAACGCCCTGAGTACCCGCATCGAGGAGCTGGCCTCCGAGGGGGAAACCCTCAGGAAGGAGAAGGACCGGCTCCAGAAGTCGCTTGCGAATGAGCATAGCGTCATGCTGGGCTGGCAATTGAAGTGCCAAGGTACGTCCTATCCCCTCTGGCGGGCTTTGTCGCCTTCATTTTCGTCGTCACTGCTGACATTGTCTTGGTGGTTGTTGCCAGAGGCGGAGAATGTCCGGACCGAGGCCGTAAATACCGCGGCCACGCTCGCCCAAGGACTGGAGCAGGAGCAGAAGTCGCGGCAGGAGTTGGAGGAGGCCCTGTCGGACTTCTGCCGTCGCTTCGGGGCAGGCAACCCGGAGGCTGGCCCCTCGGCTCGCAGTCGCCTGAGCGCCGTCGGTGGATTCCTCCGGTCCGAACTCCGGAACGCCTTCCGGAACGGCATTCGCACATGCCTGGCAGTGGTCTGCTCCCACTTCCCGATGGAGTCCACGACGCTGGACGGTGTCGCGACGGGCTTCTTCCTCGGCTCCGATGACGAGGGGGAGGTTGATCCCGCCGAGAGGGATGCCGCCGACGCCGCCAAGACCAAAAGTCTATATGACTTCGTGGATGGCGCCGCGACTCTGCTGTCCTCGCGCTTTGAGGACGAGGTATGTCCCCCGTACTCCCCCATAGAGTCCACCTATGAGGCGGATACGGAGATGGTGGACGCCACGTCCGAGGACGCGCCGACGGGCCCGACGCCACCCTCGGGAGAAGCAGCCGCCGAGGGCGCTGCTCATGCCGAGGCTTCCTCGCTGGCCGGCAGTGAGGCGCAAGTAGCTGAGGCCTCCCCTGCCCCCTGATCCTTCCTTGCATGAAAAGATTGAAGCTTGTGAGATGGATGTGTATAAACAATGGCGCCGCCCGAGGTCTGTGGCCTTGACGGGTGCACTTATGTTTTAAGGTTGCGTTCCTCGGATTTCATGTTTATTGTGTGGCCAGGTTGCTTGCCTTATCCGCTCGCAAGGTAGTGAGCACGGGTGCCTCGGCGGCGATCCGTTTAGCTCGGCTACTTTGCTTGGGATTTCTCCGTTTGTAAGATAGCGGGCACGGGTGCCCCGGGGGTGCCCCGCTTGGTTCGGCTATCTTACTTAGGATTTTCAAGCGTGTGCGACCCTCGCAGCTTAAACAATCGATCCGAGTATACGCGCGAGAACTTTTTTGCTGAAAAAAGTTTCGAAAAAAAAGAGGAGGGAGGGGTCCCCCCCGAGGGGGGTCCCCGTGTAGCCCCCGAGGGAGTTTTAGTCTTGTACTGGACGAGGCTAAGACTCCCTTAAGGTTTGCACGAGAAGTACTTTTTTCGTAAAAGATGTAGATCTTTTATTGAGCGAAAAAAACACAGGTGTTTGACTTCTAGTGCGGAATTTAAGGGTAGAAGCGGCGTAATGTAGTGTTCTATGTTCCAGGCGTTGGAGTAGACTTCGCCCTTCTCGTTCTTCAGTTTGTAGGTCCCGGGCCTTAGTACTTGGCGATGAAGTAAGGCCCTTCCCTGTGGCGTGAGTTTGTGGCGCCCTTTGTTGTCTGTTTTCAGCTGAGCACGAGGTCGTTGACTTGGGCTCCCGAGGTTTCAGCCGCTTGGCATGATATTTCTTGCAGAGCCTGCTGATATCTTCTTGAGTGCGGGCGCAACGTCTCGGGCCTCGTCAACTTGGTCTATGGAGTCTTGCCTCGCTTGCTGGTTGCCTTGCTCGGTGTAGGCTCGCAACCTCGGGGACCCGTATTCTATGTCCGAGGGCAGGATTGCCTCAGCCCCATAGACTAGAAAGAACGGGCTGAATCCCGTGGCTCGGCTTTTCGTCGTTCGAAGGCTCCATAGAACCGATGGCAGTTCCTGGTACCACCTCTTGCCGTACTGGTTCAGCTGATTGAAAATTCTCGGCTTGAGCCCTTGTAGGATCATGCCGTTGGCACGCTCCACTTGACCGTTGGTCTTCGGGCTACGGCCGAGGTATCGACCCGGATGCCATAGTCGTCACAAAAGTCAAGGAATTTCTTCCCCACGAAGTTGGTTCCGTTGTCCGTGATGATGGAGTTCGGGACTCCGAAACGGGAGATGATATCCTCAAAGAATTTCACCGTTTCCCCTGTGTGAGGGTTCACCACGGGTCGGGCTTCAATCCATTTGGAGAACTTGTCGATGGCGACTAGGACGTGAGTGTGTCCTCCGGGCGCCCTTTTCAGGGGTCCAATCATGTCGAGTCCCCACACTGCAAATGGCCACGTAAGTGGTATGGTTTGCAGTGCTTGAGCTGGGAGATGCGTCCTGCGCGCGTAGAATTGGCATTCCTTGCAGGTACGCACGACTTGATTTGCGTCCCGTACCGCCGAGGGCCAGTAGAAGCCTTGCCTGAAGACTTTACCGACTAGCGTCCTCGGGGCGGCGTGGTGACCGCACTCTCCTCGGTGCGTGTCTTCGAGCAATTGTTTGCCTTCAGCCGAGGGTATGCATCGCATGTACACTTCCGAGGCTCCTCTCTTGTAGAGTTCCCTTTTTTCTCCAATTAGCGCAAAGGATTTGGCCCTTCGGGCCAACCGGCGGGCTTCGGTCTTGTCCTCGGGCAGCTCATCTCGGATGAGGTACTCCAACAGCGGCTTCCTCCAGTCAGGGACTGGGTCGACCGCCATTGCTTCGGGCGTGGCCTGCCCTGGGGCGCCTTCTTGAGCCCCCGAGGGTATTTCCAAGGGAATGTACTTGACCGAGGGTTCGTTGAGATCTCGGGTAAGCACGTTCGGGGGAACAGTACCTCGGGTTCTTGCGACCTTGGCAAGCTCATCCGTGGCCTTATTATAACGCCTTGGGTATGTGTTTGTGCTCGAGTCCATGGAACTTTTCCTCCAGCTTGCGCACTTCTCGGCGGTACGCCTCCATCTTCGGGTCGTGGCACGCCGAGGCTTTCATGACTTGGTCGATGACCAGCTGCGAATCCCCCGGTTTCCAACCGTCGGATCCCGAGGTCCGCCCGCGATCCGGAGACCATTGACCCGGCGCCTCGTATTCTGCGACGTTGTTGGAGGCAAGAAAATGCAGCCGGATGGCATACCTCGTGTGAGCCCCAAGAGGTGAGATGAAGAGCAATCCAGCCCCCGCGCCTGTCTTCATCATGGATCCATCGAAGAACATGGTCCAGCACTCGGCCTGGATGGGTGCGGGGGGTAGCTGTGTATCGGTCCATTCAGCCACAAAGTCGGCTAGGACTTGGGACTTGATCGCCTTGCGGGGCAGGAACGATATGGTTTCGCCCATGAGCTCCACCGCCCACTTCGCCACTCTTCCCGTGGCCTCTCGGTTTTGGAGAATCTCCCCGAGGAGGAACGAGGACACCACGGCAACGGGGTGCGCAAGGAAGTAGTGACGAAGTTTCCTTCGCGTTAGTATGATGGCGTACAGTAGTTTCTGCATCTGCGAATACCTTGTCTTTGTGTCGGAAAGCACTTCACTGATGAAGTAAACAGGGTGTTGAACCGGCAACGTGTGTCCCTCTTCCCGACGCTCTACCACGACCACCGCGCTGACCACCTGGGTAGTGGCAGTGACGTATAAGAGCAAGGTTTCTCCTGGATTTGGCGGTACCAGGACCGGTGGGTTTGTCAGGAGCTTCTTGAGGTTGCCGAGGGCCTCTTCGGCCTCGGGGGTCCAAGCAAAGCGCTCGGACTTGCGAAGAAGTCGGTAGAGGGGCAGGCCCTTCTCCCCGAGGCGTGAGATGAACCTGCTTAATGAAGCCAGGCAGCCCATGACCTTCTGTACTCCCTTGAGGTCTCGGATCGGACCCATCTTGGTGATTGCATCCACCTTGGTCGGGTTTGCTTCGATGCCTCGTTGAGAGACAATAAAGCCTAACAGCATCCCTCGGGGAACCCCGAATACGCACTTCTCGGGGTTGAGCTTGACTCCCTTCTTGTTTAGGCACTCGAAGGTTTCCCCGAGGTCTCCCACGAGATCCGACGTTTTCTTGGATTTGACCACAATGTCATCGACGTAGGCCTCCACGATCCGTCCGATGAGTTCCCCAAAGATGATTTGCATGCATCGGGTATGTTGCACCGGGGCTTCCTCGGCCGAAGGGCATGGTGAGGTAGCAATACATCCCGAAGGGTGTTATGAACGAGGTCGCGAGCTGGTCGGACTCTTTCATTTTGATCCGTGATAACCGGAATACGCGTCAAGAAAAAGACAACGTTTCACATCCCGCGGTGGAGTCGACAATTTGGTCGATTCGAGGCAAAGGAAAGGGAACTTTTGGACATGCTTTGTTGAGACTAGTGTAGTCTACACACATCCGCCATTTCCCATTCTTTTTCTCTACTAATACAGGATTAGCTAACCACTCGGGATGGAATACTTCTTTTATAAATCCGGCCTCCAAAGAGCTTGTGGATCTCCTCGCCCGATGATCTTCCGCTTGGCGTCATCGAAACGGCGCAAGCGCTGCGTGGTGGCTTTTGAGCCCGGCCGGATGTCTAGGGAGTGCTCGGCGACATCCCTCGGTATGCCCGGCATGTCCGAGGGTCCCCATGCAAACGTCTGGGCGTTCGCACGGAGGAAGTCGACGAGCACTGCTTCCTATTTTGGATCCAGGTCCGAGCTGATGGTCAGCAGCTTCTCCTTCGGGTTCTTGGGATCGAGTGGGACCTTCTTTGTGCCCGAGGAGGGCTCGAAGTTCCCGGCGCGGCGCTTGGCCTCGTGCTCGATCGTGATTTCGTCAAAGCTCCTTTTCGCGTCGGCGATGAGTGCCTCGGCAATGGCGAGTGCCTCGGCGTACTCCACGCTCTCTACATCGCACTCATATGCGTGATGGTGTGAGGGGCCAGTGGTGATGACACCGTTTGGCCCCGGCATCTTGAGCTTGAGGTACGTGTAGTTCGGGACAGCCATGAACTTGGCGTAACAAGGCCGTCCGAGGAGTGCGTGGTAAGTACCGCGGACCCCAAGAATCTCAAATGTGAGAGTCTCCTGCCTGAAGTTCGAGGGGTCTCCAAAGCACACCGGCAAGTCGATCTGCCCGAGGGGCTTAAGCTGCTTGCCGGGGACGACGCCATTGAATGCCGGCCCTCCAGGGCGGATCTTGGACTTGTCTACCCCGAGGAGGTCGAGGGTTTCCTCGTAGATGAGGTTGAGGCTGCTCCCTCCGTCCATAAGGACCTTGGTGAGCCGAGTGTTGGCGATGATGGGATCCACCACCAGTGGATAAGCCCCCGGGTTCGGGATGTGCTGGGGGTGATCCGACTGGTCGAAGGTGATGGCCTGATCCGACCACTTGCGCAGCTTCGGGGTTGCTGGCTCCGTGGCGTAGACCTCCCGACGCTCCTTCTTCTTATTTGTCGCACGGACATGTTGGCCGTCTTTGCCGCCGAAGATCATGAAGCAGTTGTTCACCTTCGGGAACTCCTCGTTGCCCTTGGCGCCACCCTCGGGAGCCTCTTCCTCATCACCCTCGGGGATGGCCTTGAGCTTGGCGAAATGTTGGCGTACCTTCTTGCACTCCCCGAGGGTATGCTTGACCGGGAAGCTATGGTTCTGGCACGGCTTCTTGAGCATGTCGTCGAAGGTTTCTTGTGGCGGGGGCCGGGGCCCCTTGCGGTCGACCGCAGCCACCATGTCTTCATCGTCCCGCTCGGGCGGCGTGGCCCTTTGTCCTTGCGGTTCTTGTCTTTTTTCTTCTTCTTCTTGCCCTCCCGAGGTTGAGATCCCTCGGGCTCCTCTTCCTTGCGCTTCCCCTTGCCCGAGCCCTGATTGAACAGAGCCCCGACAGCCTCCTCACCACTGGCGAACTTGGTGGCGATGTCCATCAGTTCGTTTGCCTCGGTTGGAGTCCGGCGCCCCAGCTTCTTCACGAGGTCTCGGCATGAGGTGCCGGGCCAAGAAGGCCCCTATGACGTCGGAATCCGTCACGTTGGGGAGCTCGGTTATTTGCTTGGAGAAACGCCGGATGTAGTCACGCAAGGGATTCGTCGGACTTTGCCGGCGCCCGAAGGTCCCAGGAATTTCGCGGGCATAGATATGTGCCTTGGAAGTTGCCTTTGAAGGTCCTCACCAAATCTGTCCAGTTGGCTATGAGGTTGGGCGGAAGATGTTCTAGCCAAGCTCAGCGGACTTCGGAGAGGTACGAGGGCGGGTTCCCGATTATCACCTTGTCATCGTGTGCCCCTGCAAACTGGCAGGCAGCCGATAATCATCCAGCCATACCTCGGGACGAGTTTCTCCCGTATATTTCTCGAGGTGGCTAGGTGGCCTGAAACGCGCGGGGAGTGGTGCTCTCCTGATATCCCTTGTGAAGGCCTGCGGCCCGGGAGGTTCTGGGGAGTACCCTCGGTCTTCCCGACGTGCATGGGAGTCTCGTCCCGCCGGTCGCCCACGAGGTGGGCTGCCTCCGCCGCGTGCTCGTTGTCGCTCGATCTCGTCCCTGAGGTCGGGTGCACCTCGGTGACGATCTTGGCGGGGGTCTTCGATGCGATCCCAGACAGGACGGTTGCTGCGGTTGTCGTTCAGGCGTTCCCGGAGTGGCCTTGCCGAGGCCCGGCTTTGCTCAGGCTGGGCTGAGCCTTGTCGGCTTTGTCCGGACTCTCCTCGTCGCCGCGATGTCACGGCCCGATCTCTGGAGGCCGAGCTCTCCGCCTGTTGTACGGCTGCCCTATCAAGGAGATGCCGCAGGCCTTCCCGAATGCGTCTTCCCTCAGCGGTAGAGGGCTCGGGCATCTCGCGTACGAGCATGGCTGCCGCCGCTACGTTGAGGCTTGCTCGGTTGAACGGGGCTGCTATGTCGGGAAGGTGTGGCACTCCATTGGCGTGGCGATCGCCGCCTCCAGGGGCCTGAGGTGCTCTCGGGGCCGGCCCACGCTGGGCCTGTTCCCGTTGAATGTTCCGCTCCAGTCGTCGAAGTCGCGCGGATTCCGCCCGAATCCGGTTCTGCAAGTCTTGCAGTTGTGCGTTCTGGCCGGCAGGCTGTGGCGCTGCTACCGGCTGGACAGGGGCGGAAGCCGCTGGTGCCGGAGCTCGCCGTCGGCACGTCCACGTCGTCCTCGCTGGACACGTCGGTGAACTGGCCATCTTGCGGCGGGACTTCAACGTTGAAGCATTCCCTCGTGGGGTCATAGTATTCGTCTTCATCGTCGGTGCAAGGAGCGCCGAATGCGTGGATGAAGTTCCTGTTCTCTGGGTAGTAGAGCGAGTCCCTCTGCTCCTGGGCCCAGGCCCCAATCGAACCCGGAGGAGGCGGCATGACGGGGTCGTCACGCATCCTCTGAAGGATGCGCTCCTCTGAGTGCATGTCCATGGGGTAGCGTTCCCGTGGAACGACGGGAGGCCTGGCCCGTGCTCTCCTGGCGAAGGCTTCGACAGAGGTTTCGCGCCTGCGTGGATTCACCGGGACTCCCTCCAGTATGACTGGGGCGGAGGCGTTTTCCCGATGATTAGGGTTTCGGGGCATCCTTCCACGAGTGGACGCCGGGTACGGATCTCCCCGAGGCCTAGGGTTCCTGGGAGCCCTTCTGCGAGTCGGCGCCCCGGGGAAATGTCGACGGATTCCGAATCCGTTGCACCGAAGCGCCTTGCTTGCTGGTGGTTCGCCTTTGCCCGCCTTTGCGCGGCGGCCGTGATGATGGGCGCCATGGTGGCGATCTTTGCTCTCCCTTCGGCCGGCAGATCCGGCAGAAGGATCATCTCGTAGTCGTGGCCGAGCGTCAAGAATGCCAGCGTTCCAAAGAACAGTGGAGTTCCGCGCGGGAGCATGTGCTCCGGCGAGCAGGGTGGAAACGAAGGCGGAGGCGCCATGAGGGTTGGTGGAGATGCGGATTGCACACAGCGTGCCCCTACCTGGCGCGCCAACCGTCGGCGTTTCCGGGAACGGTCGGTGCCCCGGTGCCGGCAATAAAAATTTGTAGGCTGCGTGCCTCCTCCCTCAATGCCGTAGCACAAGTCGGACACGGGACGCGGTGGTTTTATCCCGGTTCAGGCCAACGGGGCCCTACGCCTAGCGGGGGGTGCGTCACGCTCGTGTTACTCGCGCTCGTAGGGGAGCCTGCAGTAAGGTCGGCGGTGTGGGAGAGAAGGATCTCAAGCCCCACGATCGTGGGTTACGGTGGTAGTGGTGAGCAGTTTTCTCCGTGTGAAGCGGAGTTGAAAGTGGGATTGAGTCGAATCTAGTCGAATTGAACTAGAGTCCAACCCCCCTCTAATGAGACATTACTCCCCCTTTTATAGGAGAAGGAGAGAGATAATGTTTACATCGGCGGTTGCCTAGGTGGCTAATTCCCGAGGCTGCACCGGTTGCATGTGCGTCGCCGAGGGCGCGGCTGGCTTGGGCGTTGCCTGACGAAGACACGCGTCCAGATCCGATGGTGGACGTGCCGCTCCCTGGCGCGGCCCCGAGGGTCCTGTGAGGCGTCCCTCACAGTCCGCATGGCGAGGGCCGGTCCCAGTGGTTGTTGCCGTGCGTGTCAAGTGCCCGAGGGTCTGGCCCTACGTGGCGTTTTGACGATGTTCTGGGAAGTGAACAGTGTCACCTTGGTTCCCGTGCCGGGTGGTGTAACACGTCACTGGTTCTCAGCATTGTGTCCCATCAGTCGGATTGGGGAGGTGATTCGGCAGATCGATTTGACTGGGCGTAATCGATGGCACTGGCGCCTTGCCTGTCACGCGACCGCATTGAATGCGGCGGTTTCCCTTCCTCCGGACGGAACCTCCCACGCCCGAGGGTCGGCGACCCGAGACGGGCTAGTTTGGGCTGCCTCGCCCGAGGATGGAGAGCTGGTCTCCCTCGGGCGAGACGGAGTTTTTGCGCCCGAGGGTGGTGAGCTAGGCCACCCTCGGACGAATCGGAGATTTCCCCCGGGGCTGGTGAGCTAGGCCAGCCTCGGGCGAATCGGAGACGCGAGGTCGAGCCCGAGCCATGGTTCGACTGCGGTCGACGTGGAACGCCGTGGTTCGTTGTTCGGTAGAGGTCCTTGACCTTGTCCTTCGTGAGCGTAATAAGCTCTTGTGCGTCGTGGTGACTCCATTCGGGCCGCTCGTGGGCCGTTAGGTAGGCTGCTCCGTCGTCATGTAAACGTCGTGGCTCAATGGCCTGGTCCATCATTCGTCGGGCCGTCCCTCCATGCGGGATGATAGCAGGCTAGGTTTTACTGGGCCTTGGTAGGCCGGCAAATTCTCATAGTTTGAGAATGTCTCGAGGCCCAATATTTTGGTCCCCGACACATATATATTGCATATATCACACATATATCACAGATTTTTCAGATATCACATATATAGCTCAATAATCCACAATGGCACATATATATCACATAAAATCCACATAGGAGTCACAAGTTTACAAGTTCAACCATCACTGAAGTTCACAATGACTTCACAAGTTCACAATGAGTCCAACCATCTCTCAAGTTGCAAAAGTACATCACAAGTTCATCATCTAAATCATCACAAGTTCACAGCCAAGGGTTCCACTTGCCTCGTTGTTGCTCCACAACTTGGTCCCAAGGGTCCGGAGGAGATAGAGTCGGAGATGGGTTTGTGGCGTGAGATTGACCCCTGCACGTAGGCAAATATATTGCATTTGTAAGATAAAATTTAAGATAGATTCTATTAACTTGAAAAAAACAAGATAAAGTGGTAGAAATTTCGACAAAGACCGCCCATGGAGGGGTTTCCAAAACCTGCAATAAAACAACGGCTCGATGGCCGACAACCAAATGTCCATATGCACATCTCATGGTGCATTCAATTCAACGGATCATTTCCATTCACATTCATATATGCATATTTGGAGTTAAGGTAGAGAAACTCACATGAGTGACATAAGGATCCGATGGTGGAGCGAAGACCGACTGGGAGAATTTGGCGGCACCTCCTGCTGTTCTCCAAATACACGCCCCCGGCGAGGGGAGATTGTGTATTCGAAGAACAACGAGGGAGATCTTTGCCGAACATGAAACTTCTACGTAGATGTTGGAGTTTATGAACATCGTGTGTGCCAACTTGTGTGAAACCTTCTCAACTTTTTTACTGTAGCCTCGGCATAAGATATCATGACATATTATCAAATTTCATGATTTTTTTTACTTTGTTTGCTTTTTCTAGAATTTTAAAACCACTTGAGCACGGCTTAATGTTCGTGTTTTTTAAGTAATAAGATGTTTGAAATTTGGTTTTATTTTTATATACGTAAGGCCTTAATTTGTGTTGAATAACAGGAATATCAACTTTTTACTCTATTTTTTCTAATAATTTCAATCACTTGTGGTTCAAATTTGGCTTCATTTTAAAAATTGCCGTTGAAGAGATTAATTACCTAAATATACCAAATAAAGTCAAAAATTCACCAAAATTGAACATGGAGTGTCATATGATGTATATTAGCTGCAGAAAAAATTTAGAGGCCAAAAGACAAAAAACAAAAAAAAAAGTCCAGTCTTTGCCGTGAGCTAGCCTTACGGCTCACTGCAACGGGGTCCTTTGCCAAGACCTTGCCAGTGCTCACGGCAAAGAAAGTACACGGAAAAACCTTTGTCGTGAGCTGGGCGGCGCGCTCATGGCAAACGATGACGGAGGACGGACGGCCTCCTGCCGTGGCCTTTTCGGTGAGCGCGGCCTCACGATAAAGATTGGTTGCCGTGAGTGAGGACTTTGCCGTGAACAAGATATTATGTTCACCGGAAAGAACGCCTTTTGCTGTGAGCACATTATTAAACTCACGGGAAAAGTCCCCGGGAAAGACCTGGAATCTAGCAGTGCACACACTTCCCCAATCAACACATGGATTTGAAGGAGCAGGGCCGCGTCTCCTTCCACCTAGTCGCCGGCCTCCTCCTCACCTCCCTCATCGCCCCGCTGGCTTCCGCTCAGCCATGGGCGTACTGCGGGGACGGCGGCGGCACGTACACGGAGAACAGCACATACCAGTCCAGCCTCAGTCAGATCTCTGCCACCCTCCCGACCAACGCCTCTCGGGCCCTCTTCGCCACGGCAGCCGTGGGCGCAGTCCCGGCGGAGATGGTCTACGCCCTTGCACTCTGCCGTGGCGATTCCAACGCATCCACCTGCGAGTCCTGCGTCGCCACGGCCTTCCCGTACGCGCGGCAGCAGTGCGGCTCCAACGAGGAAGTGGCCGTCTTCTACGACGACTGCAGCCTCCGCGTCTCCAAAGAGAACTTCCTCGCCGACAGCAGCAAAGCCAACGTCTTGGTTTTCCCAGACCAGGAGAACGTAAGCTCACCGGTGGAGGCGTTCGACGGCGCCGTCAGCTTGCTACTCAACGCCACCAGCAACTACGCAGCTATGAACTCATCGCGGCGGTTCGCCACGGGGAGATGGGCTTCGATAGCAGCTACCCGACCATCTACGGGCTAGCGCAGTGCACGTCGGACATGTTGCCGGCGGACTGCCGAAGCTGCCTCCACGACATAATCGCCTTCGCGCCACAGTATCTCAGTGGGAGGCAGGGTGGGAGGATTATGGGGGTGCGGTGCAATATTAGGTACGAGCTGAATATATTCTTCAACGGAAACCCGACGCTCCGACTGCAAACGCCATTCGCTCCGGCGCCGGTGCCAAATAATAAGGCGGTTTTCACCATAACTCCAGGAGGTGAGTTGACAGACATGAAGTCATGAACACCACTTGATTGTTGATTCGCACCTTTCTCTGGGGTAGTAAGATTTAGATTTGGGGAAACGGATTTTATAAGGGGCTGTTTGGTTTAGGGACTTTTTAGTCCTTGAAACTAAAAAAGGTCCCGTTTAGTCTCTACCAAACCAAACATGGATGGATTTTTGAGACTTTTACTCTATTAGTCCCTAAAAGACTCTTTTTGGAGGGACTTTTTTTATTAGTCCCTGACTAAAAAAAAAAAAGTTTAGTTCCTAGAAACCAAACAGCACCTAAATCCCGTACTTATCTCGCACTTGTTCGGTACTTAAGGTCCATACAAGTGCTTGGGTCCAAATTCAGAAGAGCCTTGACAATAGCATAACATGTTTTTCCACCGAGTGGCTCAAATAACACCGGATTGATAGATATGCTGCATACATCATACTTTAATCTGAAGTCTGTGTCTTATTTTTACAGGAAGAACGAGGAATGGAGTGAAGATTGCTCTAGCAGTTTCATTGACTGTAGTTGCTTTAATGCTTGGTATTGCTATGTTTTGCCTCTGCTTTTTAGAAGACCACATCATGCACCACCATGTAAGTCGCTTCACAATTTGGGTCTGACAAACTGCAAGAAAATGAATGAACTGATAGGCCTTTTAAACTTGTAAGCTAGGACAAACAGTTACATAGTCTAATCTGCACATTTGAAATTTGTTATCTGTTTCTACTCAAAATAAAATTTACTTCTGTATTCAAAGGAGGTTATAGTACTGAGACAGCTCGGTGCCTGAAAATGTGCCTTCATATACCTGTTTTTTAACATTTATTTGACAGATTCAACTCAATGCGAGGACATTGAAGGCATTGATTCACTTCTTGTTGATCTATCAACAGTACGTGCAGCAACTGATAACTTTGCTGAGAGCAACTGGATTGGTGAAGGTGGTTTTGGAGCAGTTTATAAGGTGCCACTTATCATTCCATTTCGAGTTTTTCCAGTTCCAACAAAGAACTAAAGGTTTACACTTATGCAGGGCGTACTTCCTGATGGTCAAGAAATAGCTGTGAAAAGATTCTCACAGAGTTCAGGGCAAGGAATACAAGAGCTGAAAAACGAGCATGTTTTGGTTTCCAAGCTTCAGCACAAGAATCTTGCTAGGCTTGTTGGTGTTTGTTTGCGAGAACATGAGAAGCTGGTCGTGTATGAATACATGCCCAAAAGAAGCATTGACACCATTCTCTTTGGTATTATTTTGTAATCATGTATTTTTCAGTACCACAAATACAATGGAAATTTAACACTGTATTACAGTCAACTGATATGTGGTCTCTTCTTCAATGGTTAGATCCTGAGAAAAAGTATGGAGCTAGATTGGGGAAGGAGATTCAACATAATCAAAGGAATTGCTCGAGGCTTAAATTATCTTCATGAAGATTCCCAATTCAAGATTATCCACCGAGACCTAAAAGCAAGCAACATCCTTTTAGACTCTAACTATACTCCTAAAATTTCAGACTTTGGCCTGGCTAGGCTATTTGGAGGGGATCAATGGCCGGAGGCTACAAAATCTCTGTAGTTGGAACATAGTAAGTACCATAAGCTAAGTCTAGCTTAGTGGGAGGAAACTCACATCCCCTTTGTTTCTCTTCCATTCAAATTTGGTTAATTGAAAAACTACATATATTATTTTTTAGGTTCGTTGAGCTTTTTTCATTTATGTAGTAAGCAAAAATACTCTTATTTGATATACTAACTACAAGATTTTTCTTTTCTAATTGCAGCGGATACATGGCACCAGAATATGCCATGCGTGGCCGAGTATTCTATAAAGTCGATGTCTTCAGCTTTGGTATCTTGATTTTAGAAATATTAACGGGAAGAAGAAGCAGTGGCTCCTATAACTTAGCTGAATCTGTTGATCTCATAAGTCTTGTAAGTGATTCTACAGCTCCCAACTTGATATGCATATGACTAATGCAAAAATGCTTAGATTATTTGCATATTTGTTGTAGGTATGGGAGCATTGGACTACGGGAGCAATCGTCGAGATCATGGATACATCTCTGAGAGGCAATGCTCCAGTAGACCAGATCTTGAAGTGTATTCATATCGGGCTTTTGTGTGTTCAGGATAATCCAGTAGATAGACCAACGATTTCAACTGTAAGCATTATGCTTAGCAGCAATACTATCGCCCTCGAAGCTCCAATGAAGCCACTATTTTTCATTCCTAGGAATGGCACCTCTAGTTTGTGCACTTAGAATATATCCAACAGCTTCCCATACCACCTAAGTCAGAGGCAATGTCACCAAATGAAGTGAACCAAGATGAGTCGTGAAGCTTGTTGTCATGTTACCGAGCAATTGGATTGTTATTGCACGATGAATAAACTTAACTTTATCTAGGTTAAAACCATATTACTCCATTTTTTTTTACTGTTCTGATTATTTTATATAGTATGTCATCCATCAACCCATGCTCGTAAGTAGACTAGAAGTTAATAAATGTATTACTAGTTCATGTACTCAATATTTTTCTCTCTCCTCTTCGATTTGTAATTTTAATCTAGTGGTGATAGCCTTCAATTATTATCAATATTACTCTATATACAAATAACATGTTTTTTCATTCTTGTCATTGTTTTCTCCATTTGCATTAAAATTGTGTGTTTGTTCAATACATGTCAAATTGAAACTTTAGTTTGAGTTATGTCAACTCTTGCACACTCATCTCTCATGGCATCCTTAATCTATGTTTTGATTTCCTAGTTCCGATCTTACCTAAAGGCTACAGAAATTTATAAGAGCAACTCTAGTAGGAACCATACTTGAGCCCTCTTGGCTAAATATCTGGATGCTCTTGTCAAAAACTTTGCTCCAGCAAGGCCCCTACTTGAGCGCTGAAATTTGGGTGGAGAATGACTAGCGGATCCATTTTGTTCAGTGTCTACTAGAATGACGAGATGATCATTTTGATGGCGCACGACTGACCGAGTCAAGCAGGTAGGCTTATTTATCTCTCGTTGTTAGACTTTAGACTACTTTAATTATCTCTTGAATTTTCAAAACTGATGGTCTAAAGCGTTATCTAAGGTTTAGTAGATGTGATTAAAAAGTTCATCATATTAGTTTAGAGTATTGAGCATAAAAATAAGTTAAAAGTGATCTAAAATTTTCCCTTTAATTTTAACCAACTAACTCGGGGGAGTGGGCGGAGGGAGGGGGAGAGAGGAAAGGGGAGGAGAGGGCGGTTGCCAGGCTTTTTTGAGCGGCGCAGCGGGCTGCTGCCACTGCTAGCTATGGCGTGGCGGCGACGGCCGGGAGTTGTAGGGCAGCGGGTTGGTGGCGAGTCCCCCCCGAAGTTGCCCGAGGAGGACGACGCTGGTATTTATTGGAATTTCATTCCCACTTGTCAATATATTGAAATATGTATGTCATACAAAACCCCAAACTTGCCATGAGATTGAGCAATCAGCACTAAATCATCAGTACCATATATCATTTTTTTTTTTTTGGAAGGCGGCAAAAGTTTTGCCAATTTTTATTTAGACGAATAAAAGGAAAATGCAATGTTACTCATAGCAAAATAACGCCAAATAAAAAACAACTTAACAACTAAGGCACGAGGGTTATCAAGACCATATATCGTACAAGTAAGAATGTGATCGATCAACTTGACTGACTATACTCATTCTCACTTGTAAGATCAAAATAGAATTGCAAATCTAAACCAGCTTTAAGATAGTCAAAATTGAAGAATTCATATATCGAAAAAAATGTATAAGATGAGAGAAATACAGTGGCATATCTTAATGGTTCACTTCGACTGCTTTACCAATCATTTTTGCAAATCTTCTCATTATGCTTCTCAATCTATATTTATTTAGAGGGTCTATTGACCATTAACGAATATAAACCCTATCAAAATCAACCTCAAAACATTCCTCTAAAGGAATTTCGTCAGGCCAACAGTAACTAATGCCTATAAAATAGTTAATTGATGCATTAAAGATGAAAGAGACATGCATCCTCTATCAGTAACTTCTAGGTATGCTTCGATCATACAGAATATTATTTTGAAACACGCTATAGAGAACTCATCGGATAAAGGAGTCGATGAGATCCCTTAGAACAGGCTGGGATTCTTAGCCTGAAAATTTGGAACACTGCGTATAGAACTGACAGAGAGACAAAACTCATGGATATTACTCATGCCTTGGAACAGGCTGCGGATTGATAGCTTGAAAACTGGTAATACTTCTACAATCATAAAAATAGTCCTATTAAAACTTTGCACGACAGATGAAAAAAGTTACTGAAATACTTATTTACACACACATTTGGTATGTAGTCTACAAAAAATGCCCACATATAATTGGCAGTGGATTGGAACAAAGGGAAGCAACAAGGGGAAGGGAGAGGAGAGGGAGTGGTGTAGTGGTTGAGAATGGGGGCTTTATATAGGCGGAGGTGGCGAGGAAACCCGAGACCTCTTTACGTTCGTACGAGCGCAGAGCGCCTAATCATGCTTAGCAACTGCCTTGATGATCAAGTCATGGATCAGCAGCAGAGGAGTGGAGCCATGGTTCTCTAGGTCTTTAATTAACTTTTGTGGGCCTGGGTCATTGTTAATTAAGCCAGCTGGATTGGAGGTGCTATGGTTGTATGGGCACGGTGCACAACACCGTCTGTAGTCATCTGGCTACTTTTTTTTTCAATGGATGAATATCAGTTTGGTTACCTAAGGTTTTCCTTGGGATTAACTTTGGTCCTTCTCATGTACAAGATATTTTTGTAAATAGATACTTTTGACAATAGACATAATGCCCATTCACTTTATTTAATTAATTCGCTAAATAATATTATTAACTAAATTTGGAATAAAAAATAACGACATCAAATTGGTTGAGTAATTTTTAGGGACGACTCATGAGGCATTTCTAGAAATGAGAAGGACTTTTAGGAGTGGCTTAGCCCATGAGCTGCTCTCTGAAAAAAAGTGATTTTTAGACGCAGATGAGGTGCATAGTTGAGAATAATTTTTACGGTTAAGGGAACTTATCATCCACTCCTGAAAAACCAAACGCTTAATTTTTTCCCTCGAGTAGCCGGATTTGAGTGTTGTTCCCAAGTTGCTAGCTCTCATTATGTCCCCTCTTATAGAAAAATATTTTACACCTTCTTTTTAGCTTGGCTAAAATTTCACCAACTCATGTAGTCATGTTTGGATAAGCTAGAGCTGAATTTTAGCGGAAGGCTAAACTTTAACCCATACATGTTTGGAGACATGGCTAATGGATAAACCTAAAGCATATATATTGTCAATTTACCATTGTTTCTCACTTCCCCTCCATAAAGTTGGGGGATATTTTGGTCTTTTCGAATATTGCTAATTCCCATTAGCTAACGTTTAGCTTACTCATCAACCCTCCTCTTACTTAGATGATCTCATCCTAAACTTTAACTAACTAGACTTTATCCTTGGATTCAAACATGGTCTAAACCCTCATATTTGAACGGATTACCCTTAGATCCAAAGTCCAAACATAGTTGAAAGCCAATAGATATTTGTTGGTTTGTTCTTCTGATCCCGTTTGCACGCACGCGAGTACGGTACGGCAACCCGGTCACCAACCCCTCTTCTCCTCTCCCCATCTCACCGCAACAGGGCCCACATGGCCGATAGGGGAGGGCAAGTGTTGCATGCAAGGGGTGTTCGCCTGCTTGCAACCCCAACATTTTCATGAGTTCGTAGACTCCAATTCTCACAGCTGAGAAACCCAAACTCTATCTGAATTTGCTAAAGTTTATAGCCTAGCTAAAGCTTAGCACTTCTATCCATTAGCACTCCCGCTTAGTCCTTGAAATACCACTTTTACCTCTTATCTCCCACCTCCAACATTTTCTTTCTTTTCACAAGCTATTAGCACGAAGGGCGGGCCCGGTGCAGCGGTAGAGCCTACCGTCGATGTCGAAGTAACTGGGTTCAAGCCCCAGCCTCTACACATTTGTGTGGGTAAGGCTTGGTGTTTAAAAATAATCTTTCCCAAGACCCCGCACAGTGCAGGAAAGCCTACGACATTGGGTCGCCCTCATAAGCTATTAGCACCCGTTTAGCTCCTCGCCACTTGCTAATGGTCCTTTTGGATGTGGTATTGCTAAAAACTGATCTAGTGCTAAAGTCCACCCATTAGCACTTCCATTTGGAGACATGGCTAATGGATAGAGGTAAAGTTCAACAAAAATCACTTTTACCCTTTTATCTCCTTACCTCATTCCTCTCTCTCTCTGTCTCTCTACCTGTCTCCCTTTTTATTTTATTTTTTCACAAAACATTAGCACCCATTAGCTCTCTCACTTGCACTTTTTTAGAATGGCTAAAGTTTACCTCTCCTATACGTTTGGATGGGTAAAGGTTTTAAACTGTAACACTTTCACCTATTAGTCAATCATGGGATTCAAACAAACCCTAAGGCCTTGTTCGTTTTGGTCGGATTGGATCCATTTCGACGGATTGATTTGGCCTAGTTTTGAATCCGCTAAAAAAATGTGTTCGGTTAAGGAATTGTTCGGACGGATTGATCTATCCTGGTTTTTGAATCCTCCCATTTTGTATACCAAAACGTCCAGATTTGTTCCACACCTTTTGAGACCCGAACGCAACCAACGGATCAACCGGATTGAGTGATACAAGTGGATTCACTCAAACCGGGTCTGAAAGTAATCGAGACCGAAATTCAATACAAACGGAAACAACCGTTCAATACATGTCACATTGAAACTTTAGCTTGAGTTATGTCAACTCTTACACACTCATCTCTCATGGCATCCTTAATCTAAGTTTTATTAATTTCCTAGCTTTGATCTTACCTGTAGGCTACATAAATTTATCAGAAGCATTGCAATTCCAGTAGGAACCATACTTGAGCCCTCTTGGGTAAATATATGGATGCTCATGTCAAAAAGTTTGCTCTAGCAAGGCCCCTACTTGAGCGCTGAAATTTGGGTGGTTAATGACGAGCGGATCCATTTTGTTTCGGTGTCTACCAGAATGACGAGATGATTATTTTGATGGCAGCACGACTGACTGAGTCAAGCAGGCAAGCTTATTTATACCTCATAGTTGCTAGACTTTAGACTACTTTAATTATCTCTTGAATCTTCAAAACTGATGGTCTAAAGCGTTATCTAAGGTTTAGTAGATGTGATTAAAAATTCATCATATTAGTTTATCAGAGCATTGAGCATATATAAAAAAATAAGTTAAAAGTGATATAAAATTTTTAGCACGTCATCTCTAAGATTTTGTGTAACTTATTCTACATAAATTTATTAATCTAGAAAATATGTTTATAGTATAAATAATCGATAGGTTACTAAGAAGGTAAAAATAAAAAAGAAAATAGAATGCAAAACAATTTACGCTAATGCGGATGGCTCACGAACACACTGCGGAAACAATTAGGTTGTTCGCTAATGGTTTGACTGATGTTTTTATTTTACAGGAGAGAAAACAATGTATCATGCCTAATAAAACATGTTTAAAAGTTGAAGCGAACAATGCGGTGTTCGGAGTTGCTGACTCATGAATGCTGATTTTAGCTGACGGCTGATTTTAATTAATTTAATGGTATTTTATGGGAGAGAATAAATTAGAACAAGATGAAGCAAGAATAATAAGTGAACGCGTTCTGATGATAGAGTGGCCTACTCCATGTCGTATGCTGGAATTCATTTGCACCGACTCCGAGCGAACGAACGCCAACATGAAATTGGCCCTGCAGACCCCAAATACTCGAATGGTCATGCCTGCCATTCTAGATTTCTAGTCAAACGATTGTCCTCACGGTCTTTGGAAAAAAAAAAAATCTCTTTATCAGTCGTGCGGCAGGACTGCGATGCACACGGCACGCTCTAGCCTCCTCCTCGATCACTGCTCGCCGCGCTCGAGCAGCCGCAGCGCCATGGCCACGGCCACAGCCACAGCCACGTTGGCTCGCGGCGCCTCCCCGCGCCTCGCCACGAGCCACCTCCTCTTCCTCGCCGCCGCCTCCCTCTTGCTCCTGCTCCTCTCGCCGCGGGCCGCCGCTCAGCCGTGGCAGGTCTGCGGGAGCACCGGCAACTACACGGCCAACAGCACCTACCAGTCCAACCTCGCGACCCTCGCCAAGTCGCTCCCATCGAACGCATCCCGCTCGGGGAGCCTCTTCGCGGCGGGCAGCGTCGGCACCGTCCCGGACGTGGTCTACGCGCTGGCGCTCTGCCGCGGGGACACCAACGCCACGGCCTGCGGCTCCTGCGTCGCCACGGGGTTCCAGGACGCGCAGCAGCTCTGCGCCTACGACAAGGATGCCGCCGTGTTCTACGATGGCTGCTACCTCCGCTTCTCCAACCAGAACTTCATCGCCAGCGCCACCAACAACGGCAATCCCATCGTCCTCATGAACGCGCAGAACGTGAGCGCGCCGGTGCTTCGGGCGTTCGACGCCGCCGTCGCCGTGCTCCTCAACGCCACCGGTGACCACGCGGCGGCGAACGCGTCGCGGTTTGGCACGGGGAAGAGGGTTTCGATGCGAAGAGCGACCCCACCATCTACGGGCTCACGCAGTGCACGCCGGACATGTCGGATGCCGACTGCCGGAGCTGCCTTGGGAGCATCATCTCGCTGATGCCGGGGTATCTCAGCGGAAGGCAGGGAGGGAGGATTGTAGGGATGCGCTGCAATTTCAGGTACGAGGTCTATTCTTTCTTCTCCGGAGCCCCCTCGCTACGGCTGCCTGCGCTGGCGCCGCCACCGGCGCCATCTCCTGCTGCGCCATCATCTAACGTGACGCCGACGGCAACCCCACCACCACCAGGTGAGATGTCAGCAACAACAGATTCACCAAGTTTTTAGTTTTAGTTCGGTTTTAGCGCACGCCCCCAACAACCCAAATTCTCAAGAACACGATTCCAAACAAATACAAATTCTCTCCATTTGTTGGCCACTATACTTTTGCTGAGAAAAAATCGGCCATTCCAAACAAACGACTGAAATTGATGATCTTCGATCTGTTTCAATTATTATTTGGGAACTAGTCAACAGATTTTTGCAGGGTACACGACCGTGTACACCGGTTTTCTTTGATGATCTTGACATCTCTGCAGTCCCGTCGCTATCCTTTACTACTTGTCGTATGCTGAACACTTCTTTTTTTGACCTGGTGGTCATTTGTTGACCCGAAACACCGATTGCAGTACGCTGAAGACTTCTTTTTGACGTTGATTCTGAAGACTTCTTAATTGTTTTTCTTCTTCTTTTTATTAGATAAAAAACTTTTTTTATTTACAAAATACATACTATGCATCTAGGCATCAATACATACAATTAAGCATAAAAAAACACAGCCTTGTTATCCATTTTAAAAAGAACCATGTATGCCGCAAGCCACACAACACTTGTGTAAATCATGATTCCCCTTGCCTTTGCCCGTTCCATTTCAAGCGCGCTTGTGTTTTCATTAAGCACAGTGATGTCTGTCAGTCTACAAAGCAATGTAATTAGTTGCACTTCCAATGGTAATCAATGTTAATTATCTCATGGTGCGCTGCATGATCTGCGGTAATTATGAAAGGGTCAGAAAAAGATGAAGACTTGTCGTAAAGTTACCTTTATTCTTTTTCTGTTGGGACTTTTTGCAAATAACATATTGCAAAGCACCATGCGGCTACTCAACTAATACTTGATTTCCATAATGTTTGGGCCTAGTACCACTAATGTTCTTAGTGCTTGGACTCCAAAGTCCCCTACAGATGCTTGAGTCTATATATGCACCTTAAAAAGAACCTTGATTATAGTAAAATATGTTTTGTACAAAGTGGTTCGTATTATAATTGAAATATTGTTTCTAAGATTTGCATCATACTTTTTGCTGAAGTTTGTAGCCTTCGTTTACAGGAAGAACAAGAAACAAATCAGGACTTGCTTTAGCAATTGTGTTGCCTATAATTGCTGCGGTGCTAGCTATCAGTATTGTTTGTTTCTGTTTCTTCTCGAGGAGGAGAAAACAAGCTAGGGAGCAGACACCATCTTGTAAGTTTTATTGACAATTTGGAACTGTAACAGATTTGCAAGAGGAGCCACTATATACTTGACTTTTAATGGATGCTACATATTTGATTATATTATTTATATATTACTCTCTCTTTTCCAAATTGTAAATCCAATTGGCTTTTCTAGATATTTAGCTTTTAGGACTATGTATCTAGACATAATGTATATCTAGGTGCGTAGCAAAAGTTATGTACCCAGAAAAGCTAGAATGGCTTTCAATTCGGAATGGATGGAGTATTTTTTTATTCATTGTAAATGGCATTATATATGTGTTTTTCTTTATATATATTGTGACAGATTCAACTAATGCCGAAGACATGGAGAGCATCGAGTCACTTTTTCTTGATATATCAACTTTAAGAGCTGCGACTGGTAACTTTGATGAGAGCAATAGGCTTGGTGAAGGGGGTTTCGGTGCTGTCTATAAGGTGCCAATCATAGCCCAACTCATAAAGCATTTCCATTTTCAGCAACTGAAGCTTCACACTTACGCAGGGCGTCCTTCCTGATGGTCAAGAAATTGCAGTGAAGAGGCTCTCACAGAGTTCAGGGCAAGGAATACAAGAGCTGAAAAATGAGCTTGTCTTGGTTGCCAAGCTTCAACACAAGAATCTTGTTAGGCTTGTTGGTGTTTGCTTGCAAGAACATGAGAAACTGCTTGTGTATGAATACATGCCCAATAGAAGCATCGACACCATCCTTTTTCGGTACTGTTTTTGTAATAATCTGTTTCTGACAGCACAAGTAGTATCAGAATTTATCATTTCTGACATGAAGTTTCTTGTTGAACTGCCAGATCCTGAGAAAAACAAGGAACTAGATTGGGGAAAGAGAGTCAAGATAATAAATGGAATTGCCAGAGGATTACAGTATCTCCATGAAGATTCTCAATTGAAGATTATTCACCGGGACCTTAAAGCAAGCAATGTCCTTTTAGACTCTGATTATACTCCTAAGATTTCAGATTTTGGCTTGGCTAGGCTATTTGGAGGGGATCAATCGCGGGAGGTCACAAGTCGCGTCGTTGGAACATAGTACGCCTACTTTGAAACTAGGGGACACCATGGCTCCCACTCACTTACCTAAATTTTGCATGCAAAGATAAAACATTTTTAGCACCATTTATTGTTAAGCATTTTGTTGTTTCTAGCTCCATACCTCCATTCTTGACTAGAATGAATATCCTTTCAATGCTAAAAAATAATGAATATCCTTTCATGTTGCAGTGGGTATATGGCACCAGAGTACGCCATGCGAGGCCACTATTCTATAAAGTCCGATGTTTTCAGCTTTGGCATCTTGATTCTGGAAATCTTAACCGGAAGAAGAAGCAGTGGTTCCGTTAACACCGAGCAGTCCATTGATCTCTTAAGTCTTGTGAGACATTCTCCTATCTCAACTCTCTACACAAGTAATTTGCTTCAAAAACAGTAACAAAATTTGTATTGTATAATTGATACAGGTTTGGGAGCACTGGACCATGGGAACAATTATCGAGGTTGTGGATCCATCTCTGAAAGGCAAAGCTCCTACTCAACAGATGCTGAAATTGGTCCATATTGGGCTACTGTGTGTTCAGGATAACCCAGTTGATAGACCGATGATGTCAACAGTAAACGTCATGCTCAGCGGCAGCACTTTCTCCCTCCAGGCTCCACTAAAGCCAGTATTTTTCATTCCCAAGAGTTACTCAACTGTTTATTCAGAATCATATCCAACAGCTTCCCAATCCACCGCTAATGTTACATCAGGGGCGATATCACCAAATCAAGTGTCAATTACAGAATTGGAGCCAAGATGAGCCTTGAAGCATCATGTTGCCACTTGCCAGAGCAATTGGATTATTGTTGTACGAAATAAACTGAACATAGGACAATGCTTGTGTCTGTATTACTAACTTTTCAGTTATGTTTCCACTGCCCTTCTAATTATAAGTCATATATTTCAGTTAGCAAATCTGAGTCAATTGTGACATATTTATCTGTAGATGGATATTTGAATTATCGTAACTTGTGTTTCCACAAATGCAAGGACTTATGGGATTCTTAGGAGCACTTGGATTTAGTGGAAAGAGCCATATATCCCTCAACCAAACACCTCAAACATAGTGATTCAATTCAATTAAATACTCGCTATTTAGGTAACCGCTGCAACCGACAATCTGATGCTACATGTAAGTATTTGTACCGATGGATTGCAAATCGATAAACGGTTGTTCGGCTGATCGCTTCTATGGCTTGCTTATGCTGTTTTGTTGTGATAGAAAAAAAAACACTGTTTCGTGGTTTAGCAACTGATGATCCATCGGTAATTCTACTTGTGGTGTTGTGTGTATCGTAGGCTAGAACTTCTTTACATGTGTGGACAGAGGGACTGTTATCTAAGGTCAAGTCTTTAATGTTTAATTAAGAAAGATTGTGTGGTCAGACTATTTATGTATTTTGTCAGCAACTATTCTTTATTATATACTAAGAATGGAAAAAAAGTATCACCCCCGAACTATGGAGGTGGACTACGTAACCCTCAAACCTATGAAACGGTATATCACTCCCGAACTTTTCAAACCGGTCAAACTACCCTTAAAGCAGTTTTGAAAAATCATAGTAAATTATAGAAAATCGTAAAATAGAAAATCCAATTGTGTTGGACTCCAAATGAGTAGATCTACACAATAAACGTATAATATGGTATACTTTAGTATATATTTTTGTTATAGCTTTAGATCTATGTTTTTTTTCATAGGTGTAAACAAATGTACTAAAGTGTACCATATTATACACGGGCTCCCTACGTTCTTTTGGGGCTAGGCTACACGGGCTCGAGGATGGCTTAGCCAGGCATAGCTTGGAGCTATAACAGTCAACCGAACAACTAAAAGGTAGCTTATCGAAGCTTGGTTGGGATTAGCCATCGATTGAAACAGGCTCATACAACAGCACCTCTGTCAGCGGCCCAGGTTACTCCGACCCAGAGAAGGGAAGAGGTAAACGGGCCAAGAAGGCCAACGCCAAGATCTACGGGCCGGACTGGGCCAACTCATCAGGCGGTCACCCAACCCAGAAGCTGATGGAGAATAAGTAGTAGTTGTTCCCAGTTATGTAACGAAAAACATATCCAAACTCATTTTTTACTTCCTAACCGGCTCTCTGCCGGCGAACACTACTTCTCCCCTTCCTGCTTCCTGGTAGATTGTGAGAGAGTTCGATCGGGTCCTCGCCACAGCGAGCGGGATCTAACACACTTGTCGGGCCTATCTTGTTGATAGTAATGCAACAGCATGGAGAGAGAATCATTACAATCAAACAAATTATAAAATTCTTATTATAAGAAAAAAGAAACTATTTAAACACAAATGGTACCATCAGAAAAGGTTGCTAGCTACCTACTGGTACCATTTGCACAAGCTACCTTGTTGCTCTGTCCTCTCATGGCAATCTCTAAATCGACACGTCAGCCGACACGGTCGTGTTTCTGGCGAAGAACGCCGGCTTGGATGGAGCCTGGAGGGGGACTGTGTCGGTTCCAAGCATCATGACGACGGACGACATCACCGGCCGGGCCGCGGGGTCTCCCTGTACGCAGAGCAGCCCGATGTGGACGCACCTCAGCACGTCGCCCTCCGCGAAGCTTCCGCACAGGGACGCGTCCACCAGCTCCGCCACCGTCCCGGCCTCCCAGTGCTCCCATACCTGCAGGTGGTTTGTGTTGCAATTGTAACCGTAAGCCAAGGTGTAGCTGTAGCAACAATGGTGATTGTCAGTTTGCACTTACCGTGGTCAAGAGGTCTCCAGACTTTGGCGAGTTGTGGTAGATATCGTTGTTCTTCCTCCCCGTGACGATCTCCAGCACCATGACGCCGAAGCTGAAGGCGTCCGATTTCACCGAGTAGTTCCCGCGCATCAGGTATTCCGGTGCCATGTACCCACTGAAATGAGCAATCAAGCAAAATACAGTACTTAGTATCTGCCTAAAGGGAATGGAAGCTCAAAGAACACAACTAACACTGAGAGAGGGGTACTGACTAGGTTCCGACGACACGGTTGGTGACGGCCTGTGTCTGGTCTCGGCTGAAGATCCTCGCGAGGCCAAAATCTGCGATCTTGGGGTTCATCTCCGCGTCTAGCAGGATGTTGCTGGCCTTGAGATCACGGTGGACTACTTTGAGCTGGGAATCCTCGTGGAGGTACTGCAGGCCTCGAGCGATGCCGTTTATGATCTTGTACCTCTGCTCCCAGCTAAGCTGCTGCTCACGTTTATCATCAGTACCGAAGAGTATCAGGTCGAGACTCCGGTTGGGGACGAACTCGTACACGAGCAGCCGTTCTTGCTGCTCCAGGCACACGCCGACAAGCCTGACGAGGTTCCTGTGCTTCAGCTTGGCGACCAACGCGAGCTCGTTCTTCAGCTCCTCCACTCCCTGCATCGAGCTCTTCGACAGCCGCTTCACCGCAATCTCGTCGCCGTCCGGGAGAACGCCCTGAACAAGTCACACCACCAATGCGCTCTGTTAGTCGTCATGAGCAATTGTCACAAACCATTACACCAATGGCTTGTTCAGTACCTTGTACACCGTGCCGAACCCGCCTTCGCCGAGCTTGTTGCTATCGTCGAAATTCCCTGTTGCGGCTCGCAGGGTGGAGACGTCGATCATCATGGAGTCCACCATCTCCATGTCCTCTGCTTCGGTGGAATACATGGCCTCTGTTCAAGTACAGATTGGATGTGTCATTTCTTTTCAGTTTCAGACTCAATGAAGTGTTTCAGGCACGAGGATTTTGCAGGGACATACGTGGCTGCTTTGCCTGTGCTACTGGTCGCCGCCGCCTCCAGAAACAGAAGCAAAACACAAGGTTCAGAGCAGCTAGAGTAGGCAGCACAACGGCAAGAACTACAATGAACACACTGTACTTCCTCTCCCCTGTGAATGAATTAATTGAAGAATGTTATTCTATTAATCACGGTCAAGCTATTTCACACGCACGAATAATTTACAGTCAATTTGCACGGGGTCCATGAGTCAATGCAAACAAAGACTATTCCTTCAAAAAAAAAAATGCAAACTAAGAGTAAAATAACAACGGCAGGCTTTAACTCACCTCCTCCTGTCGCCGGCGCGGGTGCTGGAGGGCTCGATGATGCCAGCCGCACCATGGCCCGTCCATTGAAGAAGGGCGCGGTCTCGTAGCGCCAGGTGCAGTTGACCGAGAGCACCCTGCCACCGATACTGTTATGGAACCTGTCTATCGATTGCGATATGAGGCCGGCGAGGCACTTGCGGCACTGCGCCGGCGTCTGGTCCGGCGTGCATTGCGCCAGGGTGTACACCTTGGGGAACTCCTGGTCGAAGTCGGCCTCCCCGTGGCGAACCGCCGCGTGGAGTTGTACGCGGCGTGCTCGGCGGTGGCATTGACAAGCGCGGCGAGGAGGCGCTCGAACCGGGCCGGGTCGGAGGTCACGTTGGCGTTGTTTTTGATGGTGTACTTCGTCGGGCCGGTGTCGTCGTCGGGGAGGGTGTGGACGTCGGAGTAGTGGAGGATGCAGGGGTCGTAGTAGATGGTGGCGTCCTTGTTGTAGGAGCAGTCGTTGGGCAGGTCCCGGAACGCCTGGGTGAGGCAAGCGAGACAGCTGCTGGCGTTGGTGTCGCCGCGGCAGAGCCCCATGGCCCAGACCTGCTCCGGGACGGCGCCGACGACAGCGGTGGCGTAGAGGGTCGGGGACGCGGAGACGTTCTTGGGCAGAGTGGCGGCGAGGAGGTTGAGGCTGGCCTGGTATGTGCTGTTGGGCTTGAAGTCGTTGCTCGTGCCACAAATTGGCCACGGGTAGCCAGCGGCGCCGGGCGCGAGCAGCGAGATGATGACGGCGATGATGGCTGCCACGGCGACGGCCAGGAGGTGGTGGGAAGCCATTGGCACAGAACGGATGGCCTACGGTGCCCAGGAGCTTATGCAGACAGTGAACGCGGGGACTGACAACGCCCACCGCGGCGACAACCACCACTGTCCGTGTTAGTACTCTTGGTTGAGTGTGCCCATTGGATTCAATGTTCTAATCTAAAAGGCGTGTCCTTTGTGCATTAGTATTTCTCTTTTCTTAATGATAATGAAGCTCTCTATGTTTTATAATTGATATAAGCAGTTATCATAATCATTTCAGCCGCTTAAGCTCCTTTGATTAGTTTTAATTAAGCATCTTATATTTCTCGATAAATTTACAGTAAATTAACAAATGTTCCTCAAACGAACATCCATGTCACAACAACTACAAACAGACTCATATAACACATTTCTTAATCTTTATTAGTATACATAAACTATATTGCTTATATTACTCCCTCCGTCCCAAAGATATAAGGCGTAACTACTTTTTATTCTTGTCTCATGATATAAAAGCGTGCTCTCTCTAGAGGCGCATATATCGATACATACTAGTGTTGAGAGAAAGAATTAAGTGTGTTTCTTGATCTTTGAACCCGAGATAGTTACGCCTTATATCCTATATCCTGGTATGGAGGGAGTAAGAAGACTAGACCTGATAGTAGTACCTATTTTTTTTAAAAAAAAATACTATCATATCATAATACCGTCTAAAAGTTGAATTAGAGGCACGGTCCTTTTCCTTTGTGCAAGGGAATAAAATAGAGAAGCTTATTAGATAGGGCCACACGCTACTATAACTACTCTTCCCATACTTTTTACTCCTCCGTCCTTGTAATATAAAGGGGGCTTGCGGCACCTCGACCTCATCCGCCGTCCTAGATCCATGGGTGGATCCAAAAGGGGCTTGCGGCAGACTTCTTCATTGAATCACTGCTACTTAGCCTCAAATCACCATTAATTTCTTGCTTAAACCTTAGATCTTCTTGTAGCCCCCTTCGTCTGCATCCTAGATGGAGAAGGCCACATGGCTACCAAAAGAAGAGTACCTGCACGCTGATGGAGACGAAGAAGTAGCATAGTAGGCTAGATGGAGAAGGCCGCATGCCGACGAAATGATAAGTGGGTTGGCATGGCCACAGAGGGGGTGGGGGTAGGGCCGTGTACGACCACTGAGAGAGAGGCTTGTTGCGTCGTCAGTAGGGGGCAGGGCTGTGTGCCACTGGCCGATGGCCGAAGGTGCCTCCAAGCACTAGCGCCGTCTGACCCCACCCGCAGTCTGGGTATCAATTGATTCTAGGACAAGCTAACTGTCACTAGTCGAGAAAAGATTTTCGGTACACATATCTACTCTCGGTTGGGTTAATTAAAATCCAAAACTAAATTAGGTAGTATTGTTGTCGGCACGGGCACCGAAGACTATTTTGTGCTAGTTCATAGTATGAACCAGTACTAAAAGTCATCATTTAGTCTATGTGGTGGTTATCAACCTGGACTAATGCTTGCTCCAACTTTAGTCCCGGTAGATAATACCAACCTGAATCCAAAGGTCTTCTACCTAGGATTAATGCTCCCTACAAGTCAATTTAAAAGGAGTGCACTCAAAAATTTGTCATGGTGCAGCTGAGTTGGTAAGTAATCTACACACGGTGAGATGTCTCTAATATTTTATTTACTAGGAGGACTCTCCGCGTTCTTTCTTGGGGACACACTAGGCGTTCTGTGGGAAAAAAATTAGTTTTAGTTCAATTTATTCTTTGTAATCAAGAAGGATTGTAATTACAATTATTTCTTGATTTCAATATTTCTTTCATAGCATTGAGGATTTTTGGGCAATGAATCAATGCAATTCAGCTACTTCGATGTTTCCTCATATGTACATAGTGTGCATCTTTTTATATGAGCTTTTATCGTAATTTTGAATGAAATCGAATTGAATTTGGTTATCACCGAACAGAGCATCCAACTATAAAGAAGTAAATTTGGCACAGCTGTCATGTGTATGTTGTTGAATGAAAAAAGTTGCATATTATACAGCCCAAGCTTGAAAGAAAATTCTCAGTGAAGAAAAAAAATTCGCGAACGACCATTTGGAACGTGTGAAGGTAAAAAAACATAAATTTCAGAGAGAAAGGGTGTTTCAACTATCATAAAACAATATAGAACTTGTAAAGATGATGGGGAAAATAATTATGATCTTACAACTAAAGAACAATTTATTGTACAAAAAATAAACAATAGTATATAGAGGAAACAACATGAGCTTATCTAGTTTTTTAGTGCCTGACTTCCTCATCACCTCTGATCCCAAGTCTCAACAGTCCAGCAGCAAGCTGCCTGTCCTGCTGCCAGTGTCTCTGACGCCGCCGTCTAGTGGTTCGCGGTAGCACAAAAAAAAAAAAGAATGGTCAAGCATAATTGCTGGAAAATTTCAAATAAAGACAGACCAACTTCTTGACCTGCTCCAGAATTCAAGCTTAAACTAAAAACATAGTAGTAGTTTTCCTCCTTCAGGCCAGCAACAAAAGCCATCGTCACTCTATTCCTTCTGAGAAAGCCATCCCCAAAAGCTATAGGGAATGGAAATATAACATGAAATGTAACAGACATTGATGCATGATAATTGTAGCAATGCACTCAAGGAAACATTTCTACAATCTGAATGGAAAAAAACATCAAATGCCAGCAACATATTAGCAATTCTTTACCAAAGTTTAAATTCGACAAATACGTGCTGGGAACGTCATTATTGTTGGAATACTGCTCCAATCTTTAAAGTGAGACCATGGAGTATGGTCCATGTGATCAGTGTGGACAAATAAGTAATGATATAACAATTATCAGAGTACATATCAATGCTAGATGGCCCTTGAGGAAGATATATATAGGGGACATAGAAATAAAAGTAAAAAGAGAAGGGATTGATTTGCATATGACCTTAACACACAAAAGTTAAGTACACTTCATTCAAGACTTCCTGTGGTTGTAGTCAGTGATCCCATAGCAAACTTTTCCCTGCAGCATAACAACCAAACAAAAATGTCCATTTATTTTGCATAAAGAAAAATCAGTAGGTAACATGTTGTTTTTGTTCTTGCATAAAGAGTACCTTATGGCTTATGAAAAGAACACAACTTGCTGCTAGTTTAACTTCTAAGAGAAACAATTTAGTTAGAAGATGCAAGGTTAACACATTTCTATTAAGTTCAATAGGAGCCCTGTGTCGAGCAGTAAACTCTGGTGCTTACCTTGACCGAAGTTATTTTTACGATGAACCACCCATTCCCTGCAACACATGGAAGTTTAACCAAAGATCAACATGGTAGCAAATATTGAATCAAACATGTGTGCTGATGGCAAATAAAAAGTTGCTATACATTTCCTACCTTCTCTCATTTCCTGCAACAGTACTTAGTCTAGAGAAAGCCAGAAAGGCATGCCATTTTCCATTAACTTGCGAGTATTTACCAATAATCAGTATAAAATCCAGAACATGAGTACTTGTCAGAAAACATTCAAGCATTGAATGCCACTAAAAAAATCCACTGAGGATAGATGATTCTATTCACATACATCCTATTTAAAATGATCAGATATTGGGAAAATTTGTGTAAGTGAGCACATAACCAATCAGGTGATCAGGTCAACTAAAGGACAGCAGATTCTATTCACAGAGATCCTATTAAAAATGATTGGAAAATAACGTATGGTAAACAGCTGAAAGGCAAACTAATCAAATATAATTGAAGGCAGTTGGCCATCAAGACAGGGCTATCAGGACATCACGAGATCAATGTACCTTACAGGTACTAAATCAGAACAGTATATGTCATCAGGAAACAAATCAGAACAGTATATGACACAATCAGGAGTATGTCCATCAGAGGAACTGGAATCAATTAAAAGGGCCATCATAGAGGAGATAAGCTAAATATTTAGAAATTTCTCCCTCTGATGCGACTTCAAATACGACACAATCAGGAGTATGTCCATCAGTGGTGCATCTTGGCGTACAACTTCGGGAGGACGTACCCTGAGCCACAGAACAGGTTTACCCTCGTCAAATTTGAAGTTGCATCAGAGGGAGAAATTTGAGGAGATCAGTGTATCAAGAGATTCAGGACATTAGAGGATTTCACTTTAGTATTGAGCCACATAACAGAAATTTTCTGCTACAAACCTTAGATACCCAAGATGAGAAAGCCAAAGCTGAAGGGCCTCAGTATACCAATAATAAAACAAAATACCAACGTGTTTTCTATTCCATACCAGATTAGACACAGCAGGCACTTGTTCTGTTGCATCTCTTCCGCCGAAAAACCCACGGCCAATGGGACTGTTGGAAACAATTCCAATGCCCAGTTCTCTGCAGGGAGCCCGCAATATAGAACAAATCTCATTGTTGCATGACCGATAGAGTTAATCAATGAGATGTTGTTGAATGCAGTGTTAATTTTGTGATGAAGTCGATCACCTGCATATTGGCACTATATATCTCGTGCTCGATATCACGAGACCGGAGAGACCATTCCATCTCGCACCGCTGAGATTGGGTGCACGGCATGTGCTCGCTGGATCGTGTCGGCGCCGCCTCCGACAACCGATGTACCGACCTTCCCCTCCTCCACCAGCTTCTTGAGCTCACCAATCTGCATGCACCAATATTTAGGCATGTGCGCATTCATTCAGGCAATAACAGATGCATGAGAGGAGACCGACCGGATGAATAGATAGATTTACCATCATGGACGCACGCTTCCTGGATGTCCCCGATGACCGCCTACTCCACGATGTTCCTCACCCGAAACCTCTTGATCGCCTTGTCCCGTGGCGGGCATCAAAAAGGAAAGTGGTGAAACCATGAACGAATCGAAAAATTCCATCACGGGGGGTAAATGAAGAGAAACGGCAAGGCAACTTTTGGAGGCCTCTACGCACCTTTGGGGCAACACTTGCCAGATTAGAGCAGCGGATGTACTTGACGTGACCGCGGCCATGCTTGTTGCGTCCGCCGTTGGGCGCTTGAAGGTCTCGGAGAGAGAGCAAGGAGATCACCGCAACCAACGAACGGTGCAGCTCCCTAATCTTGCGTAGATCCCACTGGGGCGGACCTCCATTCCACTCCACCCTATCAGCCCAATCGCGGGGGGGGTGCGGTGGCAGCCGCGCCCAAAGCGAAGAGAGAGCGTCAAGCTGGTCGAGGCGGACGGAGGTCGGGATCACGGAGGCGGCGGCCGCGATTCGAGGGCTTCGGGGTGGGGGGGTGGGGGGGATTGGGATGAGCGGGGCGGAAGAAAAGTGTGAGAGCGGAGCAAGAACCTCGAGGGAGCAACTGATTCCTCTCTCACCTTGGACGGGACGGCGTGGGGATGGAGACAGCGAGGGGGGCGGCGGGGGGAGGCGAGGGGTGCTGGTGGGGAGGCGAGGGCCAGCCGAGGCCGTGTAGGGAAGGGCGAAGGACCACCATCTTCATTCGCGGACGGGCGGCGCAACTCGTAAACGGACTCCACCACCGAGAGGAACGGCAGCCACCACTCAACAACCGGACCGTCGGACGGCAAAAAAAAAAAACTGGCGTTTCCGGTGACGTGGCTTCACCCGGGCAGAGAATTCCTAAGTGGAGGTTTTTCATATAGAAGGTTTAGATTTTTCAATACGAAGATGGGCTCTAGTCCGTTACATGACCCACCAGGAGTAAAGGGGTTGGAAAAACCCGACTACAACCCCTTGTTTGATGTTTCTCTAAATTAGATGTGTGCCTCTAAAATTTATTATTACATTTTGAGACACTCACATACATAAATCAATCATCACAACCTTAGAAGCTAGAACCATGTTCGAATCTTCACCGAAATCCACACATAGTCAAAGCCAATAATGTCAAGGTTTTTTTTTTTTTTGACATCATTAATGTCAAGGTTAAGTTTAGCTGTGACCAAAGCGGAGACAGCCATGTACCCACTCTGTCCCTCCCTATATAAATGGCACTATATATGGGCACGTGCCAGTTAAAGTTTCTTAAATTTAACTAGGTTTATATAAAATATTAGCAACACATATATTTTTTAAAAATTATTTTAAAAACAAATTTAAAACAATGATTTTAGTTATTATGTACTATAACCATTTGTATTTTTTAATATATATATTTGGTCAGAAACGTTTAACGTCTCGGAGAACGAGAATTAAAAAAAGACTCGAGTGCAGTTTAGCTACTCGGGTAACTCGGGTTGGGTCATCGCCAGACGTCGTAACGTCAATACAAATCAACCATGGGAAGAAGTTGCGGATGGAAGCAAAACGATCGGCGCTGAGTGTTTTAGTTCGCATGAGAATGCAGGTCAGCATGCATCGTCATCATGTAGTCATGTGTAGCACATGTATCATTGTGGATGTGGACAAGAGCATGCTACTGCGGGGGGCTAGATCGATGGCTAGTGTGGCTGTGGGGGCTGAAGGGTCAGGGTGACAACTGCTCCTCAGAAAGATCTACTCTACCGCGTCAAGAAAGCAGACAACCGACGTTACATAATGGCGAAGATCGACTGTAGCTGGCGTGTGGGGTAACACTAACCCAGTGGCGTGATAAACATTGGCATAAGCATTTGAACACGAGGGAGGGACCAAGGACCTGCTCTGTACAATTCTCACACGATTCATCATATTATGCATGCATCCAGGTATAGATGTCCAACGGGCCGGCCAGCGGGCCGCGCCGCCACGGGCTACGGGCTGCGCGGGCCGTGCCACCTCACGGGCTCGGGCCGCTGCCTCGCCCATGGCCCGTCCGTGGGTCATTTTTGCCGCCCACGGGCCACTCGGGCCAGCGATTCACTGGCCGGGCCACAGCCGTAAGTGCAAGCAAAAAAAAAAAAAAAAAAGAAAAAAAAAAGCACTTGTCGGGCGGCCATGGTGCCGCGCTCGCCGCGCAGCCGCCGCGCATGCCCGCCTTCTTGTCCAGCTAACGTTGCGGCCCGCCGCCGTCCCTTGGTCGCCAAGCTAGTGGAGGAGGAAGTGGTGGCGCGCGGCGTTCTTTGCTCTCCCGCAGCCGGCCCAGCGTGGCCTCCGGCCGCCCGCGGCACACCGCTCCGCTGCCTCGGCGCCATGGCTGGCCTCCGCGCGAGCGTATGATCGCGGCGCGCTGAGCTCCAGCGCGCCCCGTCGCGGGCGGCCTCACGGCGCCGCATGCTGCGCTACCGTTTTGCCGCCACGGCCGCCCCGCCCGGCCGCTTCATGGCCCACTCCTCGCAGCGCCGCCGCCTCGGGTTGCCTACGGCTAGGGTTCAACACCGAGAGCGGGATTGCGTTCTTTGCTAGGAGCCGGGATTGGAGAGAGATGGGTGGGGATTTGGTGGGGGGCTGTGGGCTTGTTAGTAGGCCTTTCTTAAGGAAAAAAAAAAAAAAAGCTTGTTAGCAGACCTGGAGTTCACTGGGCTTAAATGACATCGGGCCACCACCGGGCCGACGGGCCCAACGGACCGGGCGGCTCCGTGCCACGGGCGGGCAGCGGCCCATGGCCCGCCCGCCACCGGGCCGGGCCGCCCGTAGCCCCCGCGACAGCGACGGACCGGGCGGCCCAGTACCGGGCGTTTTTGCCGGCCACGGACGGGCAGCGTGCCGCGGGCCAAATGGCCATCTTTACATCCAGGTACTACGCTCATTGCCCCACATACGATTGATCAGTATATGATAGCCGAGAACGAGTTGCGTCAGAATTCAGAACTGGTATTCCGATTGTGATGATGGCTCATTATTACTCAAGACCATCGGACAGTTTGGTGATCTGGTGTTGTCAATGTAATCCATGAGTAAATTCCAGACTCACAGCGAGCAGTCTTGACCCGGCCTCTCAAGTCCTTCGTTTTCTTTTGGGAGAACTCTCTCAAGTCCTTGTCATACTGTATTCCGATTGTGGTAGGCTGGTAGCTGAAGGAGCAGCATCGGAATGATAGTGTATTCTGACTCAGCTCTGATGGCTGCTAAGCACTCGGCCGATTGTATCATGTCATGTGGCGCCACCAGAACAGCTTCAGTGTCACGTCGACTTCAAATGCGGGCCACACAAAACATTGGCGTCCAACTTGTGATGATCACTTCGCTGCTATGCACTTTTTTTTTTCGAAAGCGTGTCATTGGCACGTGCTTCATTAAGGGAAGTTGGAAATTACAAATGATCCGCAAGTAATCCGCAAATTACTCACGAACCACACAAGGCACAAACAAACAAACAGAAGAAATGAATAGGTAGGGGGGGGGGCGGACCCTCCAACTAACAACCCCGACAAACCGTACCTATTATAACCAAAAGCTCAACACCCGGGTAGCTAGCGGCCGGTCGGAGGCAATGGCGACAAAGCAGCGCGGCAAAGCATCCGCTACAACTTGGTGGGTGCGTCCACCGGAAAAGAGCACCTCGGGCGGCAAAGCATCCGCCCGGACACGACCACGACCGCTGCAACGCCAGACGCTGGAAACGCGAGGCTCGTGAAAGATACACGGGCGGCAAAGTATCCGCCCCGACACCGCGGCAAAGCATCCGCCCCGAAGAACGAAAAACACCTCGGCGGCAAAGCATCCGCCGGACACGACCCGCGACCTCGGCGCAACGCGCATGCCGGAAACGCAGGCTCGTGAAAGAAATACGGGCGGCAAAAGCATCCGCCCAGCGACACGGCGGCAAAGCATCCGCCCAAGAACGAAGAGCACCTTTGGCGGCAAAGCATCCGGCCGAACACACCTCGGGCGGCAAAGAATCCGCCGAACGACGACGCCTAGAGCTACAACAACCGCTAGCTAGACACACCCGGGTGAGGAGCAACAAAAAGCACAAATAGGAGCAAATCGGGCGACCAAGCCAAACCGACGAAGACGGAGTAGCGGCGGGGCCGGCGACCCGCCAACCGCCGAGGAGAGCCGCGGGCACCCAACTTCCGTCGCCCTCGCTGGTGAAGTGGCCCTACAGTCCGAAGCGCCCACCATGAGGCCTCGGGCGCATGCCCACGCCACCTCGGCTCCACCACCACGGAGGCGCCATCACCGCAACGCGATGACATGGAAGAAGGATCTCGATGCGACGGCACCCCCGCAGCTGCGCAGAGTGGAAGACGACGACGCCCCCAAGGGGGTGTGGGCGCCCGAGCGCACCGCCGCCCGCCCCGCCATGGCCGGCGAGCTGGAGCGCCTTCCAAGAGCGGCCGCGGCGGGCACCGCCGCCTAGGGCCTAAGCGGCCGACCGCCAGCCGGGGCAGCTGCGGAGCGAGGGCGCCGACGCCTACGAGTCCGACGCCGCGGCCCCCCGCTACGGCGCCTCCGGCGATGCCTCAGCCACCCGGAACGCACCAACCGGGGGCGCCTAGGCCCGGATCCGGGAGAGAGAGAGGGCGCCGGCCGCGGCCGGGAGCAGCCCGCACCCCGTCATGGAGCAGCCATGGACGGCCGCCGAAGGGGGGCGCCACGCCACCACGGCCCGGGGCAACGGCCCACCCCCGCCGAGATGCCCACGGCGGCGCCCGACACCGCAGTCCCGGGGCGGCGGTCCAGAGCCCAGCCGTCCGCGCGCACACCGCCCCGCCGAGCGCCCCGAACCAGGCGAAGGGAAGCCAGAGGGGCCCGCCGCCATGCCGGGCGCCCGCCGGACGCATGGCGCCGCCGACGAGTGTAGGGGGCGACCCACCGATCAGGGCGGCGCCACGAATCGCGGCGTAGGAAGACCGGGCAGCGGGAGGAGGGCGTCGCCGCCGCCGGGTCGCGGGAGTTGAGGGTTGGAGGGAGAGGAGCGTGGGAGAGGGAATGGGGGAAAGTGGACGCGCCGCCGGGGTTCCTTGGGAGCCGCCGCCGCTGGCCGCCGTCGCCACGGAGAGAACGGGCGGCGACGGCGGCCTGAGGGCTGCCTGAGGGAGGGGAAGGGTGGTGGTGCGGCCGCCGCCCGAGCCGACCGCTGGGGCGCTCGGGGCCGTGGTTCAAAACAAGAGAACCGACTTATTAATTCGATCCATGCACCTCGCCGCTATGCACTGCGTGACATGTGACGCCACTAGAAGCAACTTCGGTGTCATGTCGAACTCGGATGCGGAGCGACACACGCAAAAGATTGGTGTCGGCGATGGGTAGAGGTAGCTACCGCTCACTTAAGCCAAGCGCTTCAATACTTTCCTCCGTTTTTAAATTATAGTTCACTTTAGTTTTTCTAGGTATATTGCTTTTACTATGTATCCGTCATGATCCAAATGGGCCACGCCGGTGCAAGCCCAGAGGGGCTGGGCGCTGCTGGCTCGGGGGGCTCACCCGGCGCCACCATCGTCATCCTTCGTCCCGTCGTTAAGTAATAATTATTTAGGGAAATAAATAAATTACTTTGTGAAGAGGTATTCGATCTATAAGGAAACATTCTAGATATTTCTTAGCATGCAATTCTCCCTCGGACTATAAATACAAGGGGTTTGTAACCGGTTGAATCTTAAGCAAAAAATAATTAAAGGGGTAGCTCCCCAAACAGCTCCTATCTCTCAATTCTCTCTCTCTCAACCCTAGTCTGGCCGACGCCGCCGCCGCCGCTACCGCACGCTGCCCTCCCGCCCGAGCCGCCCCGGCCCCACCGTAGGCCGCGCCGCTGCCTCCACCACCTCCATAACCGGTTGAATCTTAAGCAAAAAATAATTAAAGGGGTAGCTCCCCAAACAGCTCCTATCTCTCAATTCTCTCTCTCTCAACCCTAGTCTGGCGCGCGCCGCCGCCGCACGCCACCACCCGCCGCCCTCTCCCGAGCCGCCCGCCTCCACCACCTCCATCGCCGCCTTCCCGCCCGACGAGCGACGATCCGTGTCGGGCCCGGCCCAATCTAGCCGGTTTCGACAGCTGGTATCCGAGACCACTACGATCCACCCACCACCGATGGCTTCCCACGATCACCACCCCAAAGACATGGACCATCGCGTTCAAGGCGAGCTCCAACGAATCTTCGACGACTACAAGCGGCGGACAAAGACGCCGAGAAACAAAGCAGCCGCATGCGAAGCAGAAGCCGCCACGGCCAACGATAACGCCGTCCACCACATCCACGACGAACCGTGGCCACGCCAAGAAGAATACCGCAAAGACGCCGCCAAGCCGCCCGACGCGGCGCCTCGACGTCATCTCTCGCTATCGCCGCCCCTACCATGGGCGCCACCGACGGCGACGTCGCTCCCATGTGCCGTCTACGTCACCCCTCCAAGATCGATGATGCCACAATCAACGAGTACGCCTACCCCGAGGATGCCCCCGCGCTATCGTGGGTCCGGATCGGATCGAACGAGAGGCCACCACCGACGCCCACCGGTTTGCCGCCGACGAAAAGCCTACCCAACTAGGCCAACGTCGTGAGACTCCAAAGAACGGTCCGGATAAGTTCCAACAACACCAACAATGTCATCTCGACATCAGGAACATCGGGAACGTCAACGTCATTATGGGCGACAAGACGACGTCACCTGACGTCGACATCGACGTCGCTAGCGTCGACATCGACGTCGCTAGCGTCGACATCTTGATGACACCGTCACCAAGGACATCAATGGCAACGACGCCCTCCCAAGGGCGCCACCATCGACCACGACGCCCTCGACATCGCCATGCCTACCATCGACGACAATGACGTCGCCCACACGGGCGCCGCCAAAGGAGGGTACAACTACACCTCCCTGAGCGCCAACAACATCGATGACGACGACGACGCTACCATGGGCGCCATGATCGTCAATGACGTCCTCAAGGACGCCAGCGCAGATGACGACCCTCCCATTGGCGCCAACGACGTCACCCCTGACGTCCTCGTCATCACTATGCCGACCTCCGACAACATCGACTCCAAGGATAACGACTTCAACACCAGCATCCTGAACATCAAGGACGACATCCCGGACACCTATGCCAACGTCGAGGGAAACGTCGATGCCCCCAAGGGCGCCGCCATCGGTGATGACACCCCTCCAAAGGGCGCCACCGCCGTCGGCCTTGGAGCCACGACACCGGCCCGCATCACCGCCCCCACAAGCGGCTACCAACGCCAACACCGGGCAACCGGGACGTTCCCTCCATGGGCGCCGCTACGGATGAGAACACCGACGCTCCCCCAGCGTCCACCGACGCTGACGGCCGTTCGTCGCCGACATTTAACGACAACAATCCGCTACATCTGGCTGACATCCCTCCAAGATCAACAACGGTGGAGAAGACCCTCAAGCAACCTCCATATCCAGCAAAGGCGCCACCATCACTACCATGTCAGCAGAACATCAGGTACACCGCTATACTACTAACAAGAGCGGCACTCCTCCTTCTCTCGTTTGTCTACATGCCAACCCAGACGACACGGGAGTACTGGGACACCTCCACACGGTGTCTTCTTAGCGGCTTCGAGCTGCCCATCAATGGCGACACCAACAACTACTTGCTACCTCGGCGGAACGACGCCTTGATCGACTATACCTATGGCCCCGACACCTACATCGGGAACATGGGCTTACAAGACACCACGACGCCGATCCAACAACCATCGCGCCATCGACAACCCCGGGCTTCGCAGGCGGGGCGACTCGGTGCCAAACCGGTTGGCTCCCTCATTCCTCAACGACACCTACGTCCGATGCGACTACGCCCAACAAGCCGTGGGCTGCCTTTGCACCAGAGGCGCCCTATGCGAGAGATGCGGCAATCCACCTCGCCCAAGAGTTCAACGCATCCATCTTCAGCAAGCCTCGACTTGTGAGCTTCACCGACGACAACAAGAGGTACATGCCACCCACATCAACCCCCTACCTCGTCGACCTGCGTCACAATCTCGGAGGCTCGTTCCACCTCAACTTGCTACATCAACGGATCACGAGCTACACGACATAGCCCGAACCAACAAGCTCCAAAGGGCGGGAGCACCAATTTGGGCGACACTTGTGGTGATTGGCGTCCACCTTCCGATGACTTCGCCATTCATGCCAAGCTTCACGACAAGCAACCTACCGTGGAAGGAGTGTAACACCCCTGTGTTAATTACCGCTTAAGCCATGGTTTGGACAAAAATAGGTTTAGTTATAGTTGGTTGTGTTGTTGGATGATGGTTTCATAGTATAGGTTGGGAATCTGAAATTTGAATCAAATTCAAGTTTGAATTGAACTTCGAAAACCCTATTTTCTATTCCCTTTTTTATTCCCTTTTTGTTATTTCAAAATCTAAGCAAAATTTGCAAAAAATTTCAAAAGCCAAGTTGTAGATCTTGTTTTGATGTACAAAAGATATGTACAAAGTTTTTGAAGTTTTTGAATAAATTTTGAAGTAATTTTGAATTCAAATTTGTCCCTTTTTTGACCCCATTTCAAAAAGTCATATTTAGAGGCCGAATTTGAAAATCTTCCAATTGTGAAAATTGTAGATCTTGAAAAATTAGGCCAAGTTGCTTTTTGGAGTTTTTCAAGTTCAGTTCAAATTTGGGGAGAATTTGATGAAATTCAGAAAAGATAGGGTTTTAGGGGCTCACGGTGAATGTGGAAACCCCTCGTTCTTCCTCCATACCGGCGTGTCGCCGGCGTCGCCGTGGCCGTTCTCGCGCCGGGCCGTCCTCGCGCGTCACCAGCTACCTAGCCGGCCAGCGACGACGCCATCCACCTGTCCATGTATCCCTTGCCCTATAAAGCCAACGTCGACACCGCCGCGATTTTTCTTTCTCCTCCATCGCCGCCGGAAACCGCCTCCGCCCTCTTTCCTTTGCCGCCGCCCTCAAGCTCCAATCCATCCAATTAACTTTTGCCATCGTGTTCGCAACTTTGTTGCGCGCCGCTTGAGCCAACTCGCCGTGGTTCGCCGACCGAGTTCGCCCCGCCGCCGCCTTCTCCACGGCGGCAGGAGCGCCGCCGCTGAGTTGCCTCGCCGTCGCCGGCTGGACGGTGAGTCTCGTGGCAACTATCTTGCCATCCAAATCCGCCTTTGATGATGTGGTCATGATGCGCTCGTCCGCTTCGACAGCCACGCACCGGACACGCCGGAACGCCATCGCGGCCCCCGGAGCACCGCCGCCGGCCGCCATCGTCGCCCGACCACCCCTCCGCCCCGCTCCGCCCAAACCATCGCGGCGCGATCGTCGCCGGGTGAGCTGGGTCATGCTCGTGGTCGACCGTTTTTCCATTCTTTGCACCGTAGTCGCCGGAACGCCGGACGCCGACGAGCTCCGCGCCCGCTCCGCCCGCCGCACGACGCCAGCCGCGGCCCGCGCAGGGGTCGGTCGGTTCATTTAAGCGAGGGCTCCTGTTCGCCCGATGGTGCCGGAGTCGCCGGTGTCCTCGCCGCCGACGGGAAAGCCCCGTTGGCCGTTGCCCGCCATCCGCCCCAGCCGCCGTGCCGCCATGGCCGCCGGTATGGTTGCCGCCGTGCCCTAGGTCTCGGTTTCGGGTGCCATGAGGTCCGCGAGGTCGAGGGGAGTCGAGAGAGATAGGTCTAGTCGTCGGAGGAGTCGCCGCCGCATTTGGCTTTGGGTTAACGCCAACCACCGCTGTCACGCGGGCTGCTCTGCTATCGTAGCAGCAGGCTGGGCCACACAGTGCCGGGCCGCGGATGTTGGGCGGTTTCAGTCCGGTGGTCTGTTTTGTTTTAAAATCTGATTTATCAATTTCTTTACTTTTGAATAGTGCTGATTCTTTCAAAATTCATAGAAATTTGAAAATAGCTCCTTAAATTCTGAAAATTTTTGTAGAAGCTTCTTATGAGTATATGAATCCATGAAAAATTTGAAACTTTGATTTTGAGTAGTTTTTGCATGTTTTAAAAATACAAATTTTAATTGAAAAATGCATCTTCCTTGATTTTTAATAATTATTTTATTTATCCAAAAATCATGAAAATTTATTTGGTACTGTTTTTATGATGTGTTCTACTTGTATAAAAAGTTTGGATTCATTTTGACATGTTTAAATTATTTTCTATCTTAAGCTCTATTATTTCATGTGGGTTATAAGTTGTTTAGTGTCAAATAATTTAGGATTTTGTGTGACTTTTGGATTGTTTTGTGAATCTTGGATCATATCACAATTACGTGGTCCTTGAGAACTCCTTAGGCAATGGTGATGATATCTTGTAGAGTAGTTCAACAAGTTGGTTTTGTTGGGTTGCAACTTTATCGTGAAGGAAAGTTGTACTCAAGTGTTTATCATTTCATGCACTTGCAAGCATCATATTTAAATATATGGCATCATGTTGAGGCATACATTGTTTCGTGTAGTGAACGAGATCGAGGGTGTCAAGTCTGAACCGGTCTCTCGAGGAGGTTCTTTATTCGGTGGAAGCGGGTTCGGATTTCTCTCGGGTTTTTCTCAAGAACTAGCTTATTCCGTCAACGAAAGGCAAGCCCCGGTTTCATTAAACCCTTCCTTAATGTTTTAAAAGCTTTATATAACTTATGTCTATGCTATGTTGCATTAAGTAATTAGGAGTTGAGTGATAACCTAATTGCTGCATTACCATCCTTGTTTATTTCAATACCATCCTTGATAACCTGTTTCATTTCGAAAATGCTTAGTGATGCTTAGCCCTGCTTAATTAGTTAAGCTTTTTCATCAAAATGTTTTATTTGAGAAGATGGTACCTGTTTTTTTTTTTTTAAAAGAAAGAGAAGTAGTGATGAATTTGAGATCGGACGGGACGTAGGTTGAAAGCCGGCGGGATACCTAGCTGTGCTTGTCCCGTGTTGGTCGTTTAAGGACCGTCTGTTGTTTGGCCTGAGTGAAATCGGGACGTTTTGAACGCATATTGCGCCTGAGACCTTTTTGGTCAATGGCACGTCGGTAGCGATCACCCCAGTCGGGCGACCCTAACTAGCCACATACTCCGGTAAGCCGGATCTCGGTGGAGCCAAATCGGGAATGGCAACCACGCACTGGGAGTGGAGAGATGGCGGGAGTAGCGTGTACCCACCCTACTGGTCAAACTGTCATTAGGACGGGGTAGGGAGGTGGAGTACTGTGCTCTCGGGTGGCGCAGGCCTCGTTCCCGTTTTGGACAAATCTGAAAGAAGGTTGATATATGCAAGCTTAAGTGCTACATATGTCGTGTGGTTAGGGATCCCCAGCTGGGTATAATCGGTTCATGAATCGCCGTTGCTTCTCGGAGAAGGAGACCCGATTCCCTGACCTTCATCGTAGTAAATGATGGATTATGTTTTTGAGAAAAGAGAGAGTTGGAATAAGAGAATATGATTGTTCTAGAATAGGATAATCTAGAGTATATGAGTTACTAATCTGAAATAAAAATATTGAAAGTAAGGATACACTTTTAGTAAGCTTTTCTGCAAAAAGAGTTCTTGATTCTTGCTAAAGCCTTACCTTGACTCCTAAGACCAGCATTCCTGAGTCTTCTCCTATTTTCTTTAGTCGGGTAAGTCTTGTTGAGTACTCCCGTACTCAGGGTTTGTTAACCCCTGTTGCAGGTACTGACTCGTGCTGTTTAACCAAGATTATGTCGGTGGGCTCGACATGATCTGGTGTCTTCTAGTTCTACCTAGCTTCCACAAATTAAGTTAAGTTCTCTTAAATGTAACTTACTCACATTTTGTAAAATTAATGTTATTATTCTTCCGCACTCTGATCTGTATATTTTTATAACAAATGTTGTAATGTTGTAGCTACTCCTTTGTTGATCCTGGTATGAGAGTGGTGTAATCGGGTTTCCGATGACACCGCATGTGCTTCTTAAGTTATTGGGTGCTTCGCACAAATGGTTAGAGGTCTTTGGGACAAAGACAAAAAGCGTGTGGGCCCAAGAATTAGGAGGTTCTGTCACAAGGAGCCACCACATATCTTCTTGCCATCGAGTCAATCTTCTTCCTCGACAACCACCACTACTACGCCTCGAAATTGCCAAAGGTACTATGGGATGTTCTCGAACCAGTGGGATAATTTTGCACACACTTGAGGTTGGCTTTCACCCCTCGAAGTACTCGGCACCGATGCAACCACCTCCGCAGAGCAATGGAATTCCATCCATTGAACCAAAGATCAACAAAGGTCGGCATCTTCATCTTCACCCGGCTCATTCCCTCGACACAAGTGGATGCAACAACCTTCAGGCCGTGCTACGTAGATCAACCCGTCAACAACGACGGTCGTGCGGTAACCACAGCGCGAGGATGCGCCTGTCGAGAAAAAAAGGAGTAATGTCATGACCCAAATGGGCCACGCCGGTGCAAGCCCGGAGGGGTTGGGGGGCGCCGCTGGCTGCGGCATTACCGCCCGCGCCACCGTCGTCATCCTTCGCTTCGTCGTTAAGTAATAATTATTTAGGGAAATAAATAAATTACTTTGTCAAGAGGTATTCGATCTATAAGGAAACATCCTAGATATTTCTTAGCATGCAAGTCTCCCTCGGACTATAAATACAAGGGGCTTGTAACCGCTTGAATCTTAAGTAAAAAATAATTAAAGGGGTAGCTCCCCAAACAGCTCCTATCTCTCAATTCTCTCTCTCAACCCTAGCTCGCCGACGCCGCCGCCGCCGCCGCCACCGCGTGTTGCCCTATTGCCCGAAAGCCGCTGCGCCCCGCCACCGGCGCGGCGGCGCCGCCGCTCCACCACCTCCATCGCCGCCTTCCCGCCCGACGAACGATTTATCCGTGTCCGTTCCAGCCCAATCTAGCTGGGTTCTCGACAAAGATCTAGACATAGTGTATAACTAGGTGTATAACAAAAATAATGTATTTAAAAAAGTAAAGTGAACTACAATTTGAAACGGAGAGAGTAATAACTTTTAGCACATACTCCGTAGTTCATAGCATGTGTACCTCCACATGACACTTCACGTGTTCTTAGAACATGTGTATGAGCCTATGTCTTGATCAAGAGCTAGCTTTTCCAAAAATGCAAATTAAAATCAATATTATGTTCGCTCATACCATTGCAAGTGAACGAACTGAGCTTTGCATAATCCGGTGTTAGCTTCACTTTAATTTTCTCTCTCTACGTGGCCCACCTGAAACCAAAAATAAAAGAGAGAGCACAACAGTATAGTGACTTACGTAACTCGTTTGCATGCTTGAAATCAATATTCTGTTCGCTCGCGTCGAACCGATCGAAAACTTGGGTCCAAATGCGAAATCTTTTATCTAAGGTTTGCTTGCTACTCCCTCCGTTCCAAATTGTAGTTAAACTTTGGCTTTTCTAGATACATTGATTTAATTATGTATCTCGACATAGTGTATAACTAGGTGCAATGCAAAATCAATGTATCTAGAAAAGCCAAAGTGAACTACAATTTGAAACGGAGGGAGTACAACATATGAATTTGTGAACTGAGCATAGATTTTTTTTTTTTTGACAAGAACTGGGCATAGATTAGTTGGTTAGGTTTCTCCCGGTGTTTGCATTTTTTCTAGAGGCGAACCAAGACTTAACCGCTTCTAGAAATTATTTCCTATGATAATTTGTGATTTGGGCAAAAATATAGTAAAAGAATTTGGGCAAAAATATAATAAATCAATTACTTGTCTTAAGTCAAAAATTTTATATTTATAAAAAATAACAAGAAGGCTGATGAAACCAAATTAATATAAGTATGATCCTAGAATTTATCCATGATATTTTTAATTTTGTGTTTTTTTACATGCAGAGCACGTATCTAGTTTTTCGAATAAGCAGATACTAGATGGTTTTTTTTTTTGAAACATTCTCCTTTCCATTACTCCTCTGTCACAGCGGCATCGCTGGACACCAAAACCTCAAGAGTTTGGGGTACAATATCCCAGATGACACTCTCATCACTGGGTAGATTACATCCTAATGAAGCAAGCTCATATGCTAATTTATTACAGCCACGGGGGCAATAGCTAATTTTGAATGACGAAAATTCAATTGCTAATAGGTGTTGTATATCAGTAATGATACCTCCTACCGATGATAGACGGTACTCATTCCCTTCGATCGCCACCTTCACCATCTGTGCATCCGTCTCCAGTACGACATCGGACAAACCCAGTTGTGCTGCCGTCTTCAGGCCTTCAAGGCATCCAAGCAATTCAGCATGGAAAGCCCCTTGGAGCACATCAACCCGGCCAGCACCAACCTTTGTAACAGCACCTTGATCATCCCGAATGGCAAAACCCCACGCACCAGCACCAGTTGACTGCATGAAAGCACCATCCGAGTTTATTTTCATCTTCCCGGCTTCAGGTCTGCACCACTTGTTTGTCTGACGAGAATCCGACAATAGCGATGGCTTTGAGACATTCTTAAGTTCAGTGCTCGCAGCCACCGTATAAGCGAGATCCCTATTAGCTCTGCGCCGGCCCTCTTCACGCCATCTATTTCTTTCCTTCCACCAAAGCCAAAGCAACATTCTAGCGACGGTGTTTTGCTGCTCAGGCTTCAGCTTGAAAATTTTCTCCATCAATTCCAGAGGCGAACAAGTCTGTGCCAGATCCTGTCGTAGTGACTCCAGGCCTAGCTCCCTCCACACCTCTTTCACTTCTTTGCATTTCAGTAGTAAATGGCCCCCATCTTCATCAAGTCTGCCACACATGCAGCACTTAGTGTCTAGGTCCATTCCTCTCCTCTTTAGAACCACCCGAACTGCCAACGTATTGTGACTCAATCGCCACAGGAAGTGCTTCACCTTTGGCAGACAGTCTAGCTTCCACAATTTCTTCCACAAATCGGTATGGCCATGACTTGCACCTGCACCACCCGGGTTGTTAACTGTAAGAGCTCTTTTCACTGCTGCTCGGTGAACCTTGTAGGCCGACTTCACAGAGAAACGCCCCTTACTATCATAGTGCCAACCGAGGATGTCCTCCATCTCCATATGCACTGGCAGGGAGCGAATTAGGGTAACATCTTCCTCCCAGAAAGTTGGATTCAACAGTTGTACATCCCAGTTTTCGGTGATAGGATCCACCAACTCATTAACATATCTCAACAGCGTCCTGCCCCGAGGGGTGATCGGCCGACGGGTATACTCTCTAGGCACCCAGGGATCATCCCAGATTTTGATTCCCGCTCCGTTTCCAACCCTCCAGATAGCTCCCTCTTTCAGCAACTCAACCCCTTGCATTATGCTTCTCCATGTATATGAGCACCCATTCTTCACTGTTGCTTCTAGAAGGTGTGTTCTTGGGAAATACTTAGCTTTCAGCACTTGTGCACACAAGGAGTCGGGGTTATGGATTAATCTCCATCCTTGTTTGGCCAACATTGCCATATTGAAGGAATGTAAATCCCTAAACCCCAGCCCCCCTTCTTCCTTTGAGCGTGTCAATTTCTCCCAGCTAATCCAATGCACGCTGCTATCCTTCCCTTGGTTATTCCACCAATAGTTTGCTATCATCGAACTGAGCTGGCTACACATTTCTTTTGTAATGTCGAAGCAGCCCATAGCGAAAACAGGAATAGCCTGTGCCACGGCTTTGATCATTACTTCATTACCCGCGCGGGATAGAAGTTTCTCTTTCCAACCTTGAATCCGTTGCCACACTCGCTCCTTTAGGTAGGCAAACGCTTTAGTTTTGGTCCGCCCAACATTGACCCGGTAGTCCCAGATACTTGTCGTTTCTTGTTTCAGCGTTAATAGACAATATCCCCCGCAAGCTAGCCCTCGCCGTCTCCCCCGTGTTCGAGCTGAACATGACAGCTGATTTTGTTGTATTTATCTTCTGGCCCGAGCACTCTTCGTATATTTCAAGGATCTCCTTCAGATTCTCCGCTTCACAGACTTTCGCTTTGCATAGTATGAGCGAGTCGTCCGCAAATAGCAAATGAGAAATAGAAGGAGCCCCCCCTGCATATCCGGATCCCATGAATTCTGCCATCCTCTTCTGCCTTTTTTAGCAACGCTGAAAAACCCTCAGCACATAACAAGAATAGGTATGGCGATATCGGATCTCCGTGTCTCAAACCTCGCTCAGACACAAATTCATCGGTAAGTTCACCATTTACCTTAATACGATACTTGACTGTTGTAACACACGTCATCACCAACTCCACCCATCTTTTCTCAAAACCCAGTTTGTACATGATGTCCCTCAGGAACGCCCATTCAACTCGGTCGTATGCCTTGCTCATGTCGAGTTTGATTGCTGCAAAACCCTCTTTACCCTTCTTCTTTTTCTTCAGATAATGTGTGAGCTCATATGCTATCAGGATGTTGTCCGTGATCAATCTGCCTGGCACGAACGCACTCTGTGCTGGGGAAATAACATCCGGCAAAATCTTTTTTAGTCTATTTGCAAGCACCTTGGACACCAATTTATATATCACACTACACAGGCTAATGGGTCGCAGATCTTTTATCTCTTCCGGCTTCTTCACTTTCGGAATCAGCACGCGACAGTCATGTCGTTCCACTTATCTGGCATTGGCCCACCTGCTAGAACACCCAAAACCGCACTTGTTACTTCATCACCAATAACGTCCCAGAACTCCTTGTAGAAGAGAGCGGGATTTCCATCAGGACCCGGAGCCTTCAGGTTGCCAATCGACTTCAAGGCAGCCCAAACTTCTTCCCTTGTGAACTCTTTCTAGAGATCAGAGTTCATCTCAGGAGTAACCCGGGCCTCCACACAGTCCAACAACCTATGTGTATTTTGGTTGCTGGATGACCTGAAAAGTTCAGAAAAATGGTTAGTAATAACCTCTCTTTTTTCTCCCTCATCTTCCACCCAGCCACCTCCCTCTTTTTTAACCTCCCTATTTTATTTTTCTTCCTTCTTTCAGAGCACGATGCATGGAAGAATGCTGTATTCCGATCGCCCATTTGCATCCATTTCACATGCGCTCTTTGCTTCCAATATAGATCAACTTGCTCCTGTGCTTTGTCAATTTTGTATTTCAGCACCCCCTCTCTCGAAACATCCTCCTGGCTCACTCCTCTCCTCCTGCATTCTTCTAGCTCTTTTTTTAAACTCTTTATTTTTTTTCTCCAGCCCCCCAACAGATTACTCCCCCATCTCGCCAGCTCCCCAGACACCACGTTGATAGTGTCAAGAACCGGGGCATCACTCCCCTCTCGAGCCAGTTGCCAAGCGCTCTTCACAACATCCTTGCACCCCTCTTCCTCCAGCCATGCTGCTTCAAAACGATAGCTGTACCCCGATCGGCGTACCACCTCCTCCTCGGGCCCGTGTCAATCACAACCGGCCGGTGATCCAATGGCGGGGATCCCCGTTTATTATTTTTACATTCGGGAATAAATCCAGCCACTCGTGATTCGCAACAGCTCTATCCAACCGTTCGCGAATATAATCTTCCGCCTTATGGTTATTATTTCTCCATGTAAATCTATCTCCCTCAAACCCCAAATCCTCTACTCCCCAATCTTGCAGCACTGCTCTGAAATTATCCATACTCCGCTGGCTTCGCTGCCCCCCCTTCCTTCTCATGAGCGAACAAAATTTCATTGAAATCGCCAGCTAGCAACCATGGCTTGTGACTTGTGAGGTTGACTATTGGCGAGGAGTTGGTTATTTAGGGTCTGCTTGGTTGGCTACCAATTTTTGGCCAACCAAAATCATGGTAAGCCAAAACTTAGGCTTACCAAATAAGGATTGCCAAAGTTAGAGCAAAAAAATATAGGTGTGTATTTGGTTGATTGCCAAAATAAAGGCTTGCCAACTTTCTTTTTTCACATGTAGTTTAAGAACATTCTAGAGAGTTGCTAAAACTTTGGCATAAAAATTAGTGATGTCAATTCTTTGCCAATGAACCAATTGACGACCAAAATTTTGACATGTCATGATTTTAGTTTGACAAGAATTGGACACCAACCAAGCAAGCCCTTATATTGCACGCACCTTTAGTTGTTCAGCATGTTTCGCCCGATCGTCTCCTCGCCGCTACTGACTAGTGAGTAGTGACTATTCCTGCAGAGAAGCATGGCCCTGAGTAACCTCTTCGTCGTCGTCCTCGGCACCGCATTGGTTCTGCTCCCCTTCTCCCCTGCAGGTACCGCGTTCGGCTCTCACTGCTGTTCGTTTTCCAGGTCCAATCTAACTGTTGTTTACTGTGTACAATGTAGATGCCGGCGTGGTGGGCGTGAACTACGGCCGGTTGGGGGATGACCTGCCGGACACGGCTTCGGTGGTGAAGCTGCTGCAGAAGAGCGGCATCACCTCGGTGAGGCTTTACGACGCCAACTCCAAGGTGCTCAAGGCCCTGGCCAACACCGGAATCACGGTGGTGGTAATGCTACCCAACGAAAACCTCGCCGCCGCGGCCGCGGACCCGTCGAGCGCGTGGCGTTGGGTGCGGAGAAACGTGGCGGCGTACTACCCCGACACGCTGATCCACGGCGTGGCCGTGGGGAACGAGGTGTTCAAGCAGGCCAAGAACCTGAGCGGGCAGCTCGTCCCGGCCATGGCCAACGTGCACGACGCGCTGGTGAAGCTTGGCCTGGACACGGCCGTGAAGGTGTCGACGCCGATCGCGTTCACCGCGCTCAAGGAGTCGTGGCCGCCGTCCGCGGGCAGGTTCCGGGACGACATCGCGCAATCGGTGATGAAGCCCATGATCGAGTTCCTGGTGCGGACCAGGTCGTACCTCACCATCAACCCATACCCGTTCTTCGCGTACGCCCAAGCGCCAGACAAGATCTCCCTCGACTACGCCCTGGGGAACTCCAACGCCACCGGCGTGCGCGACCCCGGGACCGGGCTCGTGTACCACAGACTCCTTGACGCCCAGCTCGACGCCACCTACTTCGCGATGGAGAAGCTGGGGACGCCCAGATCCGTTGCGGAGGAGCAAAATTCTATGGAGCAAATCTATCGTCTGAACTCGTATTCTGGCGAGGACGGGTGGTCTTCCCACGGCAGCGTCGAACCACTCGGCGGGCGTTTGGAGCGGGCTGGGGACAAAGCGGCTTCGGTAGCCAACGCGCGAGCGTACAACAACAACCTCATCAACCGCGTGCTGTCCGGCGACACGGGCACCCCGTACCGCCCCGACGCCGACATGCACGTGTACATCTTCTCCCTCTTCAACGAGAACCAGAAGGGCGACGGAGCGGACGACGTCGAGCAGCACTTCGGCCTGTTCTACCCGAACCAGACCAAGGTGTACGAGTTCGACTTCCGGGGCGGCGCGCTGCCGAGCTGGTGCGTGGCGGACGCGTCCGTCGGGGACGCGCGGCTGCAGACGGCGCTGGACTACGCGTGTGCCAACGGCGCGGACTGCAGCGCCATCCAGCCCGGCGGGCGTGCTTCGAACCCAACACCATGGTCGCCCACGCCTCGTACGCGTTCAACAGCTTCTACCAGCGGGAAGGCCGGAGAAGCGTCAACTGTGACTTCGACGGCGCCTCTTACGTAGTCTTCCGCGCACCAAGTGAGTCCACCCTCGTTTCTTTGCTCCCCAGTTGTTCCTCAGTAAGTCTGAAACGTGTCCTACGTGGAGGACACAGACATTTAGTGAACTGTAACTCTCACTGTTTTTTGGTTCTCTTTTTACCTCAGAGATTGGAAACTGCGTCCTGCCGTCAAACGCCTGGATTCAAGAAACAACAGCCAAGTCCGAAGGATACACTGCCATCTGATGCTCAATAACTTTCAAGAAAAGTTCGCCTTGTCCTTGCGCCAATAATGTAGAAAAGTGTAGAGTTAGGCATCTGCAGTTCTGCACATCATCGGTCCCCCTGCTCTGTTCCATCCGGGCGATCTTGCCGGTGGTTAGAGGATGGGGACTCGACGATCCTTAGTAGATCTAGATTTGTTTCCCTATTTCTTGTAGTATTTGGTTTCTGGTGTCATCGACGATGTGGCGGCAACGATGGCACTTTGTAATAAGGTCTCTCTGGCCTCTCCCTACCTTGTTCTATCTAGCGACGTCAAAGGGCCAGTCAGAGCATGGTTTGTCCGATCTGTTGATCTTTATCTTAGCAGTTGGTGTTTATCTTGGAAACAGTTGGCTAACTTTCGATGGATTGTCTTGACATCTTATTCGATAGCTAGGCCGGTATTTCCAAACACTCTGTTATAATGGTGAAGGGTTCCAAGCCTGAGTTTCTTGGAGGGTTTCTCCTATTGATTGATATATTCTTTCAACAGGTACTAGATCTCATTGTCAGTAGCGAGGGGCTTTTGCGATCTTCAAAGCCATGTTCCCGCGAGAATGTTTTGTAGGTGTTCCATTTTTTATCGTCTATTTAATGTGATTTTCAAGCTCCGGCAAGCCGTGAAATATGGAAGGAAGAAGATGACCGTTTTTTTTTTTATGTACTCTTATTTTTTAGAAATTGTTTTACTTCTTACCGTCTATGTTCTGTAGTTTTTTTTTTTTTTTGAGATTACATATACAACATAGACGCCTAACACGTCGCATACTATATGATACACCTACACAAACTCTACCCCTATGAGCACCTTTGAAAGACGGAGCCGACAGATCTATATGAGACACTCTTTTGAGTGTCGTTGTCAAAAAAGAAAGAGAATAACAAATGTCTTTGCTTGTTTTGCTTTGGGACAGTCATGAATCTATGCTAGGTTTGGCTCGGCTTTACCATACACTGTAGCCATACATTAAGGGCATGTTTGGTAGGTTCGATGAGGGAGCCCGGCCCAGCGACCAGGCCGTGGCCGGCCACAGCCCGACCGAGGAGGGCCACCCTCTCTTGTTTGGCTCCCTAGGCCGATGGAGCCAGGCCGGGCTGTGGCTGTGTTTGGGCGACACCTCGAACTCGGCCGACAGCCCAACTGCCACCAACTGCCCCAACGGGGCTGTGTTTGGTGGCCGGCCCGGCTCCTGGCCTACCCCAACTGGAAACAATACCACGCATATTTAAACCAACAACTCTCATATTTGAACTAGACGTGACACTTGCTTTGCCGTCATTGGCTAAAGTCTTGAAATTATATATGGGCCCTTAGAAATTGGAGACCCAGTTCCACTTCCCTAGGCCCGGCCCTAGACCACAACACAACTATCGCAACGGTGATAGCCATCGTGCTCGGTGGACTGGAAAGCCGGGTATACGTATGGCCTAATCTCGCGACCCAGCTAATTAGCGGACCGTTTCTTAAAAAAACAAGCTAAGTGGCCAACTACAATCAGCGAACGACAGTCCCATAGGCCCTTCTATTTTTCTTTTTATTAAAAAATATTTCCGCAACTTTTTTTTTTTTTTTTTGAAAAGTTACAAAGTTATCGTCTCAGAAAAGTCACAAAATTATACTCATAACTTTATGCAGACAAAACTTATCAACATATTTTTCATAAGAAGTTGCAAAGTTATAGAGAAAACTTGTATGAACAAGCTTTTATTATTATTTTTTTTCATGTACTTATTCTATAGAAGACAAACTTGCAAACTAAAATATGTTTATAGTATATACTAGAAAAAAAATGTTATGTTACTTTAAAAACACTAAAACTAAAAATAAATATAAAATAGAAATAAAAATACAAAAGAAAAAAAAGAACGCTAATACGCGGCGAATGGCTCGCGGACACAATGCCAAAAGGGAAAAATGAGCCCTACAGAAGGGCACGCGCTTGTTTCGAGCAGATGGGGCGGCCGGCGTGGGGGCATGGGCAGGCCCAGTTGACGGCCCAGCTTCCCCTCATTCCTCTCTTCTTCTCCACACGTATGTCGTCCCTCCTTCCTCGCGACTCCAGCCGGCGAGCCCTAGGCGGCCGGGCGGCGGCCATCTTCTCCCCCTCCGGCGAACCCTAACCCTAGCTCCGAGCTTCAAAGTCCGGCTATGGCGCCCGCCCGACCTGGCCCGACCGCCCTCACCGCAGCCAACAACACCTAACGCCGCGCCCATTCCCACCGCCGGACCTACCTACCTCCCCGGCTGGGCAATCTATATCCCGGGGAGCAAGGGGGTGGAGGCGGTGGCCGCTCGTGGAGGAGGAGGCGCCGACGGCTGGCTCCGTCGTCACCGTCATCACTAGCGAGGCAGGCGCCCGGTGGGGGCCACGTTGGGCCTAGTGGGCGGCCCACCTAGGGGTGGTCGGCACCGTGATTGGTGCCGACCGGTCGGCGCCGGCGATTCCTCCCGACTTCGGGCCTTCTAAACCGACGCCAAACTGGAATTGGGCTATCCTCGTCAGATTTGGCCGTCTGGCAATTGGCGATATGCAAGTTGCCCTTTTCTCTTGTTCCACGCACGGTTCAATGTAGACGTTCGTGCCACTTTCCGCTGGGCGCCGGGGGTTCGTCAAACTCCGCAAGATCGTCCGAGTCCAAGCCACATCCGCGCGCGGAGCATTTCTGACTTGTCCAAGTCCACCACGGGACGAACTCGTCACGACACGGCAAAAGACATGCATACTCGTGTCGAGCCTTCGCCGAGCTTGTTGCTTTCGTCGAAATTCCCTTTCGCGGCTCGCAGGGTGGAGTGGAGACGTCGATCATCATGGAGTCCACCGTCTCCATGTCCTCTGCTTCGGTGGAATACATGTACAGATTGGATGTGTCATTTTCATTCTGTGGCCATGTTCATTTTCTATGTGCATGAAGTGTCGATTTCAGGCTGTAAAGTGGTACAATTTTGCAGGACATACGTGACTGCTTTGCCTGCGCTACTGGTCGCCGCCGCCTCAAGAGGGAAACCATCAAACTTGTATCACATATTCTGTTATGAATTCTATAGCTACTCTTGTTATTTGGTTCCGATCTAGATGGTCCGGCTGGCGAAGAACCCCGGCTTGGATGGAGATTTTTGTGAAATTTTGCCCTTTTTCAAAAGAAATTTCAAATGCATCTCCGTTTTTGAAAATATTTGCATCGGTATCCCTTTTTGTCGCGCCGGCGGGCCCGCGCGATATTTACACTATATCGCGCCCACATGCATTGGCGTGACAAGGTACGGCACATTCCACGACGTCTCCGACATGGAAAAGCTTGTCGCGCCAAAGCATGTGGCCTACGGCTGAACGAGACTGAAATTTTGCAAAAATCATAACACTCTCATACGACGTCGGATGAAGACGATTTTTTATATGAAAATTGTAGCTCTCGACGAGATCTACAACGTTCTAGTTTTGAGTTTTTCATTTGACAAAGTTAAGGTGCTCAAAAAAATACTTTCTAGTTTAGCTATTATATATTAATTTTTTATGAGTTAAACAATTATATATTTTTTTTGAGCACCTTAACTTTGTCAAATGAAAAAACTCAAAACTAGAAAGTTGTAGATCTCGTCGAGAGCTACAATTTTCATATAAAAATCGTCTTCATCCAACGTCGTATGAGAGAGTTATGATTTTTGCAAAATTTCAGTCTCGTCTCGCCAATCCCGTTTAACACCCGTGTTTTTGCATCATTTTAAAAATCACTAAAAATTTGAATTTTTTTGAAATACAACTAAAACTTGATTCATTTTCCGCTAAACCAAAACCCTGTTTTGAAACCCTGCATTCAAACTCTCACCATCTAGAATATTAGGGTTCGTTTGCTTGATGCTTGTTGAACTTTATGGTCGCAAAAGGATGCAAGGTAAGTCCTAGATTTTATTTATGGAAGTATTGCATGAGAAATGGTTTACAAATCTTCTCTGGGGAATAATAATACGAAAACCCATGTGTACCAAAAATATATGAATATTTTTATGAGCACAATAAGTAATTATTCTCGACAATAAAAGTCATGGGAATATCAACCGTGCTTGTATAAATATTTATAAATATATATTACACATGAAATAACAAGAGTTAGGGGAAGTGTGTGCACACACATATATATGTAAATTTATATGAGTACAAATAAATAAACATTCTCAAGATAAACGTCATGAGAATATACATGTACTGTGTATAAATATTTATAACATGAATATATATTTGTGGCACATATAAAAATAATAGGGAGAAGAAATAGGAGGAAGAATAAATAGAAATGAGAAATAGAAAAAAAGAAAGGAAATTAGAAGGAGCTCTCGGGCTCACTCTCTTCCTTCCTCCCCGGCCCAGCCCAGCTCTTCCCTCTCCTTCTTCGTTCTCGCGAGCAGGCCCTAACCAACTAACCAAGACACGAGCCCGGGGCGGACGAGCCCAAGCCGAGCCCACCCACGCCCGTCGTCGTCTACCTCCCGCCCGATGCAGCGGTGCGACGACCGCGACACGCCGCGACCCCCAGCTGCACCCCACCGTACCCGGCAATGATGACGGCGCACGGGGAAAGGCACCGAAGCTCCTCACGTCCCATCGCAAGAGGGCGAGCTCACCGCCTCGCCCGGCAAAGGTGCAGCGCCCGGCGATGACTTTGGTCCGCGGAAACCGCCATGCTTGCCGTGTGCCAAACGTGCGAGGCGGCAGTCGGCGGCGAGAGCACAAGAACCCCACTAACCTCCCTAGCTAGGTCCGTCCGGATAACTCCACCCACACGCAGCCGGGGCGTCAACCGCGCACAAATGCCGGACGACATCACAAGAGCTGGACCGCCGGGCGACGACGAACTCCGCGCGACACGATGCCATAATCGCCAGCCAGCTAGCCGCCCGACGCAAACGATGACGACGACCGGACGATGGAGCTGTTCGGGAGTCCAAGGGCATGGCCCCGCTGCCGAAAAGATCGGGAAGACGAGAAATATCTCGCCGACGGAGTCGCCGCGCGCGCTGCTATAAATAGCCGTGTCCGGGCACCAATCGACCCGCCTCCGCAGCAAGAGCTCAAGGTGAGCCGAACGCGAGATGCTCGCGCCTCTTCCCTCTCTCCCACTCCTTCGCCCATAATCCAAATTTTCCCAAGTCCGGAAAGTCCGCCCGTTAGCTAGGCCGAGCGCCGCCGACGCCGAGGACATCGTGGGTTCGATTGATCGTGTGGGTACGATCCCCGCTCCTCCTCTTTGTTTCCCCTAACTATTCCGCTTTGTACCGCCTCATAGTGCCCAGCCGCCGAGCGCCGCCACCGAACGCGCCGCACACGCCGCCGCCGTGGAGGAGTTCCGCCGTCACCCTAACCGCACCACCACGCTCGAAGAGCGAGAGGATCGAACGGGCCCCGCGCTGCAGGTTCGCCGCAGACGGCGAATCCGGGCGAAGATCCCGCCGCCGCCGCAAGGGAAGCACGATTCGGGAACAGTCCGACGCGCCGCTTTCTGTCAGAATCGGCGTCCGGGCGTCGACCAACGAGGAGCCGCCACGCCGACCACACCGCCCCTCCGTCACCAACCGCTAGGGCAACACCGTAATCCACGTAGTGCTCACGTGGCAGCCACCGTGGCGTCCACCGGACCCACGCGGCACCCACGCTTGCAGACAAAGATTTCTGTGTACACAGATTAAATGCTAGGTGCACCCGAGGATTGTACACGTGACATTATAAGTTCTATTTCCCATGTCGAAAAATTCCCAGAAAATTTGTAAATTTATTATTTGATTTATAGAATTTTTATCATGTAATTAGTTCCAATTTTGTTACATGATAAAATTATATTATAATATTACCCTAATGGTTTAATTAGGGATTAATATTATAAAATCCATATCTCATGCATACTAACTCCGTTTCGCGTGAAACGACTTCCATAATTCATCTAAAATCTAGCTCTATGCATCTAACCCATTGCCACCATAATGTTCTATGTTTGTTTTGTATGCCATAGTTCAAGCTAGGTTTATCAAAGTACCCGAGGTAGTTTTCGACGACCAATTAGGAGCTTCCCGTCCGGTAGAACTAGAGACGTTCGACGCCGTGCCGATTCGTAAGATCCTCCCAGGCAAGTCCTTACCCCCCCTTTAATCATGACCTTAATAATATGATGATATAATGATGATAATGATAATCGGGACTAGTATATAGTGGTATGAGCCTGATAACGTAGCTATGGAGCTAAGCCGGATGACGTAATCATCCACGTTATCTACGCTCATACGTTGTAATAAAGAGTAATATGAGAACGCCTAATGAACCCTAACCAACAAAAGAGGTGGGTGATAGTAATTCATAGTGAGATGGATTACTACGGGAATCGCTGTGTGGGATTCCTGCGGAGAGATACTCGCCTCCCTAAGAACCGGTTCATAGACCTTCTACCTAGTGTGATATTACGTACAGCCACACGCCGAGATGGGGCGGCTTGATTCCACACCTCGTTGGGTTGAGGTATAATTGGAGCCAAGGTGGCCGGCGTGAGGCAACGATCTATCGGGAGCTGACTTCGGATGCTAGGTGATCTTCCGAGGTCGGGTTGGCGTGGTTGCTTTGTGATCCTCCACGTAAAACAATTGGCGCATTGTTGATATCGTATACGAACTTATGAGTTGGCGGATGCTAGGTGATCTTCCAATCTTGCCGTGTGCTAATGGGATGCTAGGTGATCTTCCCATTTCCAACCCCCGAGAAGTCGTGGTAGGATTATACCGACATACCTAGGAGGCATCCAAGCGGGTACGGAATCTCGTTGGACCACCTTTGACCAGCCGTCCGTGGGAAAAGATGGCCCTTCGTGTGGGGAAAGTGTACAACCTCTGCAGAGTTAATTGAATCTATTCGAATAGCCACGTCCTTGGAATGGGCAAGTGCTAGGCGTGAACATCTATGATTAGATATACACACTTTGATGATGACTAACCCGTGGTGTCATGACAAATGATGACATGAGATAACCCGAACTAGCGAGAGCAGTTTTAGAGACTCGCTAGGGCCCAAACCCTTAATAATTACAACCCCCGGTTGGGACTTGCCGAGCACGTTTGTACTCACCCCTCTATTTTACGATATATCGGCACATGTGAAGGTAAGATCGGCGACAAGGTAGAGGACCAGCGTATCGTAGGAGTTCGTAAGGTGTTTGCTTAGGAGAAGGACGTTGAAGCCCGTTTTCAGCCATGCACAAGTCCGCCTGTGGAGTACGGGCGGTGTCATAGTTAATCCACCGCTTCTCGGTTGGCCAACTCGATATTGTAACCCGACTTGGTGACCCTTTGTCGCCACTTTGAAGCCCCTTTCCATCCTATAATTCTATAGCTCGGTTTACTATTAATTCTATTTACCATTATCTGTTACTAATGGACGTGTTTGTGGCGTGATCCCGGCGCAAAACACGTGTGATTAACTGACCCATTAAAAGTGGGGCGTGATGTAATGGTATCGAGCCGAGCTTGTCCATAGGATGAAATTTGGGTTAGCGTAAATTTTAACTCCACATAAGGATAACTAATTTTAAACTTGTTGCTACGGGTACGCCTTACTACAATAGTTCATATGTTGCGGAATCGATAACAACATCGAAATTCTTACAAAGAATGAACTAGTAAGGATGACCTCAATCGGATCGCTGACTAAAAGAGAGCTTACACAACTTCTCTCTGAGATGCTAAAGCGCTTAGGTACCTTGGCCTTCCTCGATATTAAAATCAAGAGTTTTATCAAGACCAAGTGTCGGTCTTGTAACAAACTTGCATAATTCCAAAGCCCACAACAGGAAGGATGCAAGTGCTAGCCAGCAAGCATAACCGAAATGCCAAGGTCGTCCGAGTACATAAATGGGCGCTAATGTAATGTGCAAGTCTAGCATCGGATAAGGCATGGTCCAGGCAACGAAATAAGTTTGAGTAGCAAAATCCTTTTGCAAGCTTGTTGTGCAAGCAATGTCTTAGCATTAGTAGCTAAGCATTCGCTCATGATCATAGATGCCTAGGCTTCAAGGTCTTTAGTAGGTGAAAAGTCGTGCAATAATCATCATGGCAGCCACTACGTGTGATGCGACCTTGTATCATCTATGAAACCGACCTGTGATGAGACCCATTGTCGCTTTGTGTGTTTAATATAATGCCTTATTCTTTCCAATCCTATGGGAAATTTCTCCATTCTACTACTCGGAGTGATCAATGGAAGGACGATTCGATAGGATCCGTGAAACGTCTTGAAAATTTCCTCAAGTCACGAGTAATAAGACAAGTTCCATACAAAACTTAGTTCACCGTGACAAACCTTTTCATACGCTTCACACCGGGTAAGTTTGTATTGTGTTCTCGACATTGTGTTACTAGGATACCCCAAAGTCTATCCCAATCTAGAATGCTTGCTTTCCTCTAATCCTTAGTTAGGTAGACCCTTATCGTACCTTGTGCTTTTCCCTCCCATACCTCTTTAGTCCAAGTAGATTAGAACTAACCTGCGAGAACGTGATGACAACAAGTGGACTCCACGATCGTAGCCGTTGAACCGCACCGGTGTTCTTCCCTACAGCCATCACACGCCGTCGCCTCGGTGTTCTTTGTGTCGATGACCGGCAACATTGCCGACATCTTTGTCACCTCAATGCCGAAAGTTGCCGATCATCGGGCCGTTGCTTTAACCACAAACGACGGCCGATCGAGACAACCTACCATAGTTCAAATGGCAACCAGATGCCGTAAATGCAAGTCGGCCGAGGATTAACACTACAAGCAGAAGATGAACAGAGGACTACAGCGAGTCAAGACAGTCATCAAAGCCCATAAAAGATACTTATGCCCGAAAAGCAAAAAGACACCCCAGAAGCATACAAAATGCCATGAAGCGATATGCCGACAGAGAGGACACACGCTTTCCACTATAGGGAATCCACCGGCCAATACCACACAGTCCCCATGACCACACCACTATCGCAAGGTCAATGAATACAGGAGGCTCACTCCCGCTCCTTCCACCATACACCACAACACCCCAGCCACAATACCAGTCGACCAAGCTTCTCCCAGAAGCCATCACCTTCGACCCACTATAAAAAGAGCACCACCCTCGCTCTCACCACCATCCCACTCCACACATTCCACCGCTAGCCTCCATTTTCAACCCCTGCCATCACACTCCTTGCCATCCACTCGCCAAGAACCACCAACCACAGCCAGAATGGCCGGCACTTGGGTCGCCAGCCCAATGCATCAACACCCCCGGATTTCCCCAACTTCTCTACCACACCGCACGTAACCTTGGCATCCGAGAACTCCCGGAGTACGAAGGAAGCGAGTACGAAGAGCGCTGCACTCATCGCCGCTGCTGTCACCGTCTACATCGGCAAGAGTCAAGACTACCCCGTCATCTCGAAGACCGGGAGTGTGACCACCATTGGTTTTCGCTTCCCCAACACCTACCAAGCCGCCGCACGCAAGGCACTACAACGCCTCCGCCGGATATACAAGGAGCACATCGTCCGCACCCCCATGAGGCACCCGCCACCGGAAGGGAAGAACCACCCTGCCGGGATTGCTCGCTGGAAAGCGTGCAAGGTCCACAAGGCAGCCCCTTGTCATCAAGCACCTCGCTATCCTACCTACTCGCTCTTGATGAGCAAGACGACCGCCAAGACACCGCCTTGAGGAGCCCGATCCGCCGAGCCGAGCGAGCCGAAAAGCCACGCTCACGACTCCTCGCGGAACACGCCCACGCAAAAGAGCAAGCCGCCACGGCATCACGCCGAGAGGTTACGCTTGCCGAGACTATGAAGGTCATCCAGAGCGGCACGTCCCGAGAACCGAGGGACGCCCACATCGCCATTCGGTCCAAGACGCAAGACACGCCATGGCCTGGCCCGAACCTGCAACAATGTAGGGATGTTCGTCAATCCCTTCACCGAAGGAGAACAGACTCCACCAGGCCACCATCACCGACGAAAGACCGACAGAAGGACCACCCGCCACTCCGTCGGCCCGACTAAGGGAAGGAGCTCCCAAAGACAACTGGGCACCGGACCTGCAGGCCGGCGAAGCCACCATGACCGAAGATGTAGAACCAAAGACTCCCAAGGGATGTGTAACCGTAGAGTAGCATTACCTTTTCGCTCTACTGTTGTACTCCCCTGAAGTAATCAAAATCATTGTGCTTGACCCACGATCCAACTACGAGTGTCATCGAAGAAAAATTGACGGGTGGCTAAGCATAAAAAGCCACGAGAGCGAATAATAAGCGAAATTTTTCTAAGCGGGGGTAGCGTGGTATATAAAAGAAATTTTGGAAGAAGAAAAATACAAATGGGCGAGAACAAGAAGAAACAGAGAAATATGGAAATGGGCTAAGACGAGAAACTAAAGAAGCAAATGTACTAAGGGATTCGTGACTAGGAATATAATCCCAAGCTCACGATGACAAGTACCCGTAAGAATCGGGACGTTGAGGTACACCGCAGAAGACCGCGAAGGAACAAGCAAGGAGGCGGGCATTGAAGACACCCCGAAGACCAAGACATTAGAGGAATAAATCCTCTAAGTGGGGTAGCCGCCGAGGAGGATCCGAAGACTACGAGGACAAGATGCAAGACCAAGGAGATGGGGTAAAAGCAAAGAAGAATCACAGACAAATGGAAGGCATAGCCTCCACAAGATCGTGTTGCCCTAGCAATAGAGTAGCACAATAATGATAGAGACTCGGTAACGACAACCCCGTAAGCAATGGAAAGTTTTCCATCTCTCTCTAACTCTCTTCCCCCTTTAGACCTTAATTAGGGCTTTCTCTCTGAGACTAGGAATCTCGGGGACGAGATTCATCTAAGTGGGGTAGATTTGTAACACCTGTGTTTTTGCATCATTTTAAAAATCACTAAAAATTTGAACTTTTTGAAATACAACTAAAACTTGATTCATTTTCCGCTAAACCAAAACCCCTTTTTTCCGAAAACCCCGCATTCAAACTCTCACCATCTAGAATATTAGGGTTCGTTGCTTGATGCTTGTTGAACTTTATGGTCGCAAAGGATGCAAGGTAAGTCCTAGATTTTATTTATGGAAGTATTGCATGAGACATGGTTTACAAATCTTCTCTGAATAATAATAATAAAAAACCCATGTGTACCAAAAATATATGAATATTTTTATGAGCACAATAAGTAATTATTCTCGACAATAAAAGTCATGGGAATATCAACTGTGCTTGTATAAATATTTATAAATATATATTACACATGAAATAACAAGAGTTAGGGAAGTGTGTGCACACACATATATATGTAAATTTATATGAGTACAAATAAATAAACATTCTCAAGATAAACGTCATGAGAATATACATGTACTCGTATAAATATTTATAACATGAATATATATTTGTGGCACACATAAAATAATAGGGAGAAGAAATAGGAGGAAGAATAAATAGAAATGAGAAATAGAAAAAGAGAAAGGAAATTAGAAGGAGCTCTCGGCTCACTCTCTTCCTTCCTTCCTCCCCGGCCCAGCCCAATCTTCCCTCTCCTTCTCGTTCTCGCGAGCGGCCGGCCCAACTAACCAAGACACGAGCCCAGGGCGGACGAGCCCAAGCCGAGGCCACCCACGCCGTCGTCGCCTACCTCCGCCCGATATACGGTCGCGACGACCGCGACACGATCCGCGACCCCAGCCTACACCCCACCGTACCCGGCAATGATGACGGCGCACGTGGAAAGGCACCGAGCTCCTCACGTCCCATCGCAGCGGGCCGCCTCACCGCCGCGCCCGAAGAAGGTGCACAAATACCGGCGATGACCTGTCCGCTGAAACCGCCATGCTTGCCGTGTGCCAAACGCGTGCGTGGCTGCAGGTGGCGACGAGAGCACAGCGACCCCACTAACCTCCCTAGCCAGCTGTCCAGATAACTCCACCCACACAGCAGCCGGCGTCAACTCGCACCAATGGTCGGGACGACATACGCCAGACCGCCGCCGACGACGAACTACGCGACACGATGCCATAATCGCCAAAGCCAGCCTAGCCGCCCGACGCAACGACGACGAGACCGGATGATGGAGCTGTTCGGGAGTCCAAGGGCATGGCCCCGCTGCCGGAAAAGATCGGAAGAAGACGAAATATCTCGCCGACGGAGCCGCGCGGCGCTGCTATAAATAGCCGTGTCCGGGCACCACCGACCTCGCCCTCGCAGCAAGTGCTCTCGCGGTGAGCCGTAACGCGAGATGCTCGCGCTCTCTTCCCCCTCTCTCCCACTCCTTCGCCCATAATCCAAATTTTTCCCCAAGTCCGAAAGTCCGCCGTCGCAGCTAGGCCGAGCGCCGCCGACGCCCGAGGACATCGTGGGTTCGATTGATCGTGTGGTACGCATCCCCGCTCCTCCTCTTTGTTTCCCTAACTATTCCGCTTGTACCGCCTCATAGTGCCCAGCCGTCGGAGCGCCGCCACCGAACGCCGCCGCACACACCGCCGCCGTGGGAGGAGTTCCGCCGGGTCACCCTAACCGCACCACCACGCTCGGAGAGCGAGAGGGATCGAACGGGCCCCGCGCCGCGCGGTTCTCGCCGCAGACGGCGAATCCGGCGAAGATCCGGCCGGCGCCGCCGCAGGGAAGCACGGGCGGAACAACCGACGCCGCTTCTCGTCGAATCCGGCGTTCGGACGCCGACCAACGAGGAGCCGCCACGCCGACCACACCGCCTCCGTCACCAACAACGCTAGGGCAACACCGTAATCCACGTAGTGCTCACGTGGCAGCCACCGTGGCGTCCACCTGACCCACGTGGCACCCACGTTGTGCAGACAAAGATTTCTGTACACGAGGATTAAATGCTAGGTGCCCCGAGGATTGTACACGTGACATTATAAGTTCTATTTCCCATGTCGAAAAAAATTCCCGAAAAATTTGTAAATTTATTATTTGATTTATAGAATTTTATCATGTAATTAGTTCCAATTTTGTTACATGATAAAATTATATTATAATATTACCCTAATGGTTTAATTAGGGATTAATATTATAAAATCCATATCTCATGCATACTAACTCCGTTTCGCGTGAAACGACTTCCATAATTCATCTAAAATCTAGCTCTATGCATCTAACCCATTGCCACCATAATGTTCTATGTTTGTTTTGTATGCCATAGTTCAAGCTAGGTTTATCAAAGTACCCGAGGTAGTTTTCGACGACCAATTAGGAGCTTCCCGTCCGAAGTAGAACTAGAGACGTTCGACGCCGTGCCGATTCGTAAGAACCTCCCAGTGCAAGTCCTTACCCCCTTAATCATGACCTTAATAATATGATGATATAATGATGATAATGATAATCGGACTAGTATATAGTGGTATGAGCCTGATAACGTAGCTATGGAGCTAAGCCGGATGACGTAATCATCCACGTTATCTACGCTCATACGTTGTAATAAAGAGTAATATGAGAACGCCTAATGAACCCTAACCAACAAAAGAGGTGGGTGATAGTAATTCATAGTGAGATGGATTACTACGGAATCGCCGTGTGGGATTCCTCGCGGAGAGATACTCGCCTCCCGAGAACCGGTTCATAGACCTTCTACCTAGTGTGATATTACGTACAGCCACACGCCGAGATGGGGCGGCTTGATTCCACACCCCGTTGGGTTGAGGTATAATTGGAGCCAAGGTGGCCGGCGTAGGCAACGATCTATCGGGAGCTGACTCGGATGCTAGGTGATCTTCCGAGGTCGGGTTGGCGTGGTTGCTTTGTGATCCTCCACGTAAAACAATTGGCGCATTGTTGATATCGTATACGAACTTATGAGTTGGCGGATGCTAGGTGATCTTCCGCAATGCTGTGTGCTAATGGGATGCTAGGTGATCTTCCCATTTCCAACCCCCGAGAAGTCGTGGTAGGATTATACCGACATACCTAGGAGGCATCCAAGCGGGTACGGAATCTCGTTGGACCACCTTTGACCAGCCGTCCGTGGGAAAAGATGGCCCTTCGTGTGGGGAAAGTGTACAACCTCTGCAGAGTTAATTGAATCTATTCGAATAGCCACGTCCTTGGAATGGGCAAGTGCTAGGCGTGAACATCTATGATTAGATATACACACTTTGATGATGACTAACCTGTGGTGTCATGACAGCGATGACATGAGATAACCCGGGAACTAGCGAGAGCAGTTTTAGAGACTCTGCTAGGGCCAAACCCTTAATAATTACAACCCCTGGTTGCATCATCACGACCGACTACATCACGGGCCGAGCTGCGGGGTCTCCCTGGACGCACAGCAGCCCAATGTGGATGCATCTCAGCGCGTCGCCCTCAGCGAAACTGCCGCCCAGGGACGGATCCACCAGCTCCGTCACCTTGCCAGCCTCCCAGTGCTCCCATACCTGCATGGCAATTGCTAGTCATGTCTGGCAAGTGGCGATTGTGCGATATCACTGCAGACTGCCGCTTACCGCGGTCAAAAGATCTCCAGTCTGCTGTGAGCTGCTGGAGTAGTTGTTCTTCCTCCCCGTGACGATCTCCAACACCATGACGCCGAAGCTGAACGCGTCCGACTTGATAGAGTAGTTCCCCCGCATCACATACTCTGGCGCCATGTACCCACTGAAACATGAAATCGAGCAAAAAATAAAAATTATGTACAACGAAATTTGGGTGGGGAGACAGCTCCCGGGAAGTTTTGAACACTACTGACTAAGTGCCGACGATGCGGTTAGTGACGGCCTGCGTCTGCTCGCGCTCGAAAATCCACGCGAGGCCGAAGTCAGAAATCTTGGGTCTCATCTTGGCGTCCAGCAGGATGTTGCTGGCTTTGAGATCACGGTGGACAACTTTGAACTGAGAGTCTTCGTGCAGATACTGCAGGCCCCGAGCGATGCCCTTTATGATCTTGTACCTCTGGCCCCAATCCAGCAGCCCACGTTTCTCAGCGTCTGATAACATCGATCATATAAAACGAAAGTGGTCGATGTGATAATCTCACGCTTTTCAGAGAAAAATGCAGCATTTCGAACACCGTGAAAATGATGGCGATGAGCAGGGTTCAAGCAGTACCGAAAAGGATGAGGTCGAGGCTCCGGTTTGGGACAAACTCGTAGACGAAAAGCCTCTCCTGCTGCTCCATGCACACGCCAAGGAGCCTGACGAGGTTCTTGTGCTTCAGTTTGGCCACCAACGCGAGCTCGTTCTTGATCTCTTCCACTCCCTGCGTCGAGCTTCTGCGACAGCCGCTTCACGGCTATCTCGTCACCATTGGGGAGGACACCCTGAGCAATTCAAGCCAGCGATCCATGAGCATTCGCAGTCTAGAATCTAAGATAGAAACCTCCAGGATATTGTTTGCTTTGCTGGTCACAACCTTGTACACTGTACCAAAACCACCCTCGCCGAGCTTGTTGCTCTCAGCAAAATCCCCTGTGGCGGCTCGCAGGGTGGACACGTCGATCAGCATTGAATCCACCATCTCGATGTCCTCTGCTTCCGCGGAAAAGACAGCTGCCCAAATTTAAATTTCAGACGCACAATCCATATATGTTTATGAATTGGGTTTTCATAAAGTTTGGAATATTAATTAATTGTTGAAATTGGCAGGAGCGTACATTGCTGCTTCGCTTGTGCTAGTGGCCGCTGCAGCGTCCAGACACAGAGGCATGCAACAAGGTTCAGTCCTGCTAGAGCCGGCAGCATGACTGCAAGAACCAGGCCGGACACACTGTACTTTCTCCCCCCTGTAGGCTAGCGAATGTGTCAGCAAGTTTCCGTCGGAGCGAGCGTGCACACCATCCACACACGGAAAAAAAAATCTCACCTCCTCTGGCCAGCGGCGGCGGCGGTGGCCTCATCTCTGGCTGTACAGCTGGGGCTGATGCCGGCGCCGGTGCCGGCGCTCCATCTGCAGGGTTGGACGATGCGAGGCGCACCATCGCCGGTCCATTGTAGAAGGGTTCGATCTCGTACCGGTAGTTGCAGCTGATCCAGAGCGCTCTGGGAGCGACGTCGTTCTGGAACAACTCCCCCAGGGTGGACGCTATGATCCCGGCGAGGCACCTGCGGCACTGCGTTGGCGTCTGGTCCGGCGTGCACTGCGCCAGGCTGTACACCTTGGGGATCTCCTGCTCCTGGTCGAAGTCGGCCTCCCCCGTCGCGAACCGTCGCGTGGAGTTGAACGCGGCGTAATCGGCGGTGGCGTTCACGAGGCTCGCCACGATGCGGTTGAACCGCGCCTGGTCCGACGTGACATTCACAAAGAAATTGAAGGCGTACGTGTCGGTCGACGGGCCGGTGTCGCCGGCGGAGAGGACGCGGGCGTCCGAGTAGTGGAGGATGCAGGCATCGTAGTACATGGTGGCTTCCTTGGCGTAGGCGCAGTCGTTGGGCAGGTCTCGGAAGCCCTGGGTGAGGCAGGCGAAGCAGGCGGCGGCGTTGGAGTCGCCGCGACAGAGCCCCATGGCCCAGACTCGGTCCGGGGCGGCGCCAGCGACGGCGGTGGCGAAGAGGTTCGGGGACGTGGAGGCCTTGTTGGGCAGCGAGGCGCCGACGAGTCTGAGGTTGGCCTGGTACTTGCTGTTGGCCTCGAACGTCTTGTTGGCTGGTCCGCACTCCGGCCACGGGTAGCCAGAGGCGCCGGGCACGAGCTGGGTGACGGCGGCGACCGCGGCGGTCACAACCAGGAGAATTTGGTAGCCGGCCATTGTCACGCAGTGGTACTCTGCAAACGGTGGAACCTGAGCGACTACACGTAGTGACATGGCATGACGTCTATACTGCCTAGTTGCACAAGACGACCTACACGTCCGTTAAACAACAGCCACTGCATAAACCACGTGCTTTAGAATAACTTTTCCACTGGACTTGACGAGCCGGACAGCCGGTCAAATCGGCCAAAGTGTCGTGCATGGAGGACCTTAGAGCAACTCCGGTGGTTTGGCATTTGAACTTGGCATTCCATATTTTTGTCAAAATCAGAAATTGTCCTCTCTAATGGTTTGGCATTTGGATTGGCAAATTGGTAAGACTTGGCATTTGAGGGGACGAACTAGGCATATTTGCCAAGTGAATCTCAACTTGGCAAAACTCGCGCATGCCACATGCAACCACTAATTTGGATTTTGCCAAGTGAAAAATGCCAAATCATTGGAGATGAGCTTTTATTTAACTTGGGAAACATCTTCAGGGACTTGGCAAATTACAACTTTTACCAAGTGTAATTTGTCAAACCACTGGAGTTGCTCTTAGGTAGCAGTCTCGCAGAAGGCGGCTAAGTTTGGTACGGTGCCACCATCGAAAAAGACACACTCATCTCGCTTTTGAAATTTTCGCCGATCGCGACGGTCATTGGATGAGCCGGTCGCTGTTGATTATTTTCATGGCGCCGCCTTGGAGAATGACAATCAACTGCATGCATTACATGGCTTTTTACTATATAATTGTACACGTAACGCTCTGATTTGGTACCGTCTCCGTCGCTAATAATCTCTCTCTTTCCATAAACCCCAGGCAGCTAGCTTCATCGACGAACATACAAGATGGTCGATGTCTACACAATGGAGGAGCTTCAGTTCACCGTCTCGCGCCTTCATGACGCCCTCCGCAAGCTCACCAACCCGGCCAAAGCAAATGGGCTTGCCAACGGTGGCTTGGCCGTTGGTGGAGAAGGCCAACTTCTACGCCTTCAAGGTCGATGCCATCGCCGACATCCTCGCTACGAGGATACCGGGCGAGCCGGGCGGCGCCCGAACGCGGGCGCCGAGGGCAGCCGGCGGCGGAACGCCGGCGGCGGCGGGACGAGGCCCGGCAGGCGGTGAGGAGGCCTAGGCTGCGGCGGCGACGGCGGCCGCCGCTTTTTTTATTTTCTTCGTTTTGTAAATATTTTATCTAGTAATATATAATGAACCGGTCGTTTTTAATTCGTCTCCGTGTGCAATCTTCTCGCTTTCAATCGCTTGTTTTTCTTGTTCCTTCTTCATTCAACCCGATCTATCGGTCCTTGTCATCGTATTTTGCTTCCCCTCCCAAATCGCTATCGGTTCTAATTCAACCCGGTTGTGTCAATCTTCGACGCTTTAGGTTCTAATTCAAACCCGCGAGTGATCTCATTGGCCCATCAAGACCACCGCCGGGAACGATTCAACCCGGTGGTGATCTCGAGTCTTCACCGCCGAATTGGTCAAATCCGTGGAGTTTCGAGTTTCCCCGCGCTGAACGGTTCATCACCGCCCGGGCGAGGTTCGACAATGCCGGTGGATTAAATTCCGGCAGTGATGCCGGCGGTAGTGATGAGCAAATCTGTAGTAGTGATTGTCCAATCATGGACTAACTAGGTTCAAAAGATTCGCCTCGCCATGTACAAATGTAACCTGTAATTAGTTAATTTTTTTACCTACATTTACCGCTCAACATATGTCTTTTGGTGTATTTATTATGATGTGATGGAGAGAGAATCAAAAACTTGAAAGTTGGAGGCAAAAATTGCCCAACTAAACGAGGGAAATGAAAGGTACTCACCCACTTGCCATGAAAGTTGTGGTCATTAAAAATCATTGAGTTCCTTTCATGGTTCACCCAAGACCCGCCTAACTTTCGAGTTCCTTCCATTTCATGGTTGACTCAAGACCTGACCGAAAACAAAGGCAGCTTCGGCTTCGTGCGAAATTCTCCGTTCTCATGCCCTATTTGGCAACTTGCAGCCCGCAGTTGCGGTGCTCGGTGCCGCCTTCCGCGATGTTTGCTTGATGGAGTCTCTATCCATTCCGTGGTCGTGTAAGCTAGTGTGACTACTTGGTGGAGTCTCTATCCATTCCGTGGTCGTGTAAGCTAGTGTGACTACTTGATGGAGTTGCGATAGCACGGCTTCTCCGGCGGCTTTAGGAGCGCTTGGAGCTGTTTTGTGCCAAACGGGATAAAATAAAACAACTCCAAGAAATAAGCCCCTTAAATCGTGTTCTCACAGAGGTTTAAGATATGATGGAGCCAAAAATAGTAGCTTCATCCGGCTCCACCTCATCAAACAGTTTACCAAAACGGCTCCCGCTCGAGTTGTTCATAGAGCCAAAGCTTAAAAAGAATAGATTCACCGGTAACATGAAGCCGTGCCAAAGAGGAGGTAACTAATTTTTAGTATCTCAGGTGTCGGGTCTACATAACCTCCATCAGTCCTCCTCGGTCCTCACACCCTTCGTTCCGCCCACCGGTGCAATGGCCGTCCACCTCCCCGCCCGTGGTCACCATCCTCGCCCTCGCCGCTAGCGCCACCGCACGCCGGCTACCCCACCTACCCGCTTCACGGTGTGCGGCAAAGAATGGCCGGTTTGGCGAGAACTCCTTCGAGGCCAACAAAGACGCACGAGGCCCGTCTCCAACTCGCGCCTCCTCCCGCCCAAGAAGGCGGCGGCATCCCTGAGCTCTTCGCCATAGCGGACTCACGACACCGTCCCATAGGAACACAACTAGCTAAGTAAGCTAACAAGCTATGCAAGGGAAACAAGTGAAGGTAATGCAATGTGAGCAAGAATACAATACCAACGGAGTCGAGTAGGGGTTGTGACCAATCACCAATGTCAAGAAATCTCCAACGAGCTCAATACAATTGACACGATGATTTTTACCAAGGTTCACGTGTTTGCCGACACGCTACTCCTCGTTGTGGCGATACACCCACTTAATGATCCACAAGCTTAATGGTCGGTGCCAAATCCCACGGTAGGAGCTCAATGAGTCACTCACAAGAGGGGATCCACAAGTCACGAGCAATCCACTAGTGATGCCTTTCGCGAATCTCCCGCAGGGAAAGGCTCAACCCCTCACAAGTCCACCGGTGTGGCCTCGAACAAGCTCCAATCGATCTCAACACCGCCACGAACTCCAAGCCGCTAGGGAACCAAGCAAATTCCCAAGATAACAAGAATCTCGCAGCTCCTCCAAGGATCAAGTGCCTCTAGATGCAATCAACAATGCAATGCACTCGGATTCTCACTCAATCTTACCAAAGATTGAAGTTAGGCAAGAGACATGAGTGGAGGGGAGTTTTCTCAGCTCACAAGAGAGTTAGAATGATCAAATGTGAAAGAGTGAGCTCAAATGACCGGCCACACACATATATATAGGCTCCACCACGAAATAGAGCCGTTGGAGTTCAAAACACAGCTGCTGCGCCCTGACCGGACGCTCCGGTCACAACCGACAAACACCTGGCCCCACAAGCTGACAACCCGATCCTAGCATCCGGTCGACCAAAACCGGAATTCGACCCTTACCGAATCAACCGACGCACCCCGACCGGGCGCTCCGGTTGAGGGGGTTCCAGCGTCCGGCCGGCTTCCGGCCCGCCGGCCGCCGTCGGCCCGCCGTTCTTCCGCTGAAGTTCGCCGTTTGTTGTCGCCTTTGCTCCCTACCCAACAAGTATACCAACTTGAGCACGGGGTTATCAAGAAATCTCCAATAAATTGCATCCGGCGCAATAGAAAGTAGGCATCTCATTTTCTCAAAAGCGTCGAATCCCGCCTCGCAAGCTTGGCGGGAGGATGAGCGGTTCCCAAACCCAACTCAACCCTACAAACCGCCGCCGCCTTTGCGAATGTGCCAACACCACCACGTGTACATCTCCATGTGCAAGTGTGTTGGCAATTTCACAATCAATTTCAAAGGCGAAGTTAGTGCACTAGATTCTAAATGCATATGCAAGTCAATATGAACCTAGAGGCACTTCATCATCAGATTAGCCGTGACATTCCCTCTTGATAGTTGGCTATCTATCCAAAATGTGATCACACTCTCTATAGTGTCTTGATCACCAAAACCAAACCCTATCAAGTTATACCTTTGCCTTGATCTCCGGGTCCTTTCCTTTCCATCCTCGTGAGCTCGATGATCCACCATGTCTACCATCAACGTCCATGTCCATGATCATGTAGTTCCACATCATCCATGCAATCCTATCTCTTAAGCGGACTTAGAGCAAAGGATTAGCATAATAAAGTGTCATCAATTTCCAAAACCAAACACGAGATTTCAAACTGCGACGTGCCTCGGTGTGCGTGACCTGCACGTCGATGGCGTGTGCAGAGCAATGCTGCGATATCGCGGTGGAGATCCACTTCTACTTTCGGAGGGTACGGGGTTGAGGAGATCACATTCAGGGCCGCTGCCTGTGGGAGTATCTTTATTGATAAAATAAGTGATAACAAAATAAGTAATATATATGTAAAAAAATTGAATAAAATAAATCATCGAATAAAATGGCATCAAATCCACGGCGACAAACTTAATGGTAGGGAGGGAGTACATGCGATGCATTTTTCTCCCGAGGTTCAATCCAGCCCCACTGCACTGAACCACACACACCCACTTCAGATGTGCTCGAAACCAACCATAATAAAAAAAGCCCAATTCTGCGTCCATGTTGGGCGGCCCTTTTTGACTCGTTGACCAAAGACCATTAATTGTTGCCACTTGTGCTGGATGTATTTAATATACTAATATCACAATGACCGTCGTCGGCGTGGTCTGGCCGCCTTCGTCGGTAGCAGCAACTTTGCTGTAGCGAAGGAGAAGCAACACAACCCCCCTCGGAAGCAAAGGAGAAGCAACACAACCCCCTCCCCACCCTCTGTTCCGATGGCGATGTTCACCATTCGCTATGCCATGGTTGTCGTCGCCGTTGGCCTCGCGCTGCTGCCTGCAACGACCATTGCAGCGCTGGCATCCTGCGACGGATCCCCCTACACCGCCAACGACACGTTCCAGGCGAACCTGAACCTCCTTGCCGCGGCGCTACCCGTCAACGCCTCGTCCTCGCCAGCGGGCTTCGCCACCGCCTCAGTCGGCGTGGCGCCCGACCAGGCCAGCGCTTTGGCGCTCTGCCGCGGCGACACCAACGCTTCTGCCTGCGGTGCCTGCGTCGCGGCGGCGTTCCGAGACGCGCAACAAGGTTGTCCGCTGGACAAGGGCGTCGCCGTGTACCGTGACGCCTGTGTCGTCCGCTACGCTGGCATCCGGTTCCTCGACTTCCTCCAAGGGGACCAGTGGCTCGTCTCGGAATTGCTGTACGTGCTATGAACTTGTAATTCTTGTATAGGGTACATCGATTTTGTTGCCGCGTGTCTTACAAATTTAGGGACTCGATCGTGACCCAAGCTCTATGACCGTTGTCGACACGGCCAAGGGAGCGTCAATGCCTCCGATGCCTGGTTCAGCGCTGCCGTTACCGCAATCTTCACCGCCCTTATCGACCGTGCGGCGGCGACGGCGACGGCGACCAACTCGACGAGGAAGTACTTCGCCACGGGGAGATGGACTTCGAACCCAAACTCTATGGCCTCGCACAGTGCGCGCCGGACCTGACGCCAACGCAGTGCCAGGGCTGCCTCGGTGAGCTCTACCGGGTAACGGAGTTGCGGTACCTGAGCGCACGGCCGCCGTGGACCAGCGCTTTTCTAGTGTGGTGCTCCCTGAGGTACAGCGTGTCGCCGTTCTACGAGGGCCGGGCGATGCTACAGCTTGCTGCACCGCCGGAGGCCGCGCTCACGCCACCGGTATCAGAGTCCAGAGCAGGTAGGACACTTATTATTCTCGTTTTCCACGAAAGAGAATATTTCTTCCAAATCATCATGTTACTGTCATACTAATAATTAATAAGTAGCTGCCGTTATGAGTTCAAAGTTGTACCTCCTGAAGTTCTATATTGATTTTTTTTTTTGGGTAATGTATGCATATGCAGGGAGGAAAAGCAGTTCAGCCAGAATCTCTGCAGGCGTAGCCTCCGTCGTGTTTGTGCTGATCCTTTCAGTCTGTTTCTTCTTGCGTTTCAGGCAAAGGATTAATAGGGCCGAGGACGACCACCGTGAGTAGCAATCTGGTCTTTTAGTGAACCTGAATTTACTGTTTCCATACATAATAATTCTTGTCTCAACTCATATCATATGACACCAGCACTGAAGAAGATAGGGAGAGCGCATTGCACGATCTTTGATTTGCAGACACTGCAGGAGGCGACAGAACACTTCTCAGAGAAGAATAAGCTGGGAGAAGGTGGTTTTTGTGCCGTATACAAGGTAAGAATTTGGAGAGACAAGATTAAGGGAAGGAAATTTTTGTAGTACATCGCACTTTCTCTGAAAGACGATCTGTTTCAGGGTATACTGTCTGATGGGCAAGAGATAGCAGTGAAGACACTCCTAGGAAGAGCTGGGCATGGGTTGCAGCAGCTACACAATGAGATTCTATTGCTGGCGGAACTTCAGCACAAGAACCTTGTTAGGTTGCAGGGTTTTTGCTCGCATCAGAATGACACACTGCTCGTCTATGAATACATCAAGAACGGGAGCCTCGACAGCTTTCTATTTGGTATATTCAGACCTCTGTGCCCTTTTTTTCATGAGAACCCTGGGCACATTTTGTGCTATTTGCGAGTGTTTTTTTCACAGAGCTATCAGTGCTTATATGAGTGCGATGAATCAGGATGAGAATCATCATTCATTGTTAGTACTACAAAGTATGCCAAAGAAAAAATATTGAACACTGTGAAACTGTCATACTACAGCAATGCACAAAAGTATAAATGAGGGGTAATGGTGAAAGCAGGGATAGTATTTGTCCTATTTGGTTTTCAGTAACATTTAAAAAGCTGAACCTTTGGTCTTTGCAGATGATAAAAAAGGAGATGCACTTAACTGGGAGCAACAGTACAACATCATTCTTGGAATTTCCAAGGGGGTACTTTATCTTCATGAGGACTCAAGCATGAGGATCATTCACAGGGACCTGAAGGCAAACAATATTCTTCTCAACGACGACATGGAACCAAAAATCGCAGGCTTTGGGCTCGCAAGATTGCTACTGGAAGGCCACACCCAAAGCCGGACGGCCAGAGTTGTTGGGACATTGTACGCTAAGCCAAACTCGCACTTGCTGAATGTGTGGGTGAGTTTACATGTGGCCTAGCTAACTGTACTGTCCCTTATTCATTCATTCTCTGCAGTGGCTACATGGCGCCAGAGTACGCGATGCACGGGCATGTGTCGCCCAAGATCGACGTCTTCAGCTTCGGCGTGTTGGCTCTTGAGATTGTGACCAGGAGAAGCAACTGCCGCTCGGACGACCACAGCACCGTGAATCTGCTGAGTGAAGTCAGTGCCGGCCACTAAGTTCTGCGTCTCCTTTAAATTCTCTGACGAAATTAAACTAATGCTAATCATGCATGTCAATCACTGGCAGGTCTGGGATCACTGGACCAAAGGAACGATATCGCAAATGCTGCACCAATCGCTGGACGGGTATGCTCGAAGCCAGGCGCTGCGATGCATCCACATCGGTTTGCTGTGCGTGCAGCAGGATCCTGACAGCAGGCCTGACATATCAACCGTCGTGTTCGTTCTAACCAGAGATAGTATGGAGCTCCAGCCGCCGTCGCAGCCTGCATTCTTCTTCGGGAGAGAATCACCGCCAGCTTCACTGTCAAATGGGCAACGCAGCTACTCGTATGACCGGTCTGATTTGGTGTTGCAACGGGACATCACCGTGAATGGAATTACACTTACTGAACCGTACCCGAGATAGGTCCAAGTTACAGGAACTAGCAATGAATTGCCGAGGAGCCGGCATTGGAGTTGTGGCTGTGGAACAGGAAGTTGCTGCCAAGACCGTTTACCGCTGCGAAAAGGTTTAGATTCCTTCTTCTTCCTTGTCGGATGGCTGCTCTGGAAGGAGAGAAACGAGAGAACTTTCTCCAGATTAGCGCAGTCCGGTGTGACGCCCGGCCTGATTGGGCGTTGCTAAATCGCGAACGATCCGACCAACCAAATGTTTATCTATTTTAGGAAACTATCCATTCCTATTTTTTTCTTTTTTAGAAAAACTCAGAGGGGCGTGCTCTCTTTCCTTTTTGTTTTTTTTCCTGCATGTGCATGTCAGCAATGATGTCAGCGTAAAAAAGCAAAAAAAACATTTTTTAAAAACTGCTATAACTCTTGAATGGTGTATCCGTTTTTAATTCCATCTGCACCGGTGTGTTCTACGCGACAAAACGAACAAAACTAGATCCCACTCGACTATGTTTTTGAAGATTTTATTTTTATTATTTTTTTTTCTAATATCAATTGTTATGTTACATAAGATTATATACTATAAGTTATTATACAATATAAGTTAGATAGTACATATTATAGTTTGGTCTTATTGTTATATTCTATAAGTTATACACTATAAGTTATACATATACGTTAGACAATACATCTTGTAGTTTGGTTTTTTACATTATGTTCTATAAGTTATACAATATAAGTTAGACAAGACATCTTCTAGTTTGGTATTATTGTTATGTTCTATAAGTTATACGTATAAGTTACATAGTACATATTATAGTTTGGTCTTATTGTTATATTCTATAAGTTATACACTATAAGTTATACATATATGTTAGATAATACATCTTGTAGTTTGGTCTTTTTTTTTTATGTTCTATAAGTTATACATATATGTTAGACAATACATCTTCTAGTTTGGTTTTATTGTTATGTTCTATAAGTTATACATATATGTTAGACACTACAACACCTAGTTTTGTCTTATTGTTATGTTCCATAAGTTATACACTATAAGTTAAAAGTATAAGTTAGATAGCACATGCTGTTGTTTGCTCTTATTGTTATGTTCTCGTAAGTTATACACTATAAGTTATACATATATGTTAGACACTACAACACCTAATTTTGTCTTATTGTTATGTTTTATAAGTTATACACGATAAGTTAAAAGTATAAGTTAGACAAAGACATGTTGTAGTTTGATCTTATTGTTATGTTCTATAAATTATACACTATAAGTTATACGTATATGTTACACAATACATATTATAGTTTTGGTCTTTTCTGTTATGTTCTATAAGTTATATTATATAAGTTATACGTATAAGTTAGATAGTACATGTCGTAGTTTGGTCTTGTTGTTATGTTCTATAAGTTATACACTATAAGTTATACGTATATGTTACACTTGTAGTTTGGTCTTTCTGTTATGTTCTATAAGTTATACATATATCTTAGACAATACATGTCGTAGTTAGGTCTTATTGTTGTTCTATAAATTATACACCATAAGTTATACGCATATGTTACACAAGACAAAGTTATGTAGTATAGGTTATACGTATAAGTTATAATGTATATGACTTATTACTACTATAAAAATTGCTTTTATTTGATCTCCCACCCATTATTATCCCTATATACCACACTCCCTGAATGATTTATGTCTTAAAAAAGGAAAAAAAATCGTAAAAAAAAAAAACCGTAACTTAAGGTAGAAGAAAGAGAATGAATAAAAAGGAAAAGAAAAACAAATGCTTACCAAAAAAGGAAAGTGGTGAGATTTATTTATTCTCGAAATGGAAAGTGGAGCCTGTCCGCATGTCCGATCGTTCGCGCGGAACGAACGACCGCGGAATAGAGTTTGCGTTGTTCTAGGCGGGTTTGGGTAACCATGTTGTTACCGTACTCGTCGTTTGTAACTCATTCTCGGCTAACCATTCAGTGGCACTGTCGACACGGCTGTGTAGGCGTCGTTGTTGCTGGTGAAGAATCCCGGCTTGATGGAGCCTGGAGGGTGACCGTGTCACTGCCGAGCATCATCACGACCGACGACATTACCGGCCGTACTCGTCGTTGCTGCTGCCCATGCCCACACTCGGTTGGACCAACTCTGCCACCGTCCCGGCCTCCCAGTGCATCCATACCTGCTCATGGATTTATTTGTAGCGTGAGCCATCAGGAAGCTGTAACGCAACTTACGGATGGGAGCTGTACTCTTCGGTGTAGATACTGTACTTACTGTGGTCAAGAGATTACATCCGTTGTTACTGTTCTTCCGACCCGTTACGATTTCATTTCCAGCACCATAACACCGAAGCTAAACGCGTCCGACTTCACGGAGTAGTTCCCCCGCATCATGTACTCCGGTGCCATGTACCCACTGAAAGAATGTAGATGTTGTTCAGATGAATACTGAACTTGAAGCGGTTAGTAATGGAAGCTGCTGTGTTTTTCAGCACTGACTGGGTGCCTGCGTCTGATCTCGGCCAAAGATCCTGGACAAGCCGAAGTCTGAAGATCTTGGGGTTCATGTTCTGGTTGAGTAGGATGTTGCTGGCCTTGAGATCACGGTGCACCACCTTGAGCTGGGAGTCCTAGTGGAGGTACTGCAGTCCCCGAGCGATGCCGTTTATGATCAGCAGAGACGAAGAGAAGATGGTTTGTGCCATTGGTACGATCGAAACAAGTTAAAAAGTGGCACATACCTAAGCTATATTGACTCTACTGAAATTTAGCTGACTTTTTATTCCTAGTGAAATTTATGAAACCCATTTTTGCATGCCAATTTGGGAACTCGTAGAGAGTTCAACATGTTAACCAAAGTGATCAAGTTTTAACTGTATTCCATGTGCTCAGTATTCAGACTTTTTTTTTTTTTGACAACAAGTATTCAGACTTTGATCCTACCTAGGATACAGTTCACTGAGTGTAATCCCATTCACAGAGACGCCCCGTTCCAACATGAAACGACGGTCATATACATAGCTGCTTTGACCATCTGACCGTGAAGCTGAAGGTGACTCTCTACCGAAGAAGAATGCAGGCTGCGCCGGCGTCTGCAGCTCTATGCTATCCCTGGTTAACATGAAAACTACTGCTGATATGTCAGGCCTATCGTCAGGTTCCGGTTGGACGCACAACAGACCAATGTGGATGCATCGCAGCGCTTGGCTTCGAGCAAACTCATTCAACGACCGGTGAAGCATTTCTGACATCGTCCCTTTCTTCCAGTGATCCCAGACCTGTTAGGTGACCAGCATCAGTTTATAATTTCAGTAGAAACTAGATAGGGCTTCCAGATTCAGACACGGTGGTCTGATATGATTCTTTTAGTCCTTAGATGCAGTAAAAAAGAAATGGAAACAAAGCCAACCAGGCACTTCACTTACATCACTAAGAAGATTCACAGTGCTGTGGTCATCAGATTTGCAGTTGCTTCTCCTGGTCACGATCTCAAGAACCAACACGCCGAAACTAAAGATGTCGATCTTGGGCGACACACGACCATGCAGTACATACTCTGGCGCCATATAGCCACTGCAGAGTATGGGAGGCGCTTCAGTTAGCTAGGCCTGGACACTCATACATTCAGCAAGCGCAATGAACCAAGTTTGCGATGTTAGCTTACAATGTCCCGACAACTCTGGCTGTCTGAGTATGGGTGTGGCCTTCTCCTAGAAGCCTTGCCAACCCAAAATCTGCAATTTTCGGTTCCATGCTGTCGTCAAGAAGAATGTTATTTGCCTTCAGGTCCCGATGGATGATCCTCATGCTTGAGTCCTCATGGAGATACAGTATCCCCTTGGCAATTCCAAAGATGATGTTGTACTGTTGCTCCCAGTTAAGTGTCTTCCCTTTGCTATCATCTGTTGTGCGCAAATTACTAGCTTACATTAGGTGTTATTGATAGCTAAATATGGCAAAACAATATAGAAACATCTTACTATCAGACAAAGTTCAGAAAAGAATCTAAACTGTCACTTTTTTTTTCAGTAAATTACTTTTATCAGATATAAATCCAGTGATTTTATTTCCCTTTCTCATAATTGTGCTCCCTCTGGTCACAAAAACATGTCATCTAGGGTAATATTCGATCAAACCTTAAAAAGTACAAACACGAATAACTATTACATTATTCAGTTTGAAATATGTATATTGAGATCTCATGTATATTTGCGAAATATGTTCAAAATACTTGTGTAATCTCTTTAACTAAAGGATTTAATAATATATTCTAGAGTAAATTAGTGGTCAAAGATATGCATCGAGGACATTCAAAGTCAAATGTGTCAAGTACTTTTTTTTTTTAACCGTAGAGGTAGTTATGTTTCCCATTACTCATCTATCAGTAGGCTCACTTAGAGCCTAAAACTCCCCAAGGATTCATGAAAAGCATCGGAGCAGTGTAACATTTTATTTACCATGACCCCTGATAATGGAATTCTGGATATGCATCTGAAGAGGTGAATGAAGTGGGAAGTACCAGATACTCAAAAAGAAAAGGTGGGTAGTACCAAATAGAATGCTGTCAAGGCTCCCGTTCTTGATGTATTCATAAACAAGCAGTGTATCATTTTGATGCGAGCAGAAACCCTGTAACCCAACAAGATTCTTGTGCTGAAGCTCTGCCAGTAGCTCCACCTCATTTTGGAGCTGATCCAACCCAGACCCAGCTCTTCCTAAAAGTTTTTTTACTGCTATCTCTTGCCCGTCTGACAGTATCCCCTGAAACAGATCGACTTTCAGAGAAGGCATGATGTACTAGAATTTCTTTCCCCAGAGTTCTCGCTCGATTACCTACCTTGTACACAATACCAAAACCACCTTCCCCAAGCTTATTTTCTCTGAGAAATGTTCAGTCGCCTCTTCCAGTGTCAACAGATCAAAGATCGTGCATTGAGCTCTCCCTATCTTCTTCAGTGCTGGTGTCATATAACAGAGAATTTATGAGAGGAAACCGAATATACAGGCTCATACGAAAAACCAATATTGCTAGTTGCTACTCACGGTGATCAGTTTCCTTCACTTTAATCCTTAGCCTGAAGCGAATAAAGAAAAAAACCGAAAGAATTAACATCAACACAACGACACAAGCCACGCCTGCAGAGATTCCTGCTGCATTCATTTTCCTTCCTGCATACACCAAACCTGAATATCAAGAAGGAAAGAATGCAATTCTAGTGTAGTACCGATTCAAACTATTTTGAGTTTGGCCAAATTGAATGAAAGTATCAATATTTATAATACCAAATAAATGTCATTGGATTCATCATGAAATATATCTTCATAGTATATACATGCTTTGTGTTACAAATATTGATACTTTTTCTATAATGTTGGTCAAATTTTACAAAATTAAACAATGATAGATGTAAAACTGTGTTCATTTCATGATGGAGGGAGTATTTGATATTGAACCTTAACAATAGTTAAGAAATCAAAAGACTCAAAGTAGTACTCCTTGTGCTGAAATTCTGGCGAAAGTTTAGTCTGATGTGGACTGCATCATTTGATGAATTTTGAACATATTTGAGAGTTAGCATGGTGACCTGAAGAATGGGGCGTGGGCGTGGCCGTTGGTGGAGGTGCCGGCGGCGCTGGAAGCTGCAGCATCGGCCGGCCGGCGTAGAAAGGCGACACACTATACCTCAGGGAGCACCACACATGGAAAGCGTTGTTCCAGAGGGGGCGTCCGCTCAGGAACTGCGTCGTCACCCTCGACTGGAGGTCTCCGAGGCAGCTCTGGCACTGCGCCGGCGTCAGATCCGGCACGCACTGCGCGAGCCCGTAGAGCTTAGGGTCGAAGTCCATCTCCCCGTGGCGAAGTACTTCCTCGTCGCGTTGCTCGCCACCGCCGCGCGGTCGACCAGGGCGGTGAAGATCCCCGTGACGGCGGCGCGGAACCAGCCATCTGCGGCGTTGACGCCCCCAGGGCCCGGGTCAATCAAGGGACTTATAACAAGTTCACAAATTTGCAAGGGACGCGAGCCTATTAGCTGGAAGAAAACCTTATTGGAGTACAAAATTGGAATCTTGGAGTTCATAGCCATACTTCAATTCTGAGACGATCCACTGGTCCTCTCTGAGGAAGTCGAGGAACCGGATGCCGGCGAAGCGAAGGGTGCAAGCGTCCAGGTAGACGGTGGCGCCCTTGGTGAGAGGGCAGCGCTGCTGCGCGTCCCGGAACGCGGCCGCGACGCAGGAGGAGCATGAGGACGCGTTCGTGTCGCCGCGGCAGAGCGCCATCCCGTTGACCTGGTCCGGCGCCGCACCGACGGCGCCGGTGGCGTACCCCTGCCGGCGAGGCGGAGGCGTTGGCGGGGAGAGCCGCGCCGAGGAGGTTCAGGTTCGCCTGGAACGTGCTGTTGTCCGCATAGGTGGAATCGTCGCAGTAAAACTCCTGCGTCGCCGCGGCCGGCGGTACCGATGGCACAAGCAGCGCAAGGGCGACGATGACATAGCGGCCGGCGAACATCGTCAGCGGCAAAGGAGGGCACAAGCTTGCTTCTCCTTCGGCAAGGAAATGCAACTACCAACCAAAGTATACCAACCGTCCGGCGAGCGGCGACGGTGGCTGACTAGCGGTAGGAAGCGCCATTTTTGCATTATCTTACTCGGCGGCGCCGGCACAAGTGAGTATGTATGACTATACATTGGAGAAATTTGTAAGTATTCACACTCAATAGTTAAATCGTGAGGCTTTCAAAGTTTTGTTTCTTGATCCACGTGCGAATGACTCAACTCCACATATCATTGATCTTAAAAGGCTTGCAAATTATCATGCCAATTATCAAAAATTTTCCTCTATATATATTGTGACCCTGCTGTCTGCTGACCGACCCAACATATCGACAAGCAAACAGAGCTAGGACTTAGGTCAGTCTCAATGGAGGTTTCATGAAGATAAATACACATCAAAGAAAAACTTCACTTTTTGCATTAAACTTTTTAGGAGAGAGAATGAAAAAGTTTCACCATGGTGAAACCTTTGGGCACGATTTCACATGCGTTGGAAACGGTGTGAAAGCCCCATTGAGAGAGATAGCATTTCACCATGGAACTATGCAATTAAACCATACAATGAGAGAGAGGTTGTGGGACCTGTGAGCCTATGAAACTTTGCAATGAAACCGTGCATTAAGGGAGACACCTATTTCATGGCAAAGTTTCACATCTTAAAAACCGGGAGGTGAAACTCTCCATTGAGACCGGCCTTAGAGCAACTCAGCAAAGAGCCCCCAAAAAAGGCCCCTATTTTTATATCGATCGATCAATGATCATTCACCCACTCCTCACTTTCCTTTTGATCGACACTTTCCCGCTGACGATTCCTGTTTGGTTTATAAAAGTCCTAGGACTTTTTAGTCCCAGGGACTAATAAAAAAAGTCTCTCTAAGAGAGTCTTTTTGAGACTAACAGAAAAAAAGTCCCTAAAGTCCCTGCTTGTTTGGTTTTTCAGGGACTTTTTTTTTAGTCCCAGGACTAAAAAGTCCCTCAACCAAACAGGGCCTACGTATATGGAGTCTAACAAAATTGGATTTTCAATTTTAATATTTTTTTATGATTTACAATAATTTTTAAATATTCAACGAAAATAAATAAAAAGGACAAAACCATCGACACTGTAGCTAATGGCCCATTCGATTGATACACTCCCACACAATCCGATAATATTTAAACAAGTTTATGTCAAAAAAAAAAAAATTAAACAAGTTATCAGGAAAACAGGAACAATGATTCATGAGTTTCTGTGAAGCAAAACAAGTAAACGCATCTGCAATTCTGATGTGCACATGCCGATCTTTACATTTTTCTACATTTCTAGTACAAAGGTTATTAGGCTGAACTTCTCTTGAAAGTTGAGCATCACATTGCAGCGTATCCTTGAGACTTGGCTGTTGTTTCTTGAATCCAAGCATTGGACGGAAGGACGCAGTTTCCAATCTCTGGTCAGAGAATGAAGCAAACAACAAAAAGTTTAGATTACAGTTCACTGGATCCCCACGTGGGATAATGTTTCAGACATTCAGTAGTGAGGAACAGCTGGTCATCAAAATAATAATGCGAGCAAAGAAACAAGCGTGGGCTCACTTGGTGCGTGGTAGACGACGTAGGCGGCGCCGGCGAAGTCGCACGTCCCGCTGCCCCGGCCCTTCCGCTGGTAGTAGCTGTTGAACGCGTACGAGGCGTGGGCGAGCACGGTGTCCGGCTCGAAGCACGCTCCGCCGGGCTGGATGGCGCCGCAGTCCGCGCCGCTGCCACACGCGTAGTCCAGCGCCGCCTGCAGCCGCGCGTCCCCGACGGCCGCGTTCGCCACGCACCAGCTCGGCAGCGCGCCGCCACGGAAGTCGAACTCGTACACCTTGGTCTGGTTCGGGTAGAACAGGCCGAAGTGCTGCTCGATGTCGTCCGCTCCGTCGCCCTTCTGGTTCTCGTTGAAGAGGGAGAAGATGTACACGTCCATGTCGGCGTCGGGGCGGTACGGGGTGCCCGTGTCGCCGGACACCACGCGGCTGATGAGGTAGTTGTTGTACGCTCGCGCGTTGGCTACCGAAGCTGCTTCATCCCCTGCAGCCTGCTGCTCCAAACAACGATTCCCGCCGCCGCGTGGGCGTGGCCTGCCGCCTGGTTTGGGTCTGCCGGCGGAAGCCCACCCGGTCTCCGAAACATACACGGGGCGGCGCCAACCGGCCACGGAATTTGGCTCCTGCGCACTGGACCTTGATGTCCCCAGCTTCTCCATCGCGAAGTACGTGGCGTCGAGCTGGGCGTCCAGGAGGCTGTGGTACACGAGCCCGGTCACGGGGTCGCGCACGCCGGCGGCGTCGGAGTTCCCCAGGGCGTAGCCGAGGGAGATCTTGTCTGGCTCCTCGACGTAGGCGAAGAACGGGTAGGCGTTCACGGTGAGGTACGACCCGGTCCGCTCCAGGAAATCGAGCATGGGCTTCATCACCGGCCCCGCGATGTCGTCCCGAAACCTGCCCGCGGACGGCGGCCACGACGCCTGGAGCGCGGTGAACGCGATCGGCGTCGACACCTTCACGGCCGTGTCCAGGCCAAGCCTCACCAGCGCGTCGTGCACGTTGGCCATGGCCGGGACGAGCTGCCCGGACAGGTTCTTGGCCTCCTCGAACACCTCGTTCCCCACGGCCACGCCGTGGATCCGCGTCGCGGGGTAGTACGCCGCCACGTTTCTCCGCACCCACCGCCGCGCGCTCGACGGGTCTGCGGCCACGGCGGCGAGTTTGTCGTTGGGTAGCATTACCATCACCGTGATCCCGGTGTTGGCCAGGGCCTTGAGCACCTTGGAGTTGGCATCGTATAGCCTCACCGAGGTGATGCCGCTTGTTAGCACCGGCTGACATGAGGGCCAAGATATCTGACATGTGGGCCAAGGCAAGGCTGTCAAGTGGGGGCTCAAGCTACAAAAGGGAAATCGGAGGCGGAGACAAGGCATCGAAGAAATTAACAGAATCCCCATTCCTTTCTACTGTTCATCTTCCTTCCCAAGCAATCCTCTCTCTGCTACCCGGATTCTCTTGCTGCTGCTGTTCATCTTCCCCTGAGATGTACCACTTCTAGTCTAGTTCCTCAATCTCATGCTTGCTACCTCCCCAAATTCCTTCCTCAGATTGTATCGAACTGATTATCAGTAATATATTGAAGTGGTGTAATCGGGTTGCTAACAATTGGTACCGGAGCCACCGATTCCTCGGTTCCCATTCATGGAGTCCGCTGAGATCTCTCCCTCTACCCTACTCCTTCTCGACGAGATGCGCAGGATGTTCGCCGAGCATGCCGCGAAGTGGGATCAGCGATTCGCTGATCTGAACGCCGCGCGGGATCGGCGGTTGGCTCCTCTAAGCGGCACCCGTGCCGCTGGGGAGCAGCGCGACGTAGCCGTCGAAGCTGTGCCGGACGCCTACACCAACCCCGTGCAAATCGACGAGAGGCTCGGCCACAATCAGGAGGACCTCGACCTCATCGTGTGCGCCGAGCAGGAGGAGCACGCTGCCGTCGTCTGCGTCGAGGGGCTGGGCGCCATCAAGTACACCCTCTCCTCCGACTCGGTATTCCCCGCGTCTGGGAAGGCCCTCAACACCGTCGAGGCAAGCTCCGACCCCGCGCGAGAGGAGCGGGTTGCCGACGACGACTTCGTCGGTTTCGCGTCCGTCGCCCAGATCCGCAACGAGCACGGCCTCACCTGCAGTGTCCCCGTCGCGCCGCTCGAGGAGCTCGCGTCCCTGCCTCTGGACGACAGCACGCGAGCCTGCGGCGTCCTCGCCTCCGAGTCGCCCGCACCAGCGCGACCCCAGGCCACCGACATCTCCTCCATCTTCACCGTGCCCCCGGACTACGACCGCCTCAGTCTCCTCCCCGACGCGCTCCTCCGCAACATCGTCTCCCGCCTTCCTCTCAAGGATGCCGCGCGCACAGCGGTCCTGTCTCGCCGCTGGAGACCTCTCTGCGCCGCCTCGTCCAAGTCGCTGTTCCGCTGCGACCCCGTCTTCCCGATGCTGTTCCCGAAGTACAAGGGCTGCGGCATCGACGGCATCTGCGTGGACGAGCTCTTCCGCCCCTGCGGACGAGCAACCCGCGCTGGCTACGCTCACTTCCCTACTGCCCGGCGCCGCGGTCGAGGTCCGCGTCGACGAAGACGGTCTTCACGACTCCTGGTTCGCGGCTGCCGCCCTCGACATCGAGCGCGCGCTGCTGCCCGCAGACCGGCGTCGTACGCCATCGAGTACGCGCACCTCCTCGCCAACGTAGAGGGCGTGCTCGCGGCACTCTTCGCGACATCCACGGCTGCCCCATCGTCACCAACCTCGGCGACTCCCGTGACGCACTCTGCCGTGGGCCTGCCGAGACGTACGCCTCGGTCACGCCTGCGCCTTCGGCCACCGCCTCGGTCACAGCTCCAGCCGCCACCGACGCTGCTAACGGCGCCGACATCTTCATTGCGCTGCTGCAGCCGCAGGCTGACGAAGCGGGGTTGTCTGAGTCAGAGGTCGTGGTCGTGGCTCCTTCCGTCGTCGACGTCCGCGACGAGACGCTCCCTCCGCCTGCCATCCATGACAGTGTTGTGGGGTTGGTGTCCTCATGCACAGGCGTCGACATTGGCCTCCACCAGATCGACAAGGTGCTCGTGTCGCTAGGCACCGACGTTGCTGCTGCGTCAACCAGGTGTTCGACACATTGCCCGAGTGGATTCACCACCTTGTTCACCCCGTCAACAAGCTGCTCTGCAACTGAGAAGTACTCCAAGGTTTACATGAGCTTCGAGCACAGGTACATCACCAAGTTAACCCCTGCCCAATCCCTTGGTGGTCTTCTGTTGTCTCGTACACAAGAAAATCATGAGGCCTCGAAGGTATCTGGCAATAAGGTCGACCACATGTCTGTGATTCTGTGGCCTTCCTCTCTGAAGAAATTTGACAAGTGCCCATGGCCACCACCCCTTAGCATATGGATATGGTTTCAACTTTCTGCAGATTGCATGCTTAGCTGTTCAGTGAGCAAATTGCCGTTGCCAATTTTCCATTATGTGAGCTGTTGGGATAGTGTTCATTGCTCAGCTTATGTGACTATCATTCCCATGCTAAGTCGAGGAAAAGGATTCAAGTTCCAAATGCTGAATGAGGATGCGTCTTGTGATGCGGTGTTACAGAGATATCAGGAAATGGCTGAGTCGGGATCGGTGATGTTGGAATCTGATGTGGGCTTGTGGTCACCATGGCCTCCACCTCGATCATTCTTTGTGCAGATTGCAATCCAGAGTGTGGGAGTCAAACTCAGATCAAAACCTTGGCCATCTTTTTATTGTTATGCAGCTTTGGTGCAGTCGATTAAATCACCGATCATGGCCAATGCAATCCTGCCAAAGCCTCCCTGGTTGGCATTTCACTGGGGCACCTTGTTCTCAGTTGAGTGCAGCTGCAGTATCTCTATGGTGGATGTGGCACAATTGGGACAGTTTCCTTCATCTGATTGGCCGGAGCAGCAACCATGGCCACCACCACATGTGCAGTTCTGTGATCTATTGGGGGCATGCAGTTCAGTGTGGGTTCAGCAATCTGTTCGTCAAGCCAAGCCGATGGCTGTACAGCTGCAAGACCGAAACCTGCATGGGGAATATGTTGACCATCCTCGCTGTGCAACGCTACAAGTGCTCCGCTTTGCAGGCTTCTACATCACCTCCAGCAAGCTCTTCCTCGTCTATTCTGCATGGCAGCGACGGTGTGGCAGATGCAAACTCGTCAAGTAACAGTACTGCGACTTGAACTGATTATCAGTAATATATTGGAGTGGTGTAATCGGGTTGCTAACACCGCTCTTCTGCAGCAGCCTTACCACCGAAGCCGTGTCCGGCAGGTCGTTCCCCAGCCGGCCGTAGCTCACGCCCACCACGCCGGCATCTGCATTGTACACAATGAACCCAACCGACAGTTAACACTAGACTGGACCTGGAAAATGAACAGCAGTCTGAGCCGAACACGGTTACCTGCAGGGGAGAAGGGGAGCAGAACCAATGCGGTGCCGAGGAGGACGATGAAGAGGTTACTCAGGGCCATGCTGATGCTCCTCAGTAGTCAGTAGTGGCGAGGAGACGACAGTCGACAGGGCGAGACATGCTGAGCAAACTAAGGTGTGTGGAATTTAAATAACCGGGTCCTCGCCAGTGTAATGGAAGGTGGTCAAAAGCACAACCATCTAGGAGTGTCTTATCGATTTATCGGAAAAACTAGCTAGGCACGTGCTCTGCATGTAAAAAAAAAAAAAAACACAAGCATTAAAAAAATTATGGATAAACTTTGGGATCATACTGTACCTAACCAAATTGATTGTCCTTATTCACTCCCTCACCTCCATCCTAAAATAAACGCACGTCTCGCTTCTCAAGAAGTTATTTAAAGAAAATGATTAGAAATATAAAAAATACTATTAAAATTTATATCTCTAAATAAGTTTATTATAAATGTATATTTCATGCTTAATCTAATTATACTTACTATAAAAGGGGTTTGCTATATCCTAGTCGTCTGGGAATATTGATTTTTCTCACCGACGGCATAGAACATCACGTATACTTAGAGAACATCACAGAAAACATAATAGAACATCGATTCTATACCACACAAACATTATGGCACGTCGAGAGACATAACACAAGTATAAGTACAAATACAAATCAACAAGTTACATCTTTTTCACCATGGAAGAACAAATGACAATTTCTATCTATATAAGCACAATCACGGATGAAAAATAGACAATTTTTTTACTATGAAAGGACGATCGGCAATGGCAACCTATATAAGCATAAACACAGAGAACAAGCCATAATGTTCGCCTAGTATAAAAGCGATGTTCTACGATGTTTTATATGATGTTCACTTAATATATTTGCATCCATCACCAGGGTTTTGTTTTTTTTCCCAGGCGACTGTAGTATAGAAAAAATATTATAAAAATAGAAGTATAAATTTAATCAAACTTTAAAAAAAATTAACTCCTCGAAAAACAAGATTTTCAGTTATTTTTGGAAGGAGGCATTTTGCTTCGGAAACCGTGGGAACTCCTTTTCGCCTCACTTGAACTGGCACAAGGCCAAGCGTGGAAGCTCGGTAGTACAATAATGAAGCGAACCGTTCTTTAGAAAAAGAAGCAAACCATTCTTTACAAAAAGATATATAAGCGCCACACGTTCGGTGCGGATGATGAGTTGTCCACTTGCTACAATCATGTCATGTCCAAAAGAAATTAAAAGCACTAAAACAATCCAAGCCATGTGATCTCTAAAACGAAGTTCTTGGACAAAAGTGAACCGTGTGGGCCCTTGTGATTTAGAGCTAGATTTTCAAAAAAAAAAAAAAAAAAAAAAAAAAAGTTTCGAAGAAGGTGGGCTAAGCACGGTGGCGAGTATAATGATTAAATGTTAAAATAGGTTTTAATAAAAGCAAATATGCGATTCCAAAGTAATATCATCTCTATTATGAAATTTAGAAGCGTATTAATTTTGGGACAAATAGAATATGTATTTTTAGAAAGAACGATAAAAGTTTTTCATAATTTTTATTACACGAAGACAAATGGAATATGTATCATCAGGTTATTATATACTAGAAAACCCTGGAGTTGGCTCTTAATTCATGCCAAGGGCCACGTACAACAAAAGAAGGGGGCGGCGGCTGGCTGACAACTTTTTTTAAAGCTTGGGTCGGCACCGCTGCGTGCGCCAACCTTTTCAAGCTAGTCAGAAAAGTTGCATTAGGTCCAATAAAAATAAAAATAAAAAAAGCTGACATCAGCATATTCCATGATTTTTTAAGTTTAAAAAGTCATATCTCCTGAGATAAGTACTCAAACAAAAATCCCATTTCACCATCTTATTCCTTACAATAAATCCTTCAAAAACAAGACCCATGTATATATTTCAACAAAAAAAAAAAAAAAAAAAAACGAACATCTACTACACTTATATGGGAAACCCCCACTAGGAGAATTATTTCAATATGTAGGTATGACACCTAAGCAGCCCCACCCCATCCTCTCCTGCGCCATCCACTCACGTCCGACACTTTGCTTCCCTCACCGATCAACTTCCCTGCATGCAGTTACACATCCTTCCTCCGACAATCGATGGCAGTCAATTTAAAAAAGAAACCAGGAGTCTCCATGTTTGCATGTCGTGGTGTCATCCTATTCTCCTGGGCACCAAGAATGGGAATTAATTTTCCATATCGAGCAAGTCACGTAAGTTTTTGCATGGAGCAGCTACGAACAAGCACCCACCTTGGCCCCATTGATTGTTGCCAAAACCCTAGCAACAAGTTGAGTTTTTTTAATGGTGTTGTTGCTCTTCCAATTCCTCTCCAACATTCCCGGTATATGTACAACTTGATCGTCCCAGTTTTGGAGTGCCTCACCCACGCCAATGGCCCTACTGTAGTTGTTGCTATGATGGTGGATTCTACATACACCTGTTGCTCTTGGTTGGTCATCAAGCCGTCGCCTCTAGAAGTTCTTGAGAGGTCTCCAGCACAGAAATTGGCATCGGGCCTCCTCAAATTCTTATATTCTCCAACAGCTGGCACAAAGACAACATTAGGCCATCCTAAGTTAATTGTATACATTCATACCTAAAATGTTGTATGCATTCATATTTTCTTTTCTGAAGAGTTATGTCGTGATTTGGAAGCAAAAAGAACTGGTATTTCTATGTCATGGCCAATATTAACTCTCATTTGTGATTTCTCATATTTTGTTTCTCTGGTATTCTTAATGTTGTATGCATTCATGTTTGGTTGTGGAGCAGAAAAACGGGGGATGGAGGGAGTAATTGGTGGGGCTCACATGTCAGTGTAATGCCTTATCTTCTTCCTCAAAATCTTGTTCCCGTTCCCTTCACCGCCCCGATCTCCGCGCTCAACGGCGCCTCGGCCGCCAGCTGGGCCTCCACCTCCACCGGCGCCGCATGGGAGATTCCGGCGAGGCACAGCACCGCGACTCCGGCGGGCTACGGCGCCGCCGCTGCGCTTCAGCTTCAGCTGCTCCATCACCATGGATCTCGCAAGTGCTCGCTGCGGGCGTCGGGCGAGCGGCCTCGTGGGCGCGTCCCCCAGCGCCGCACCGCCTCATCCCGTCGGCGAGGAGCGGAGGCGGCGCTGCGGATCGAGTGCCCTGCTCCGGTGGCCTTGCGGCTCGCTTCGTCGGAGTCGTGCGGCGCTTCCTTTGCCGAGCGCCGCGTGGGCGGACTGGAGGGGCTCCGGAGCGCCGAGCGGGCGGACTGGAGGAGCTCTAGAGCGCCGGCGGGGGCGAACCCGAGCGACGGAGGGAAAAAAAGAAAAAACGGACCCTGAACGGAGAAAATGGGGGTTGGCTCCGTCCGCCGATTTGGACGGATGTAGCCAACCTGCATCTTTGAGGTATATTCCTTTGAGGTTCAACCCAATCTAACCCACATACAACCCCCATCCAAACAACCAAAAAATGAGTCCAACCCGGATGGGTTCAACCCACCGCTCCAACCAAACGCACGGTATATGTTTCTTGGCACATGACTCCAAAGTACTGGTCCACTGGATATACAGGATGTCATTTCTCTGAACGAGGCTTACCAAACCTTCAATGTGTTGATCTGACGAATTATCAAATGGTACGGCAGTATTATTGTTGTCAGTTGGCCGACATAGATAATGAAGAAAACAAAGTCATCCTTGGCTTCTAAGGATGGCAGCAGGCGGAAGGCGCTGGTTTACACCCAATTGGCCAATTGGGCATTCAGGCATTGGCCACTCGAGCAAGCAGGTTGCAGCGTCAGGTCGTCGTTAACCTGCTTCTCAGCTTGGCAATGGCAAGTCGAATCCCCACTTGTACACGAGGAAAAAGGCAAAATAATTGGTTCATGCACCGAACAGATCAGCTGAGTCAGCTGGGGGCCCACTGCCACGTTGTCATTGTTGCCTGGTAGGCTACAAGTTCCCAGCACTCTCACAGGTTCCTCACTCACTTGCTTCGTCTTGCGGTCTTGATCTTCATCTGCCTCCCTCCCTCGCTCTCGGTGATTGAGCATGGTGCTCACTCGCCTCCTCGTTCTCCTCCTCGGCGCCGCCACATTGCCTCTGCTCTTGTGCCCCACTGCAGGTATCACATAGATGTGCTGATGTTTCAGGAAACGGTGGAGATCGAGTTGCAGGTGCATGCAGGTAATCGCAATTCGCAAAGATGGTCTGCTAATTGCTGCTGCTTTCAGAGGCCGCGGGCGAGGTGGGCGTGGACTACGGCCGGGTGGGGAACGACCTGCTCCTGGACAATGGCATCACCATGGTGCGGATCTACGACACCGACGACGCGGTGCTGAGGTCGTTCGCCAACACCGCATCAAGCTCATGGTGATGCTCCCCAACGAGAACCTGGCCGACGCCGCGCGGAGCCCGTCGTGCACGCGTCCGGACTGGGCGCGCCGCAGCGTGGCGCCCTACCTCCCGCCACACGCGGATCCACGGCGTCTCCGTGGGGAACGAGGTGTTCGACTCGAGGCCGGACCTGACGCCGCTGCTCGTCCCGCCATGACCAACGTGCACGCCGCGGCTGGGCGCAGCTGGGCCTCGCCGACGCCATCAAGGTGTCCACGCCACTGTCGCCGCCTCGGTGGGCGTGTCGTGGCCGCCCGTCCGCGAGCAAGTTCGGGACGACATCGCGCAGCCGGTGATGAGGCCCATGCTCGAGTTCCTGCAGCGGACTGGCTCCTACCTCACCATCAACCTCTTCCCCTACTTCGCCCTCGCCGCTCGGCGACAAGATCTCCCCGCGACTTCATGCCCTGGGAACCCCAACCCCGGCGTGCGGGACGGTTCACCGGCCTCATGTATACGAGTGTGAGACCCCGCTAATGGGCCAAAGATGATGGGCTGGGCTGAATACGCTGCGTTCAGAAGCGGAGAGGAGGGTGGTGCTTGCTAGCAAGCAAAGTTTAGTACCATACCGCTTGCTAGAGGAGAGTTGAACCGACTTATATACCGGGCCGGAAATGGTATTAACTCCGGTTCGAACCTTTTACGCTGGCGAGGACGAAAGCGTAAGAGAGTTAATTATCGGGTGTGGTTCATTCAACGTGTAGAGTGGACTTTAGCCGTATTTCGGGCCTCGGGGCATTACAAATGGTATCGAGCCAACTCTCGCGGTTTCACGGACGTATGGATCGGGAGCTCGGAAAAGGTTGCGCATGGCTCCGTAGAGGGCATGGCAAATAGACCGAGGAGCCGGTAATACGTCGTGAGCCAAGAGAGTTGATCCCGACGTTTGTCCCGCACGGTAAGCCGGGTTCGGCGAGGACGTCGAGTTCTTAAGGGGGTGGATGTGAGACCCCGCTAATGGGCCAAAGATGATGGGTCAATGAATACGCGTTCGAAAGCGGGAGGAGGGTCTTTGCTTGCTAGCAAGCAAAGTTTAGTACCATACCGCTTGCTAGAGGAGAGTTGAACCAGCTTATATACCGGGGCCGGAAATGGTATTAACTCCGGTTCGAACCTTTTACGCAAAGCGAGGACGAAAAGCGTAAGAGAGTTAATAGCGGGTGTGGTCCATTCAACGTGTAGAGTGGATCTTTAGCTATTTTCCTAGGGTCGGGCGTTACAAATGGTATTCGTGCCAACTCTCGCGCGGTTTCACGGACGCCCTGGATCGGAGCTCGGAAAAGTTGCGCATGGCCCCGTGAGGGCATGGCAAATAGACCGAGGAGCTGGTAATGCGTACGTGAGCCAACAGAGTTGATCCTGGACATTATTTGTCCCGTATGGGTAAGCTGGTTCGATGAGGACGTCGAATTCTTAAGGGTGGGTGGATGTGAGACCCAGCCCATTTGGAGAATGGGCCAAGAGATGGGCCTTGATGATGGGCCAGGCCAGATACCGGTTACTGTAGCGTCGCGAATTCATCGTAGGCTGCGCGATTTTAGTACCACACCGTGGATGGAACGAAGACCGAACCAACTTAAATACCGGTCAGGGAAAGCTATTAACCGGTTTAAACCTTTTACGCCGGCGAGGACGAAAAGCGTAAGAGAGTTAATAGCGGTGTGGTCCATTCAACGTGTAGAGTGGATCTTTAGCTATTTTTCTAGGGTCGGGTGTTACAAATGGTATCAGAGCCAACTCTCGCGGTTTCACGGACGTATGGATCGGGAGCTCGGAAAAGGTTGTGCATGGCTCCGTAGAGGGCATGGCAAATAGACCGAGGAGCTGGTAATACGTACGTGAGCCAAGAGAGTTGATCCTGGGCGTTTGTCCCGTGACGGTAAGCCGTTCGACAAGGACGCCGAGTTCTTAAGGGGGTGGATGTGAGACCCGCTAATGGGCCAAAGATGATGGGTCGGGCTGAATACGGCGTTCTTGTAGCGAGGAGGGGGTCTTTGCTTGCTAGCAAGCAAAGTTTAGTACCATACCGCTTGCTAGAGGAGAGTTGAACCAGCTTATATACGGGGCGGAAATGGTATTAACTCCGTTCGAACCTTTTACGCGGGCGAGGACGAAAGCGTAAGAGAGTTAATTATCGGGTGTGGTTCATTCAACGTGTAGAGTGGACTTTAGCCGTATTTCGGGCCTCGGGCGTTACATACAGACCTCACGGATGCGCAGCGCGACGCCACTTTCGCTGCCATGGATAAGGCGTTCCCGCCATGGATAAGCTTGGGTTCACCGGTCTGAGAAAGCAACTATCGTGGATACCGGGCATCCGTGCGCCGGAGGACCCTAAACCTGGTCCACACAACAAACCACACAAGCCCCGGGAGCTGGAGGTCGGGGTCGGGGGCGGGGATGGAGCGGACCCGCCGGCCGGCCTCGAAAGCCAACGCCGCGGGCGCACAACAACAACCTCATCAACCGCGTGCTGTCCGGCAGGACGGGCACCCCGCCCGCCCCGACGCCGACATGGACGCGTACATCTTCGCCCTCTTCAACGAGAACCAGAAGGGTTCGGGCGACGACATCGAGGCCAACCGGCCTCTTCTACCCCAACATGCAGAAGGTGTACGAGTTCGACTTCCGCGGCGGCGCGCCCCCGCCCGCGCCCGGCGGTGGAGAGCTGGTGCGTGGCGAAACGCAGCGTCGGTCGGGGACTTCGTGGCTGCAGGCGGCGCTGGAGTACGCGTGCGACCACGGCGCCCGACTGCGGCGCCATCCAGCCCGGCGCCGTGTGCTTCGAGCCGGACACCAGGCTCGCGCGCGCGCCTCGTACGCGTTCAACAGCTACTACCAGCGGAACGGCCGCGGCAATGGGACGTGCGACTTCAACGGCGCCGCTTACATCGTCTACCAAGAACCAGCTGGTGAGTCGAGAGCACGTCGTTCTCTCGTCGCTGCTACTATGCACCAGTCATCTCATCACCTGGTGTTGTGAAATTGAAGGCACCTGTGACCCGAACGCGAGCTGGTGCGTGGCGAACGCGGCGGTCGGGGACGCCCGGCTGACGAATGGGTTGAACTATGCGTGTGCCAACGGCGCGGACTGCAGCGCCATCCAGCCGGGCGCGCCGTGCTTCGAGCCCAACACCATGGTCGCCCATGCCTCGCACGCGTTCAACAGCTACTACCAGCGCAATCATCGGGCGAGCGGGACGTGCGACTTCGCCGGCGCCGCCTCCGTCGTCTACCGGGCACCAAGTGAGTTCACACTCCAGTCGGTCATCCTCTCGCCGTAGCTACTTAGTTCATGTAATCTCACTGTGCTGTCGTCTTTACTACAGAGTACGGGAACTGCGTGCTCCCGTCAAAGGCTTCGACTGAAGAAACGATAGCAGAGTCGGAAGGAGAAGCTGTCATCTGATCTGATCATCCACCAAGAAACTACGTATACTCCACCAGTGTTACCGAGTATACTAGTACTACAAGGCAATAAAGCACGGTGCCTGCAAATGATCGGATCTGCTGGCTAAGACCATCTGACCATCTCATGGTCAGTGTGGCAAATAATTTTTTTCCTTTACTTTTTGAGAGTTCGGGAATCTAGCCACGCTGTAATAAAAGTCTACCACTCTATATACTTATATTATTATTATTATTATTATTTTAAAAAATGCACAGTACAACGTAGACCTCCGCACACATTTTTGTCAACAAAAGAAACGGTAATGCTATGGTTCGGCCGTCCGATCCTTCTGCCTTCGATCGGACCCGTGCCGCTGGGCACGACGTTTCGCAAACTGTCTATCTACCTATCCAATGGAGCCTTGATCCACCGAGCGCCGGCATATTTCGCATTTCCCCTGCCACCTCCGAGCAGGCTCCGCGCAGCGCCCCGCATGCCCCAACGCCCGCTCGCCACCGCGACATTTCTGATTTATGGCGGTACGCCGCGGCCGACTAGACCTCTACCGCGCCGCTCCAATGACTCAATCCCCTCCGGCGCGCCCCGCTGACTCGATCTATTCCACCGGACCTCTCCTCCCGAACTATCTCCCCTCCATCGCGCCATCTTCCGATTGGATCCCCACAGTGCGTACTCCACCGACTTGATCTCGTCCACCTCGTCTCTCATGGATTAAGACTGCTCATTGTGAGTTCTTCTCATGGATTGAGAGGGTTAAGACTGGTCATTGTGAGTTCTTCTCATGGATTAACAACACGTGGTCACCAAAATTGTGACAATTTGTGACCGCAGCGAAGCAGGGCCGAGTGTGACACGTCATTTACGTGTCGCCACTCGCCACTAACCGTGTGTTTGGTTGGGAGTTGGGGCGGGTTGAGACGGAGCGAACCCACTCCCGTAGTTGTTTGGATGGAGATGAGGAGGGGGTTGGGTTGACTTCAGAGGGGAACATTCCTGTGTAGATGTGGGTTGGACTCATCCCTCAAAATCTGGCGGACGGAGCCGCTCCAACTGGGTTGGCTCACGTCAGCATCTCCCGTCTCCCTCTCTGTCTTCCCCGTCCGCGTCGCGTGGCCCTCTCCGTCAAAATATTTCCTGTCGCCCTCGCCAGCCCGCCGCGCCGCCTATCCCTCGGCCGCCTACCACGCCGGGAGCGACGCCGGGGCCGCCCATCTCTGCGCCGACCCCACGGCGAAGCTCCTAGCGCTCGTCCCCAACTCATCTACATCGATCCCGCATCTAAACCCCCGAGCACCAGATGCGGCCCCTCCTAGAACCCAGGAGCGGCGGTAGCTCGAAGAATCCCCGTGGCGCTCAACCTGTAAGAAGGAAGAAGAAGAAAGACTAAAAATTCAATTTCGTTTCTATTGTAGGGTCCCCCGATGTAAAAGTGCTAGAGAGAAACTTTTATGAATTCAGGCTTGATTGATTTCTAGAAAGTCCGGGGTTTCCAATGCAAAGTTCCAACCCAATCTGTAGCAACGTTGAATCCTCCTTGTTCAATCCATCATTTCTCATTCCTCCATCCAAACAAAAAAACGGCTCGAGGCGAGCCCAACTCAACCGTTCCAACCAAACATGAGAAAGGTTGGAGTCATCTAAAAAACAAGGGTTGGAGCTAACCCAATTCATCGATCCCGTAACCAAACATACAATAAATTTAGGATAGATAGTTTCTTTTAGATAGCTTGTTAGAGATGCACTACACCATTATGAATTTTTTCAGAACCGAGTTTCTATTCATATCGAAAGTCCAAAGGACCTGATTACATGCCTACTATGGCCTAATTCTATAGGTGACCAACAGCTGGCCAATCGATCGATCTAAACGGGGTCGACAGCATCTAGATGAGTAGATGCATGCAAATGCCCAACCCAATCGTGTGAGAATAGTACCGCTGTGCCCAATCGTGTGAGAATAGTACCGCTACTGTCTAGTTGTCTACTTGTCTTATCGACTATCGTTTTTTTTTTTTGATAAATGTCTTATCGACTATCGTGACTTTTTATGTATCGGTACAAGCATGGCAAGTTGACCCGATTTCCTCGCGTTCGTATGCTTTATGCCAATGTTTATCACGCCACAGCTGGGTTTTAGTGTTGCCCCACACGGCGGCTAGAGTCTTCACCGAGGTATCATAGAGTCAAAATACTTGTAGCATGCTCTGATCCCCGAATGATATATAATTTGCACGCTACGCATGACTACAATGAGGTTGCTCACCTGCATTCACATCATCACATTCGAACAAAACACTACCGTCCGAGCGGCAGGCGGCAGCGCCAATTGTTTTGCAATTTTTTTTTTTGAAAGAATTGTTTTGTACTTTTGCTTGTAATATCAGAACCAACCACCACCATCCGCGAGACCGCGACTTCCCACATGATTGACTTGCATTGACTGTTGCTAGCTGCCAACTAGGCTTGGGTGAGAGTGCTCTGGCGGCTGCCATAGCCATAGGAGAGAGAGCGCGCGCGCAAAAGGAGAAAAGTGACAACTTTTGCATACTTTGGTTGTGTGACTTGTGTCTGTGATGGGAAATGATGTCTCATCTTGCTTGTACTTTGGCAAGACTAAGTAAATGCCCGTGCGTTACACCGGGAAAAAATGTCGTTCACTTTTTTTCTTGCTCCGTGATCAACAATTATCACTTCCTTTGGGCTTCAATATGTTACGGGCATATAATAAATCCTCTTACAAGAGGTTCGATCACGAAGACAAACTTAAGTACCGAATGCTGAAGTTGTTTAGAATTTTCTGTTGCGAAATAAGGCCAACAACGCTCCAATCTGAAGTTACATAAAAACCTTACAAAATAAGCATTTTAGCCCAAAGCTTAGAGTGCACATGTATTTGTCTCATACAAAGCCAACAAAGCTTCAGAGTTCATAGGTGCTTTGTTGATCAGCTCACTATTATAGGTGTTGGAAGGTAGCAAGCAATACAAGGTTATCGCATTTTCAAGTCACATGCATTACATGAAAAATTAAGTTGACGGAAAAACAGATGGTACAAGCATCCTCCCATCGCAGCTCTTATACGAGGACAAGAACACATGCTCCTATCCCATCTCGTACAAATGCTTCACATGGAGTGATGGGAGTACAACTCACAAGGGAAAAGCTAGCAAGGGTGATATCGCCAACTATGTTCTTCGCCACCTCTGTTACTATCTCTTCGGTTAGCACCCTCCACAGTGGAGGCAAATGTGGCATTGCACCGAGTTGTTGCCTATCAACATCAAAACACGTTGTCACAAAGTGCAGATGATATTGCAAATATTTCTGACATGGTATAGTCAAGGTGATCATCGTGAAGCATCATTCTCATTCTTGCTAGTGCTGGTTGTCGCCGCCATATATCATTGGTCGCCAATAAATACTACGTTAATAAAGAAAGATAATATATTGTAGTCACAAATATGTGATTGTCATAAATGTTAGGTTGGATCACCTGGTGGCTGGTTGTAAGTAGGACTCATACCACCATATATAAACACCAGATACTCATGGTGCAAATTATCTCAAAATGATACAGACAAAAAAAATTTATCATATCATGCAACAAGAGGCTAAGTGTAGTAGTGACTACACAGTTAGCTAAAAGCATATATCATGTGGTTATGAAAATGCCAATTATAATTATAATGGTTAGATGCAAATTACTCTTATCATGGGTTGCAACAAGAACATGAAAAAATCATAAAAATACATGTTTCAATTTTAAAAGCAGTAATAATCCGAAAAAGAAAGGGCAAAAGCATTTTGCAAAGTGGACACAAAAGTTTACATTTAATCTAAACCCATATTTGTAAATCTATCTAGAAAACATAACAATCGCAATTATAGGTGCTATTTCATGGGGTGATATTACTGATTTAATATCCAAGAATTAAATTCCTATTTTTAGTTGGCGCATGCGGCATGCGGCGGTTGGTAGACTGATTTGCGCCCTGATCATCATGGGAGCGGGGTGATTAGAGCGGGCGGGGTGTTTAGCGGGGTGAAAATTCCTATTTTTAGCCGGGCGGTGTTTCATGCGGAGGCGGGGTGAGTCTGCCGGTGGACGATTCCTTTTCACTCTTTTTAGTAGTAAGATTAGAGAGACCAGAAGGAGAACATGCGACTTGCCTGAGGTATTTCTACAATCTGTGCAGCACCAATACAATAGACTGGGGCTGTTGGATGTTAATCTAGTAGCTACTAGCTGTTGTTGAAAAAGATAAGTTAGATTTCAGAACCTGAAGCCCCTCTCTCCCCGTGGCGCTCCACCGGGGCATCACGGAAACCAAACCCTAGTGCCGCCGCCCCATTTCCCTCCCTCCTCTGTCTCGCCGCCGCCGGAGCTGGATCGCCAGAAGACCGGTCAGCAGCAAGGAGGGTGGCAGCGGCGCAGAATCGCCCGATTTGGGCTTGTTTCCCCGAGTCTAAGAACTCCGGCAGGATGTGGTGAAGACGACAGCGACCGTTCGAGCGACCCCTCCTCCGCTCCCGCTTCGATGGCCGCTGCCTTAGTCAATGATAGGCTCACGGATGTGGCGGCCAACGCGCCCCTCTCCTTCTCTCTCCCCGGTCCGAGGCGGCAAGCCAGGGCGCCAGGCTGCCTGGACTAGAATCTCCGATGGCTGGATCTGCGCACGCTGCGCCGGGACGGCGGCGACCTTTGTGGCGGCCGACGAGTGTTGCCGCTTCCAAGAGGGGTGCGGAACCCGGACGGATCTGTTGGGCATGGTTCCAACAAGTTGGGCGGCGGCGCGCCGCCCTCTAGGAGGTCGAATCCATGCGCCCTCGGACCCATATTTTGGCCATGGCTCCAGCGGGATGGATGGCTCCGTAGCGGCCTCTAGGAGGCCTGGATTCGTGCGCTCCCGGCTGGAGCGGCTAGGCAGGGAGCCAGCAGCCACCGCCACGCCACGTGCGGACCCTTACTCCTGCACCATTGGGCGGGAGCTCCTTCAGCGCCTTGGTGAATGCTTGTATCTCGGAAGCCATCGGTGGTGGGAATCGCCCGGTCTCCGGATACCACATCCACAAACCGGTCAGATTGGGCCGGCTGTGACACGTCGGCGATGAACTCCGAGGCGGCGATGATGGAGTTGGGGGGCGGTGGAGCCGGCGTCGCTGGGACCGACGGCCGGCTGGGGGCGAGCGGTAGGGGAAGGCGGCGCGGCGGCGGCGCGCACGGCGGGGCAGGCAGCGATGGTGGGGCAAGAGAGAGGCACGAACTATTTCTTTATTACTTGCTTCCTCAAGAGATTACAGGACCCCTTATATAGCTCGGGTAGTGGGACTTGTAATCTAAACAATCTCTATAAGGTTTCCTTATACGATCGGAATACCTTTTACAAGCAATCTTTATTTATTTTCTAATAAGGTTCTTCCTTATATGATTGGAATATCCCCTTACACACCAAAAGTCTTAAGATAATCCTAACTTGATAATGAAGCGAGACGGGAGACGTGGAAGGTGGAGGTGGTGGCGGCGCAAGGGGCCCGGCCTCCCTACCCCCTCCCCCCCTTCATGGGCGGCCGTGGCCGATTGGGCCCTCCTAGCCCACCCATGGCTGGCCCACTCGGCACATGACAAGGCAATCTGTCGTGCATACGAAAAGCTAGCTTTCATTACTCAAAATAGCATTGTGGGCCTATAAAAAAATATCTTTTGTCGGCCTGTAAATTTCTTCTAAGGAAAGCAAAACTGAACTAACCATGTTTGTGCATGCTTGGTTGTTTGTCATTCAACCTCTTTTCCCTTGCTCCAAGTTTTTGCTTGGATATGAGAATTATATAATATAAGTAACTTGATAAAAATAGTAACTCAATTGCAGCAGTAACTCTGGAGTTTTTGTTTGATGACTGTGGATATAGGATCACCAAAGAACTCTACCGAGTTGTTCGCAGGGTTCTATCCTAGCCTGCGGCCACAAACAACTCCCAGAAGGCAATGGAAGCATAGCTACGGTGACTTCTGTTGTAAATAGGATAGAACGCTAGTCAGATTACCTTGTTTAGAGTTCGGGTGTTCGGTTCCTCTACGGACAATCCTCTCTGTATCCGACTAGGATCGTAGCGAGTTCCTTGGCCTCTTGGACTATAAAAGGCGGCCAAGGAACACCTCATAGAGAGAGCACGAACATACAGAACACAAGCTTGGCTACGACCAAGCGCCGTAAGCTTCACGACCAATTCTCGGTGACCCCATCAATCAAAAACAGGGCTCACGCCGACCGGGCGTAAAGGTCTTTACTCGATCCTTGATCGAGGGCCCGAACCAAAGATAAAAACCCCGCTCTCCATGTCACCGCGCAACAAACCGCCGGGCTCCCGTGTTCGTCGAGGCCCCGAACAAACGCCCCCGTTCACCCCGTGGCGTGCTCTCGGTCGTAAAACATCGACACCGGGCGCGCGCGCCAGTAGGGGCTCGTCGAATTTCAGCACGAGTCCGCGGACCACGACATCATGAGTACATCGACGAGGAGGACGATCATCTTCGGATCATGGGCTTGCGGGATCGACGACAACGGCGAAAACTCGAAGCCGCACCGCCGAGGAACCCAAGACCGAAGAACCAGAACTCGTCGAAAAGCTCCAAAGAATCGACGATTGCGAAGCCGCCTCGAAGACGGAGAACAAAGTCGAAGATTACTCGGGAACCAAAGACGGAAGGGCCCAAACCCGAAACCAACTCGGGAAGGTAGACAACCAAGGCTCAAGTACGGACTCCGAGGCGACTCGGTACAACTCCAACTCCGGCTTGGATAAGGGAAGCTACTCCAACTCGAAAACTTTTTTCACCAAAACTACTCCAACCCGAGAGAAAGAAGGCGAATTCGATATAACCCCGGACACCAGTCCGATTACCTTTCAATTTCCTACAGGACTACGCAACGCAGCGTTCGCGTATTCAAGGAGCGCCAAGACAACTCTGAAGAGAAGATTGGAGATTCCTTTGGAGGGCGCGTGTTGACGGTCACCAACGATATATTTTTAACGTCAACATTCTACCAATAAGGGGGTGAGACTATACCTTACTACACACATATACATTTATCATTGACATAATTCCACTTGTAGTGCCGGATGATGTTTTGCGTGATTTATATAAATACCGAGTGGAAAATGCACCAAAAGGCGCCTCCACGAAAGCGCATTCCCCGAGAACATCAAGCCAAAGGGAGAAGAGTCCACAAAACATCAATATCCAAGCACAAGCCCAAGAGGTCGAGGCCCGAGTCCAACATGAAATGATAAACAGGCCGCAGGACATGGGTTTAGTATTTTGGGCATAACTTTTCCATACGGACTCCGTTTTCAGTGCACGACCCACCAAAACGAAGCTAACGACGAGACGGACGCACACACAAAAATTTCAGCCCAAACGGAGCCCCGCAGGGTGCGCGCGCGCCACCTGGCGCGGCCGCACCACTCCCAAGGCGGCTCGGGCCCAACTTCGCCCGGCGGCCCATCTCGACCTGAAAAGTTGTGAGGCGGTGTGTGCCTGCTCAAAAGGCGGTGCGGGATTAGTACCAAATGGCCTAGCCAAGAGAGGATGCCATGGTGAAGGTCCTATAAATAGATGGGCACTCCCTCCCTTGTAACACACACCACACAATGTAGCCTCTCTCTTCTTCTTCTTCTTCTTCTTCTTCCCCTTTCTTCTTCTTTCTTCTTCTTCTTCTTCTTCCTCTTTCTTCTTCTTCTTCTTTTTCTTCTTCTTCTCTTCTTCTTCTTTAGTTTGTACTTAGGAGGAGTTTGGCAAGGATAATAAAAGAGAGCAAGACATTTTGGAGCTATGCGGTATGAGCAATTTAGAGTTCTTCATTCTGTTCTTGTTCTCTACTTATCAATATAGTCATATTCTTGAATTAGAGCAAAGTCCTTTTGACATAATCTTGTCTACATACATGTTTAGACCAAAGAGCTAGATCGATATAATGAGTTCTACCTAGAGTTAGCCTTGGTTGATGTTGGGTTGCGGGATTGATAGTCGTTCCTTCGGGGGCGGCGCTCTGGTAGAAGGACCCCGGGGACGGGTAAGCCTTGTTAACACGCCAGAGTGATAATCACTAGTGTAGACGTGGTGTCTGGGCTAGGGGTTGCCTATCTTTTGCGGTGCATCCCACGGTTGAGGGGGTAGGCGGCTTGGTCGTGACAAGCCTTGTCCGTCCCTTGAAATCCCCCCACGTTCGGCTGTGTCGTAGAGCTAATTGCCGGACACTGTCCTTTGGGCGTGGGCCGGTGCCCGAAGTAATTCGGCAGAGACCTTGGCTATCTTGAATTAGAATCTCTAGCCATAAAACATGTGTGTAATCTGCTACCTTGACATGACTATCTAGGATATGCCTACTCCATTCTTTTATTCTTTATTTTACCTTTATCCTTGAGATTGGCTCGAGTGTGTGTGTCAAGTTATCCTATTACTATCTACTTTATTTTACCCCTATTATGAGCATTGGTCTATTATACATCCGTGTCATCTTGACCATGTCCGAATTAGAGACTTTTACACCATGCCTTCCTTTGGGAAAATATAAATAACGATACCACTCAATACTTCCGGTGAAATGCTTGCAATGATAGATCCGCGCGCTTTTGCGGATGAATATCTTGTTTGGCAAGATCTATCACCGTTGATAATCCCGTTCAGATCACCGACACGGTGGTTTCACTTGGGAATGTCGTGAAAGCATTTCGGCGCCGTTATTAGAGATGGGTTCTAAACCTGTTTCTAGTGATTGCGCTTAAGAAATGCAACAAGCATTTCTCGCGCCGTTCTTGGGAAGGCGTTGGTTAAAGGGATGACCTATTAGGACATGTTCTTGATTTTATGCATGTGTAGTGATCTTTGTTCATCTTAGGTTTATCTAAAAGAAAAAAAAAAAAACTTTTATATATATATAAAAAAAAAACTCTTATCTAAAAGAAAAAAAAATCTTATAAATAAAAAGCAAGGACATGTTATCAAGTTAGTATGCACCTTCGGGTATTCTTGTCGCTAACCATTTCAGGTGGAGGGGCACGCGACGCTTGAAAACATGGGGGCTACATCAAGAAAACTTTGATGCTCTTGGGCGGATGAACACACTCAAAAGGAGACCACGACTATTCACACTTGACTTTTCACGAAAAAGTCCAAGTGTGAGAGGAGGACGGTGATAATATCAAGTTCCACATGCAAGGGAATCATAAAAAAAAAAAAAAGAGCTCGAGTAAAAAAGAAAAAAAAAAAAGAGAAAAAAATATGATGAAAAAAAAGAGATAAATAAGAGATGAGCCTCCCTTTGCTAAAAAAAAAAAAAAAAAGAGTTGAAAAAAAAAGATAAATATATAGAAAAAAAAAAAAGAAGTGTTATTGAAAAAAAAAATGAAAATATATATATATATATAGAAAAAAAAAAAAAAGAAATAAGAGGAGAGAGGAGCAGAGTTGGCCCCATATGGTCAAAGTAAACAATGAAGATACCTGACTCCACCCCGCATTGCTTCCATGTAAGCAAGAAGGGATCTTTCTCTCCCAAGACCCTCGTTGCACCCGAGTGAGTTCGGTATGTCTTCCTCTGCTCCGGCCGAGAAGTCATTATCAAATCAAGATCATCACGCTACCGATGCAAAGAATTATGAACTCTATCCTCAAGCTGCCGGTCAAGTACACTCAAATACGCAAAGGTCCAAAAAAAAAAAAAAAAAAAAAGAAAAAAAAAAAAAAAGAGAAAAAAAAAAAAGGAAAAGGAAAGGAGGAACATCCTCCTTTACACCTTTGTGACCACTAAGGCCCATGGTCCATATACACTACATGTGTGTATCACCTAAGCCTTGTGGTCCGCCCGAGATGGATCATCAAGCTACCCCCCCGCAGAGAATCAACATCTTGCCTTCATGCGTGGTTGGTACACACATACTCGGGTATACAAAGGTAATAATTCACCAATTTTTTTACTCATACTTATCTCCATATATATATATATAAAAAAAATATTTCATCATGGAGATAAAACAAGGCTAGACTTACATTGCATTTTTATCTTAGCCTTGTTTGAGTATAAAAAGTTTGGTGAAGTTCTTTTCGTCCTCCCTTGATAATAAATTTCTCAAAATAAAAATTTCAAAAAAAAAAAAAATTAATAAAACAAATCAAGCTGCTCTTTTGCTCCTTCCTACATATGTTTCGAAATTTGGTAATCACGAAGGATGGTAAATCCACTCGTGAATCTACCCTATACTAACCATGCAGGAAAAGTCAAAGAGCACGAGGGTAAAAACCCCGATCCGATGAGCATTGAGCTAGCTTGGGGAGGACCGTACCAAGGTAATGAGAAACCTACACTCTCATCCTCTGTCCATTACCTTCAAAAAAAAAAAATATATATATGTTTTTTTTTTAAAAAATTATATATATTTTATTATTAAAATAAACAAAAAAAAAAAAATACTACACAAAATCTACAATATTTCAAAAAAAAAAAAAAAATGGGGTATATTTAAAAAAAAAAAAATGGGGTATATTTCAAAAAGAAAAAAAAAAAAATGAGGTATATTTTAAAAAAAAAAAAATGGGGTATACTTAAAAAAAATATATATATATATATATGTTTTATAAAATATTTTATTATCAAAATTAACAAAAAATATTTATTATATAAAATCTAAAATAAAAATCTTTATAAATCAAATAAATTCTTCTATATAAAAAAACTAAGAAAAATATTTTCCTAAATAAAAGATTTTTTTTTTTTTTGAATAAATTTTTAGTATATATAAAAAAAAAAATCGCCTTGCAATGCCTTTATCTCCATTGGATGAACCTTGTTTTCATTTCATGCGTCCTTTTTCTATGTTGGCATGTTTTGGTTTGGAAGTTTTGATCATACTTCCATAGGTGTTTTGAATTAAGCATGGTGCTTAGGTCAAAAAAGTCTACCCTAATCGAGATTAGACATGGAGTCGAGTTTGATTATTGAATCGAGAGCTGCGAGTGTAGAATTTGGTCGACCATGTGAGCTAACCCCTGTAGGAATTTATCAACATCATGAGGGTAAGTCCAAGAGATGACAATGGAGATCGAAATTGTTTGGTGAACCAAAAAAAAAAATAATAAAAAAAAAAATATATATATATATATAAGAAAAAAACCTTTGAAACCCCAAGAATGATTGTCCCACTCTTCCAAGATCATCACAAGACAAGCTTGGGGAGTCTCCGGCACGCTCAAAAGATGTGGTTAATCAAAGATCTATTCATAGCGTTCACAAAGCTAGCAACGCTCATAAACCGAAGATAAGTCAAAAGCTAGCTTGGGGAGGACTCCCACAAAGGTAACTCGTATCTCACATTCCATTTAGTTATTTTCTTATCTTATATGAATGATGAGGTATGAGAATAAAAAAAGAGGGGAAGAAGAAAGAGAGAGGGAGATTTATTCAACTCCATATATATATGTTGTAGAAATGTTTAGTTCTACCTCTGTTGAAATGATGAATAGTTGCTCGTCTTATGATTTACCCGTGCCTAGTTTATAATTTAAATTTCTCTAAAGTTTGGGTTTAGTGGCTAAGTCTAAAAACTCATCCCGAAAAACTGATTCATGTGGGTTGCATAGGCTCTATCTAGTCTAAGTTGTTGCCAAGTATGATATGGTACAAATGGATTTGCTATGATTTTGTCCAAAAAAGAGAGGCTTGACATCCGGAATCTAATTTAAAAAAAAAAAGAGAGAATCGATATGGGCTACGCTAAAAAAAAAAAGAGGGATGAAAAATGGACATGTGTCCGAGGGTGAGTAGAGCCCACATCTCAAAAAAAAAAACAAGAGAGGAAATAAAAGACAAAAGTCTAGGGCGAGCAGAGCCCACCTCTCCTAAAAAAAAAATACATAGCAATAAAGCCCATACTTTCTCGAAAAATAAAATACAATTTAAAACAAATAAATTCGGATGAGAAAGTTGATCAAAAGGATGAATGAAAAGTATTTCGTTATAACCGTTCTATCCGCAACCGCCCAAGGCTTTGAGAAAAGCTAAAAAGCCCCGCTACGATGAAAGGTAATAAAGGGTGAGCAAAGGCATGCCATTTTATTCAAACTCTAGTAGAAAATCTTATTATAACCCCGCACTTGTGAAACATAATCGGCATAGTAGCAACTCCCGATCAACAACCAAGTACTTATCTTTGCTCGAGGACGCGCAAAGGGTAAGCTTGGGGAGTTTGTTGACGGTCACCAACGACATATTTTTAACGCCAATATTCTACCAATAAGGGGGTGAGACTATACCTTACTACACACATATACATTTATCATTGACATAATTCCACTTGTAGTGCCGGATGATGTTTTGCAGGATTTATATAAATACCGAGTGGAAAAATGCACCAAAAGGCGCCTCCCCTCGAAAGCGCATTCCCGAGAACATCAAGCCCAAGGGAGAAGAGTCCATAAAACATCAATATCCAAGCACAAGCCCAAGAGGTCGAGGCCCGAGTCCAACATGAAATGATAAACAGGCCGCAGGACATGGGTTTAGTATTTTGGGCATAACTTTTCCATACGGACTCCGTTTTCAGTGCACAACCCACCAAAAACGAAGCTAACGACGAGACGGACGCACACACAAAATTTCAGCCCGAATGGAGCCCCGCAGGGTGCGCTGCGCGCACCTGGCGCGCGCCGCACGCACCTCGCCAAGGCGGTTCGGGCCCAACTTCGTCCGGGCGGCCCATCTCGACCAAAAGTTGTGAGGCGGTGTGTGCTCGCTCAAAAGGCGGTGCGGGATTAGTACCAAATGGCCTAGCCAAGAGAGGATGCCATGGTGAAGGTCCTATAAATAGATGGGCACTCCCTCCCTTGTAACACACACCACACAATGTAGCCTCTCTTCTCTTCTTCTTCTTCTTCTTCTTCTTCTTCTTCTTCTTCTTCTTCTTCTTCCCCCTTTCTTCTTTTCTTTTCTTCTTCTTCTTCTTCTTCCTCTTTCTTCTTCTTCTTTTTTTCTTCTTCTTCTTCTTCTTCTTTTTAGTTTGTACTTAGGAGGAGTTTGGCAAGGATAATAAAAGAGAGCAAGACATTCAGAGCTATGCGGTATGAGCAATTTAGAGTTCTTCATTCCGTTTTTGTTCTCTACTTATCAATATAGTCATATTCTTGAATTAGAGCAAAGTCCTTTTGACATAATCTTGTCTACATACATGTTTAGACCAAAGAGCTAGATCGATATAATGAGTTCTACCTAGAGTTAGCCTTGGTTGATGTTGGGTTGCGGATTGATAGTCGCTCCTTCCGAGGCGGCGCTGGTCGGTAGAAGGACCCCGGGACGGGTAAGCCTTGTTAACACGCCGAGTGATAATCACTAGTGTAGACGTGGTGTCCGGGCTAGGGGTTGTCTATCTTTTGCGGTGCATCCCACGGTTGAGGGGGTAGGCGGCTTGGTCGTGACAAGCCTTGTCCGTCCCCTTGAAATCCCCCCACGCTCGGGTTGTGTGTCGTAGAGCTAATTGCCTGACACCGCCCTTTGGCGTGGGCCGGTGCCCGGCTAATTCGGCAGAGACCTTGGCTATCTTGAATTAGAATCTCTAGCCATAAAACATGTGTGTAATCTGCTACCTTGACATGACTATCTAGGATATGCCTACTCCATTCTTTTATTCTTTATTTTACCTTTATCCTTGAGATTGGCTCGAGTGTGTGTGTCAAGTTATCCTATTACTATCTACTTTATTTTACCCCTATTATGAGTATTGGTCTATTATACATCCGTGTCATCTTGACCATGTCCGAATTAGAGACTTTTACACCATGCCTTCCTTTGGGAAAATATAAATAACGATACCCCAATACTTCCGGGTGAAATGCCGCAATGATAGATCCGTGCGCTTGCGGATGAATATCTTGTTTGGCAAGATCTATCACCGCTGATAATCCCGCTCGGATCACCGACACGGTGGTTTCACTTGGGAATGTCAAAGCATTTCTCGCGCCGTTATTAGAGATGGGTTCTAAACCTGTTTCTAGTGATTGCGCTTAAGAAATGCAACAAATACAAGCAAAGAGGGCTCATATTGACAAGAACCCCGGAGGAGTGCATCATCCATCGGCCAAGAACCCTCAAAGAAAGCCAATCGTCAAGCAACGGGGACAAATAGGGAGGACCAACATCGTAAGGCCTATCCTAGACGAAAGGAGAGGCGCCCAAAGCTACGTACCGCTAAGGAAGTCTTTGTGGTGGCTACAACCGCACCCCACTTAAACGACCGAAGCCCCGGACATCGATCCACCGACGAAGGCCCGTCCAACATCTCGGGCGGACGAAAAGAACCCTTTGAAGACGAAGGAGAACACCAACGCCAAGAAAGGCTGAAAAGGAACAAGCCGAAGGGAGGACGCCGAATCGGGGCAAACTCACGCATGCAAGCCCCGAACAAATATCAAGCCGACCGCATGAATACGAGAGGCTAAAATCTGAAAGAGAAGCTGAAGACGATCAACGTGCAACCCGAAAGACTACAAGGGTTGATTGACCGCCAAGACCGCCGCCGACCTAAATGACGAGGAAAAAAACTCATCAAGGAGGTGTTGCAAAAGGCTATCCGGAGAGAGATCCCGCAACATCGCAGCCAAAGGCAAACAGCTCTCACGCCTAAGAAGTCGATCCAACGCCTTTGAGAGGCTGGGAACGCCGTAGGGTTCCAACAACTCCAAGCCACCCCGAGGGATGGTAGCCGCACTGAGACCCCCCGAGGGAGAGCCCAGCCCAAGACCAAGCCGACGAGAAGAAGTCGCAGAATCAACATATCGACCTACCGAACTCATCCAAGAGGAGGAAGAACCTCGGGAGGATTTGAAGAGAGAACAACGGAAAGCTACGACAGGGTTTCCTTGCTTCGCTTAAAGATTGCAGGAAGTCAAGCTACCACCAAAGTTTAAGCCTTCAAACCACTCCAAATACGATGGGAAAAAACAGACCCCGCACAATGGCTCGTAGTCTACTCACAATCCATTGAGTCGGGCCGGAGGAGATGATGACGCAAAAGCCGCCTTCTTTCCCATGGCCCTAGAGGCTCTACCGCCCAATGGTTTGACAAGATTGAAGAGGGCTCAATCCGATCATCGGGAAGACCTACGAGAGGGCGCTCAGAGTAACTTCAAGCAGAATCATCACCCATTCTATTACTCAGCCGAAATAAAAGCCTCAAGCGTAAGCCGAGAATCCCCGAGAGATTACTATCGAAGATTTGGGGAGATGAGATCCCAAGTACATGATATCACCGAGAGAGAAGTGATAGACGCCTTCGTAACGGATTTTCTCAAGATGGCGCTTCTCGATTTCTACAAGGACAACCCGAGGACAAACGAGCGGTTCAAGCTCACCGTTGAGAAGATGATCGGAGTCAAGAAAGAACCCGAGACCGCTTTCTAGAAAGAAAGAACCGAAGCCCCGAAGAAAGATCGTAACAACTCTCAACAGCCAAAGAAGCGAGGACCGCATAATACCGTCGCGAATGGCGAAAAATCGAAGAAACCTTACAAAACAGAGGTTCAACAACAACAACAATGGCGACAGAAACGTAAGCAATATCAAGCTAGAAGACCTACCCCGCATCTACCACCCCGAGCTCCACACACGCCGAAACCGTACCACTTTCCGTGAAAAGTACAAGGGAGGAAACAACTCGCCGAAGGGAAACAATCAAGAAAAACAGAGAAGAAGCCATTTAAGAGCCAAAGACAGGGGGATTTCTAGAAAGCAACGAGATCCTTGAACGTCATATTCTCTGGAGTACCCGGATCAAAGAGCAAGAGGCAAGACAAGCCGGCACTCGATCAATCATGGCAAAGAGGCCGCAGTACCACACTACCTCAATTGGTCCCAATACCCGATTCGCCACCGGGGAGGATCAATGGACAAGTGTGGGTAACGCCGATTATACCCTTTGGTACCGAAATCCACGATAGCCGGAGTAACCGTTACCAAAGTATTGATCGACGGAGGAGCCGGGTTGAACATCATATTCTCGAGAGACACCGACAAGATGGGACTAGACCTCTCCGACTAATCGCTCCTTCAAGCACTCCTTTCTATGGAATAGTACCCTGACGAGCAGCCATACCAGCTTGACAAGTCACCTTGCCAATCACATTCGGATCTCCATCAAATTACCGGACGGAGTACATCAAGTTCGAAGTGGCGGATCTCGAGTCACCATACCACGCCATTATGGGAAGACCGCTATTGCAAAATTCATGGCTATTCCACACTACCCATATCTTCTACTAAAGATGCCGGCACCTTTTGGGGTCCTTTCGATCAAAGGAGACCTCAAGAAAGCTTTTGAGTGTGACGTACAAGCCGTGGAAATCGCAAACAAGACAGGAGAGCTCTTGGAGAAAAAAGAACTCAACCAGATGGCAGAGGATATAAATCCGTAAGAACTCGAGATACCGCCAAGAAGCAAGCAATTCGATTCCACCGTAAGAGGCCGACGTCAAGCACATTGATCTACAAACGGGCGATCCATCCAAGACGGTGATAATCACGCCCACCTATCTCTAAAATAGAATTCGCGCCACACGCCTTCCTAAGGCAACACAAAGATATATTTTACCTGAAAACCAGCCAGACATGCCCGGCGTACCAAGGAGCCGGGCCGAGCACAGAATTGACACCAATATGGGATCCAAACCCATCAAGCAAAGACTAAGGAGGTTCTCACCAGAAAAGAAGGAAGCCATCAAAAAGGAGATTGCAAAACTACTCGCAGCAGGATTCATCAGAGAAATCCTACATCCCGACTGGCTAGCCAATCCGGTTCTGGTTCAAAAGAAGAACACCTCAGACTGGCGAATGTGTGTGGACTACACAGACCTGAATAAGCATTGCCCAAAAGATCCCTTCGGGCTACCAAGGATCAACCAAATAGTGGACTCTACAGCAGGATCAGCTCTACTATCGTTCTTGGATTGCTACTCAGGATATCACCAGATTGCAATGAAGAAAGAAGATCAGAGCAAGACCTCTTTTATCACCCCCTTCGTGTGCCTACCGCTACAAAACAATGTCATTCGGATTAAAAACACCGAGCAACGTATCAAAGAGCGATACAGACTTGTTTGGGAGAGCAGATTGGCAAAAATGCCGAAGCATACGTAGACGACGTGGTGGTGAAGACTAGAGAGCCAGAAACCCTGATTCAAGACTTGGAAGAGACTTTGAAATCTCATGTTTGGTTTTGGAAATTGATGACACACTTGTGGACTAATCCTTTGCTCTAAGTGATGACTTTGAGATAGGATTAGAAGGATGACAAGGAGCATGATGATCATGAACATGGACAATGATGGTGGACATGATGGATCGTCAAGCTCGGGTGATCGGCTTGAGAGGAACCCGGAGATCAAGGCAAAGGTATCTTGATAGGGTTTTTCTTTTCGGTGATCAAGACACGATAGAGCGTGTGATCACATTATAGGATAGATAGCCGACTATCAAGAGGATGATGCCGCGACAATCCTTTGGTGAAGTGCTTCTAGGTCCAATTGACTTGCATATGCATTTAGGATTGAGAGCACTAACTTCGTTCTTGTCTAACCGATCGCGACATGCTAACACCTGTGGTCATGGGACTCATTCGAAGTGTTGGCAACTCAAGACAAGAAGCGAAACTTGGAAAGATGGAAAGACGACGACGCAACGATGAAGAGGAATATTTTGTACCGCTACGGACGCCAGGCACCGCGCTGGCGCGCCAGCGCAAGGTAAAATATTCAAATCAAGGGGCGCGGGACGCGTCGGCGAAGAGCGCCCGGCGTTGTATCCAAAATGGATGCCGGGCGTCCGCCCCGTAAATGTCATCTTCGAGGATTTGGCCGGCGCTGGCGCGTCCCGCGGTGCGCCGTCTGCGTCCGTAAAGGGTGTCGAAAAGACCCCCGGACGCGCGGGCGCTGGGCGCAGCGTCCGTCGAAGGCTGGCGCGAAGCTGCCGCGTGCAAGGCTGGCGCTGCGTCCGCGAGCGCCGTCTGCAGATCCGGTAAAGGGTGTCGGGGAGGCACCCGCCGGACGCAGCGCTGGCGCGTCCGCGCGCAAACGGGCGCAAAGGCAATCAAGACCGCTGGCGGGCGCGGCCCGCAATAGCGGCAGAGAAGGGGACTTTTGGACTAATGGCTCTATTTCGACTTGGGGTCTATATATAGTGCCATGGCCGGTTCATTTGACTCTCTCTTGCACATTTCAACAGCCTAACTCATTTGTGAGCTTGTGAGACTCCTCTCCACTCATTCCCTCACTCTAACCCTCGGTGAAAAATCATCGTGTCACTTGTTCTTGCTCGTTGGAGATTTCTTGGTGATCACGGTGATTGGCCACAACCTCTACACACCGCGGTGGTATTGTATTCTAGCTCCTTTACATTACTTTCACTAGCTCTTGTGTAGTTAATAGTGTGTTAGGTTGCTTAGTCTTGTTAGCTCCTAGTTGGTAAACTAGTTAGACTTGCTTGTTCATCTAGGAGTAAACTAGCGACATAGCCTTGTGTGAATTAGAGACAATAGATTTGACTTGTGGCTTGCATAGCTAGTTGAAGCATTGCTTAATTGCTACGCCGTCGTTTTGTCTAACCGGTTTGCTTAGTGTTGTTGAAAGAAGTTTTAATAGGCTATTCACCCCCCCTCTAGCCATTAGGACCTTTCAAGTGGTATCAGAGCTAGGCACCGTTATTTGAGTGGCTTAACATCCTACGGTGACAAAATGGCAATGACTTTTCATGTCAACAACACCAAGAAGGTGCCACCTTTCGATGGCACCAACTTTACCTATTGGAAGGTGAAGATGACCGCACACCTCAAGTCAATCAATAGAGAAGTGTGGGTTGTGACCGAGAACAAGTTTGAGGTGGCCAAACCAAATGAGCCAACCGCGGCCGAAGAGAAGAAGCTATGTGCCAATGATGTGGCCGTGAGTGCTTTTCTTGAGGCATTCAATGATAGAGTGTTTGAGCAAGTCAAGTCACTCACCGTTGCTCATGAGATTTGGAATAAGCTAGAAGAGAGCTATGAGGGTACCGAAGGCGTCAAGCAAGGAAAGGCATATATCAAGCTTAAGCAATTCAATAGCTTTAAGATGGAAGAAGATGAGACCGTGCCGGAGATGTTTCACCGCATGCAAGTGTTGGTGAATGATCTCAATGCTTTAGGAGAAGAGATCAAGGACAAGACCTTCAACATGAAGTTCTTGAGATGTTTGCCCGAGCGGTTTGGGATGTTCATCACCGTGCTAGTGAGGTCAAACTTGAAGAATTTGACTCCCAACTAATTGCTTGATGAGGTGATGACCGATGATTCATATAGAGATGACAAGAAAAAGCAAGAGCTCATCAACAAGGCAAATAAGAAGGTCAAGGATGAAGAGAAGAAAGAGGACAAGAAGAGCTTGGCACTCAAGGCTAGCTCATCATCAAAGGGCAAGAAGAAGAAAGGAGAATCAAGTGATGAAGAGGATGACACCTCTACAAGTGGAAGTGAAATAGATGAGCAAATGGCTCTCTTTGTGAGGAGATTGGGAAAATTTGTGAAGAAGAACTACATCTCCAAGAACAAGAAGAAGCAATCATCCAAGAAGAAGACCAAGGATGGCAAGAATGAAGGCAACATGACATGCTTTCGTTGCCATGATGATTGTCACTTGATTGCCGAATGCCCATATGATAGTGATGATGAGAAGGGCATCAAGAAAGCAAGAAAGAAGAATGATGCCAAGAATGAGAAGGAGAAGAAGCCCAAGAAGAAAAATGAGTCACATATGGCCATGTGAGATAGTGATGGATCATCCTCCTCAAGTCATGAAGAAGAGGAGAAGAAGAACAAGAAGAAGGGACAAGCTCACCTTGCTATGCACGACAAGATCTCCCTCTTCGACACTCCTTCTTCATGCTTCATGGCTAAGGCCACTAAGGTACAATCTATCACTAAAGATGTTGATGATGATAGTGATAGTGATAGTGATGATGAGGAGCCAACTCAAACTAGGGAGGAGTTGCAAAGCATGTTTGATGAGTGCGTTGTCTTGTTCAAGCAAAGTAGAAATGAATGCAAGGGCTTGCATAAGGAAATAAAGAGCCTTAAGCAAGAACTTGATGAGCTTCGGGCATCTTATGAGAGTCTAAAGGAAGACCATAAGAAGCTTGAGAAAACTCATTCTAAGTTAGAGAAAGCTCATTCCTCTCTACTTGATGAGCACAAGTTGTGCTTAGTTGTTGAGAATATTGATACATGCAATGCAAGCATCATGTGTGATATCCTTGTTGATGAATCAACCCCCAAGTGTGAGACCTCCACTAGCTCTATCACTAGCATATCCATCTCTAGTGAAGATAATGACAACCCTATGCTTATTCATGAGAATGCTTGTTTAAAGAGAGGAAGTAAAGGAGCTCAATCACTCCTTGGCTAAGGCCTATGGTGGTGAGGACTACTTGCTTATGTGCTTGGGTAGCCAACGGGTATCCTTATACAAGGAGGGCTTAGGCTATATCCCCAAGAAAGGCAAGGCCGCCTATGTGACTCACAAGACTCGTTTTGTGAAGAGCAATGGTAGCTATTGCAAAGCTTGCAAGCAAGTTGGTCATGTAGAGCAAAAAAGTGCATGAACAAGAGGACCAATGTCTCTTCTATCAAGCTTGATAATTCATATATGCTTGTGAAGAAGAACAATGGTGTTCGTACTAGGTACATTGGTACATCATGGATGGGCTCAAAGAAGAAAGCCATTTGGGTACCAAAGGCGTTGGTGACTAACCTTGAAGGACCCAAGCAACATTGGGTACCTAAGAAGAATTGATCTTATTTTTGTAGGTCAATTACCGTGGCCGGAGGAGAGCATTGGATAATGGATAGTGGGTGCACTCAACACATGACCGGAGATTCTCATATGTTCAAGTCTATTAGCATCAAGGGCATTGATGAATATGAGTCAATCACATTTGGCAATGACAAGAAAGACAATGTGTTGGGGCTAGGCAAGATTGCTATCACTCAAGAGAAAAGCTTATCAAAGGTGTTGCTAGTTGATCATCTTGATTACAACCTCTTATCGGTCTCTCAACTTTGTGATCATGGGTACAAGTGCATATTCACAAGCAAAAAAGTTGAAGTGGTTAGTGATGATGGTGCAAACATGATCTTCAAGGGATTTAGATATGGTGATCTCTACCTTGTTGACTTCAACTCAAAAGAAGCCAAGTTGACAACATGTTTACTCTCAAAGGCTAGCAAAGGGTGGTTGTGGTATAGAAGGCTTGGTCATATTGGAATGAAGCAATTGAACAAGTTGATGAAGCATGACTTGGTTAGAGGCTTGAATGATGTGAAGTTTGAGAAGGACAAACCTTGTGGAGCATGTCAAACCGGCAAGCAACATGGCAATGCACATCCAACCAAGAGCACAATGAGCACTAGCAAGGCATTTGAGTTGCTACACATGGACTTGTTTGGGCCAACATCATACTCTAGCATTGGTGGCAATAAGTATGGTTTTGTCATAGTTGATGACTACACTAGATACACATGGGTGTTCTTTTTGCATGACAAGAATGATGTATTTGAGCTTTTCAAGATATTTGTCAAGAGGGTTCAAAATGAATTTGAGACATCCATCAAGAAGATTAGAAGTGACAATGAGAGTGAGTTCAAGAATACAAGAATTGAAGAGTTGTGTGATGAGCTTGGAATTGGACATCAATTCTCACTAACCTACACTCCTCAATCCAATGGTGTAGTTGAGAGGAAGAATAGAACCTTAATTGAAATGGCAAGATAAATGCTTAGTGAGTACAATGTTAGCCATTCCTTTTGGGCCGAAGCAATCAACACGGCTTGCTATTGTAGCAACCGTCTCTATTGCCATGGGATGCTTGGCAAGACACCATATGAGTTGCTCAATGGAAGAAAGCCCAACATTAGTTACTTTAGAGTCTTTGGATGCAAATGCTACATTTTCAAGAAAGGCACAAGATTGGACAAGTTTGACAAGAAGTGTGATGAAGGATTCCTAGTTGGATATTCAACTACAAGCAAAGCATATAGAGTTTGGAACTTGGGTAGTGGCAAGCTTGAAGAAGTTCATGATGTTGAATTTGATGAAACCCAAGGCTCTCAAAATGAAGTTAAAAATCATGATGATGTGAGTGGCTCCAACTTAGAGAATGCAATGAGGAACATGGATATTGGTGACATTCGCCAAGGCAAGTTGATGATGATGATGACACTCCATTGCTTACCACTACAATTGAAATCAATGCAAATGAAGCAAGCACTAGTGGTACTCAAGATGAAGATCAAGAGCAACGAGCTAGTCCATCTCCTCACCCTAGTCATTAAGAGACCATCCAATTGATCAAATTGTCGGTGACATCAATAGTGGAGTGGTTACTAGAAGAAGATTGGCATCTTTTTATGCTCACCATGCCTTTGTAGCACAAGAAGAACCGGAGAACATTAAAAATGCACACAAGAAGAAAGATTGGATCAATGCCATGCATGAAGAGTTGAACAACTTCAAGAGGAATGATGTATGGGAATTGGTGGAAAGGCCAAAGGACTACAATGTGATTGGAACCAAGTGGGTCTTCAAGAACAAGCAAGATCAAGATGGAATTGTGGTTAGAAACAAGGCAAGGCTAGTAGCTCAAGGGTACACTCAAGTAGAGGGTCTTGACTTTGGAGAGACCTATGCACCGGTTGCTAGACTTGAAGCAATTAGAATCTTGCTTGCTTATGCATGTGCTCATGACATCAAGCTCTATCAAATGGATGTGAAAAGTGCTTTCTTGAATGGCTTCATCAATGAGTTGGTGTATGTGGAACAACCCCCGGGCTTTGAAGATGAAAAGTATCCCAACCATGTTTACAAGTTGAAGAAGGCTTTGTATGGCTTGAAACAAGCACCTAGGGCATGGTATGAGAGGTTGAAAGATTTTCTCCTCTCTAAAGGATTCAAGATGGGCAAGGTGGACACTACTCTCTTCACCAAGAAGATTGACAAAGACTTGTTTGTGTTGCAAATATATGTTGATGACATTATCTTTGGGTCAACCAACTAAGAGTTTTGTGAAGAGTTTGCAAAGATGATGGCCAATGAGTTTGAGATGTCAATGCTTGGAGAGCTCACATTCTTTCTTGGTCTCCAAATCAAACAATTGAAGAATGGCACATTCATTAGTCAAGGCAAGTACATCAAAGACATGATCAAGAAGTTTGATCTACAAGATGCCAAGTCAATGTCCACACCAATGGCAACCAATGGAAGCCTAGACACCGATCCAAGTGGCAACATGGTTGAACAAAAGAAGTATCGGTCCATGATTGGTAGCTTGCTCTATGCAACCGCATCAAGACCGGATATTGCATTTAGTGTGGGCATGTGTGCTAGATATCAATCCGATCAAAGAGAAAGTCACCTCAAGGCAACTAAAAAATTGTGAGGTACTTGAAGGGCACACAAGATGTTGGACTATGGTATCCAAAGGGATCCAAGTTTGATTTGATTGGATATTCGGATTCCGACTATGGAGGGTGCAAGATCAATAGAATGAGCACAAGTGGCACATGTCAAGTCCTTGGAAGGTCACTAGTGTCATGGTCTTCAAAGAAGTAAAATAGTGTTGCTCTCTCTCAACCGCCGAAGCCGAATACATTAGTGCGGGAAGTTGTTGCACTCAATTGCTTTGGATGAGGTCAACATTGAAGGATTTTGATTCCAATTTGACAAAGTCCCATTGTATTGTGACAATGAAAGTGCAAGGAAGATGACCCAAAAATCCGGTTCAACATCCAAGAACAAAGCACATTGATATAAGACACCACTTCATAAGAGATCATCAACAAAAGGATGACATTTGTATCATGGGCATTGGTACCGAAGATCAACTAGCCGACATATTCACCAAGCCACTTGATGAGAAAAGATTTTGCATGCTAAAGGGAGAATTGAACATCATTGACTTCTCCAACTTGAGTTGATGCACCCCACTTATATGACATGCCTCTCCTTCGACAAACCCCAAGGTACAAGTTGGTTGTCATGGCATTCATATATAGCTAAGGACTTGTTAGTGCATCTAGCCATCATGCATGCTTATTAGGCTCATTCATGGAAAATAAAATGCTTTCAATGTATGTGTGGCACCACTATTGCTTTGAATGCTTTTATGATCAAGTGGTGGCATGTGACATGTTTATGTGCTTGCAATCCTAGTGTCAACTCTAGAAAATGCGCTATTGATGTGTATTCTAACATGGTGCAAGATAACCCTTATGTATATGAGGTGTGAAAAAGCTTGTCCTTGGTTCAAACTTGAATACATGAAAAAGACAAGTGATCTAGATGAGACCACATGTGATACTTTGATTGACTTGATTTCTCTCATTTACACCTTTTTGGTGATTGTTGACAAAGGGGGAGAAATAAGTCACAAAGATGTTGGAAAGGATCACACAAATAGGGGGAGCAAGCTCATAGACTATTTGTGCATTTGTATGTGCATGATCATAATGAAATGTTGCATTGGCAATTTAAATTCAATATACATGATTGCTTGGTGTATGCTAGTTTTTAAAAATTGATTGGTGCTTGACCAACTAGCATGCATAGGATGTATCTAGACAAAGCTCACACTTTAGCCTATAATGTTGATCTCATGGGGTATGTTGAGTTTTGATGATTGTCTAGTTACATTGATGCTAAGGACTCCGATGGTTTCACGCTTCAAAGGTCCAATTTCTAGAACCTTAGCATCTCTTTTGATATTAGTATCTTTCCCCAAGATTTCTATCCATACATATGTGCCAACTTGATCCAAACACATGGAAGCACATATGTTGGAGGAGCTACTACTACCAAAACCGAACCTTGAAATGTTTGTCCAATCCTTGATTCATGATCAAAATGCTATGGACAAGCAATTCAAGTTCAATTGAATTTTATTTCAAATCTTTGTGAGTTTGGTTGTCATCAATTACCAAAAAGAGGAGATTGAAATCTCATGTTTGGTTCTGAAATTGATGACACACTTGTGGACTAATCCTTTGCTCTAAGTGATGATTTTGAGATAGGATTAGAAGAATGACAAGGAGCATGATGATTATGAACATGGACAATGATGGTGGACATGATGGATCGTCAAGCTCGGTGATCGGCTTGAGAGGAACCCGAGATCAAGGCAAAGGTATCTTGATAGGGTTTTTCTTTTCGATGATCAAGACACGATAGAGCCGTGTGATCACATTATAGGATAGATAGCCGACTATCAAGAGGGGATGCCGCGACAATCCTTTGGTGAAGTGCTTCTAGGTCCAATTGACTTGCATATGCATTTAGGATTGAGAGCACTAACTTCGCTCTTGTCTAACCGATCGCGACATGCTAACACCGTGGTCATGGGACTCATTCGAAGTGTTGGCAACTCAAGACAAGAAGCGAAACTTGGAAAGATGGAAAGACAACGACGCAACGATGAAGAGGAATATTTTGTACCGCTACCGACGCCAATACCGCCGGCGCCGGGCGCCGCCAGCGCAAGCGCAAATATTCAAATCATGGCGCCGACGCTGGCGCCGGCGAAGAGCGCCGACGCGGTCAAAATGGATGCCGGGCGTCCGGGCGTGGAAATGTCATCTTCGAGGAAGTTTGGCCCATTACCGGGCGCGGCCGTCCGGCGCGCCGCACGCGCGTCCCGTAAAGGGTGTCGAAGACCCTCCCCGACGGACGCCGGGCGCCGGGCGCTGCCCGGCCGAAGGCCCGCGGGCGCAGCTGCCGTGCGCGCCGGGCGCCGCGCGTATACGCGAGCGCCCGCAGCGTCCCGTAAGGGTGTCGGGGAGGGCACCCGCCGAACGCTAGCCGCCGGGGCATCCGGCCGCAGCAGCGTCTCGGGCGCAGATGGTAATCAAGACCGCTGGCGCCGTCCGCAGTATCTGGCGCGCGTCCGGCACAAGCGACGAGAAGGGGACTTTTGGACCAACGGCTCTATTTTGACTTGGGGTCTATATATAGTGTCATGGCCGGTTCATTTGACTCTCTCTTGCACATTTCAACAGCCTAACTCATTTGTGAGCTTGTGAGACTCCTCTCCACTCATTCCCTCACTCTAACTTCGAATCTTGATTTAGATTGAGAGTGATAGAAGTGCATTGCTTGATTGGTCTTGCATCTAGAGGCACTTCATCCTTGGAGAAGCTACGGGATCTTGTTTCTCTTGGGAATTTGCTTGGTTCCCTAGCGGCTTAGTGCAAGAGGCGGTGTTGAGCTCAAGTTGAGCTTGTTTGAGGCCACACCGGTGGTGATTGTGAGGGGTCGTTCCTTACCCCGCGGGAGATTCGCGAAAGGAGCACTAGTGGATTGCTCGTGGCTTGTTGGACCCTCTCTTGTGATCGTTTGCTTGAGCTCCCATAGGGGATTTGGCACCGGCCATTAAGCTTAGCATACGTCAAGTGAGTATGTCGCCATAACGGGGACTTAGCGTGCCGGCAAACACGTGAACCTCGGTGAAAAATCATCGTGTCACTTGTTCTTGCTCGTTGAAGATTTCTTGGTGATCACGGTGATTGACCACAACCTCTACACACCGCGGTGGTATTGTATTCTAGCTCCTTTGCATTACTTTCACTAGCTCTTGTGTAGTTAGTAGTGTGTTAGGTTGCTTAGTCTTGTTAGCTCCTAGTTGGTAAACTAGTTAGACTTGCTTGTTCACCTAGGAGTAAATTAGCGACATAGCCTTGTGTGAATTAGAGACAATAGATTTAACTTGTGGCTTGCATAGCTAGTTGAAGCATTGCTTAATTGCTACTGTAGGTCGTTTAGTCTAACCGGTTTGCTTAGTGTTGTTGAAGAAAGTTTTAATAGCTATTCACCCCCCCTCTAGCCATTAGGACCTTTCAGACTTTCAAGAACCTCAACAAGTGGAAATGGAAGCTCAATCCAACAAAATACGTCTTTGGAGTACCTTCGACAAGCATCGGGTTTCTTGGTCAGAAAACAGAGGCATCAAAGCCAGCACCAAGCAAATCAAGGCAATCACCGAGATGACACAACCCCGAAGTGTCAAGGACGCCCGTAAGCTCACAGGGGTGCATGGCGGCGCCAACGTATTCATATCCAAGCTTGGAGAGAAAGGGCTACCCTTCTTCAAACTCATCAAGACAAAAGGAGAATTCAAGTGGACAAATGAAGCGGACAAGGCGTTTGAAGAACTCAAGCAAGTACCTTACAACAGCTCCAAAGACTAACACCTCCAAAGGATCAAGAAGAACTCCCCGCCTATATAGCAAAGAACAAATACAAAGGGTCGTACAAAGAATCATCGTGGAAAGAGAAGAGCCCGATCAGCCCAACAAGATCCAGAGGCCGCTTTACTACGTAAGCGAGGTTCTATCTCGAGTCCAAAGCTCGATACCCTCACGCATAAAAACTACTCTACTCCATAATCGATCACATCAAGGAAGCTACGACACTACTCGACAAATACAAGATCACAAAGTGGTAACCGACTCACCACTAGGCGACATCCTCGAGGAACAGAGATTCAACAGCCGCATATCAAAATGGGCAAAGGAACTCGAGCATTGAATCTAGAGTTTACCCCAAGAAGAGCAATCAAATCCCGTGCGGTACCGGATTTCATAGCGAATGGGATGAGCTCCAACAACCCATATCCGACGACATCAAGAAACATTGGAACATGTACTTCGATGGATCATTGAAGCTAGGGGAGCAGGAGCCGGATTTTATTCATATCTCCGTAAGGAAGACAACTCAAGCACGTGCGTGCAAATCATGTGGCAAGCTACAAACAATGAGACAGAGTATGAAAACTCATCCATGGCCTCAAGATAGCAAGAACTCGGGAATCAAGAGATCGCAAGTATACGGCGACTCAGCGGTTGTTATCAATCAAGTCAACAAAGACTGGACCGCACAAAGGACAACATGGGCCTCTATTGCATAGAAGTACGCAAACCGAAAAGAACTTCCAAGGCCTAGAGATCCTACACGCGCTCGAGATGCGAACGTGGCGGCAGATGTGCTAGCCAAACTCGGATCCGACAGAGCCCAAGTCCCACCGTGAGTGTTCGTCGAAGAGCTCTTGAAACCATCCATCAAGGAGAACCCGTAAGAAGACAACATGGAGCAATCGGCTCTAAACGGAGTAATGATAATCTCTCGTGTCGAAGAACAACTCCCCGGATCGAAGACATCATAAACTTCATCAAGAACAAGACACTACCCGAAGACAAAGCCGAAGCAACTAGGATCTTGAGAAGAAGCAAGAACTACGTGCTCATCAAAGACAAGCTTTACAAGAGAGCAAAGATCATCGAGTACTACTCAAATGCATAAGCTCAAGAAGGAAAGGACATCCTCCAAGAAATCCACTCGATGCCGTGGAAACCACGCAAATTCCGTCAAGAATCCTCGCGGGCAAAGCATTCGCATCAGATACTACCGCCAACAGCCCTCAAAGATGCAGAAAAACTCGTCAAAACATGCAAAGGATGCTAGATGTTTGCAAGACAAGCGCACGTGCCAGCACACAACCTGATCTGCATACCACCATCATGGCCTTTTTCGTCGGCCGGGACCGGATCAAGTCGGACCACTTAAAAGAGCCAAGGGTGGATACGAATATATCTTCGTCGCCATCGGCAAATTCACCAAATGGATATAGTACAAGCCATTGGTCACCTACAGCCTCCAACAAGGCAAATGAGTTCATCCAAGAGATTATGCACAGATTTGGGATACCCAACAGATCATCATCGACCTCGGATCACCGCTCACGGCGGTAGAATTCAAGATCGGGCACAAGATTGTGGCATACGGATAGACTACGCCTCCGTAGCACACCCCTCGCTAACGGACAAGTCGAAAGAGCAAACGGACTCATCCTTGCCGGACTAAAGCCAAGACTATATGAAGAACTCAAGGACAACGGAGCCAAGTGGATTGAAGAACTCCCAAAAGTTGTCCGGGGCCTAAGAACTCAAATCGCCAGAGCAACAGGCTACTCACCCTTCTTCCCGACCTATGGATCGAAGGCGCCCTACCAAAGATACCTCATATGGAGCTCTCCAAGGATCGAAAGCAATTTGAAGAAGGAGAAGGAGAACGCACAAGAAGATTAGAAATCGACCGTGGTGGAAGAAGTCGAACAAACGCCATCCTCCGTAACGCAAGATATCCGCAAGGACTAAGAAGGCACTACGACAAGAGCACACGCCAAGAAAACTCAACCCGTGAGATTAAGTACTCAAGAGAAATCAAAAGACTAAGGCAAGCACAAATTGCTCAAAACCCATGGGAAGGACCATATATCGTCAAAGCAAAGATCGACCAGAACCTACAAGCCGATGACAATGCAAGGAGAAGAAATCAAAAATTCTTGACACATAAACCAGCTCGTAAGATTCTATCCCTAATCGAGGATCTCAAGGCAGCGTAAGAGAAGCGAACGCGAAAACAACTCTCCGATACTTCAAGAAGAAGAAGATCAAGCCCGAGAAGAACTCGACCATCCAAAGAGGTCACCAAACACGCAGCCACCGTGCACTCCAACGTAAAACAAGCCGCCCGAGTGAAGCCGCATGTCTCCTAAGGGAGAAGAACAAAACAGCCCAAATTTGGCACTTCACAAGAAGAAGTCGACCAAAAAAAGGCAAACCCGACCACCGTAACGGAGGTCAAATTCCAAGGGTGGAACCACGCGAAGTCCTAGCTTCCGGAATAGCGTCCCACACCTTAAATCCTAGCGGAAGATCGTGAACTTCGACTCTTGGAAAAAGAGGACGTTGGGATCGGCCCGCCTAGGTCGCAGAGGCCATCAAGGGTCCGTAAAGCGCCACTATGTCCAATGACGGCGACGGCCTTTCGAATCGGGCATGAACGGTAGTGTTGTGAAATAGAAACCCATCGCACACACACAAGTCTCTCGAAAAGCGTAGCAGCCCAAACCGTGCAAGGTGGATTGTAGTATTATGAAATAGGAACCCAAACATCTTGACCTTCAACCAAGAAGGCACTTAAATAGGTCCGGACCGAGAACCCTTCAAGGGATGTCATGCGATAGTCCACCGGACAAAGATGGGAGAGCCCTAGCCCGAAAGAGGCAACCCCGAAGTTAGAACAACTCTTTCGGAGCACGACTCCACCAAAATACACTAGCATGTCCAAGAAAGGACAAACGCCAGAGGGCCTAAATGGAGAAACCTAACGGCCCGAGTAACCCTCCAAACAATCGTGACAAGTCTCGAAGAAGACGCAAGTCACAAGCCGAGGAAAACAACCCCCGTAAAACGGGGACGCCCAACCACCATCGAAGAAGTCTACAGAGGACAAGCTGAATCTTCGAAGAATAACCCCCGAGAAGACCAAGAGCAAGACTCTACCACCTTCAAAGAAATCTACAGAGGACAAGTCTGAATCTTCGGAAGAATAACCCCAAAGACCAAGAGCAAGACTCTACTACCTTCAAAGAAGTCTACTAAAAGACAAGCTAAACCTTCAGAAAAATAACTCTGAAGAACAGAGCAAGACTCTACAACCACCATCGAAGTCTACAAAAAGGACGAGCCGAATCTTCAAAAGAACAACTCAAGACCGTGAGCAAGACTCTACAACTACTTTCAAAGAAATCTACGTAAAAGACAAGCCTGAATCTTCAAAAAGCAACCCAGAAAAGACCGTGAGCAAGCCTCCACAACTATTATCGCCAAGCCTACAGAGAAGACGAAATGATACTCCGAAAGAAGAACTCTAGAATTCAAGAGCAAGACTCCACTCATCATGACAAATCTCAAGAAGAAGACAAAAGTCATTTGTCGAAGAAAGCAACCCCGATAAAACCGAGCAAGCCCTTACAACCATCTTCGCCTAATCTACAAGGAAGACAAGCCGATCCCTTCGGAAGAAAGAACTCAAGCATCAAGCAAGATTCCAGGTTTCATCGTGGAAAGGCTAGCCAACGCACAAGGGAGAAGCAACCTAAAAGCGCACAAGGACAAGATCCTACGCTACCTTCAAAGAGATCTACGGAAATACAAAGATCGATAAGTCGTGAAAACATCCCCGACAACTCGAAGCAGGACTTCAATACTATATACGGCCAAGTCTACGTAAAGGCAAGCCGGGATCATCTACCGAGACAACAACGGTGTCACAATGAGTGACTCCAAACAACCCCAAGCACGAACCTACATGAAGGACATAAGAGCCTAAGCCTAAGGAAGAACTCTAAAGGCGCAATCTCAACAAGTCGTCCAAGAAGAACTCGAAGAGCACGACAACAACAAGCGAGAGGACAAATCGCAACAAGTCCGCACGAAGGCGGATCGAGTCATACAAAAATATAAGTACGTAATAGATAAAGGGACAGATCTCTTTATTCAACATCTTGAAGATTACAAGTTACATGGGAAACAACTCCCTACAAGATACAAAGAAGACTCGGATGCACGGAGAGCCCAACAAGAACTCCCCGTGTACAAGATACAAAGAAGGACAGAGCCCAACAACTCAAAGAGTACTTTCAAGAAGACAAAGCAGAGTCGAATAGTCGTCAAGAGCAACGAAGATAGAGCGCCAGACATGTTTCCAAACTCCACCAAGCTGACTTCAACCGCCAAGAAGAAGACCCCTCCATATCTCGACTAAGAAGTCAAGACCCTTGCACGGGAGCTCAAAGCACCAAAGAGCGCTAAGAAGACCACAGAGGAATCAAAGATCACCTCGTATACCGTAAGCCCGAAGAACCCGTAATACACAGGGAACCAACGGACCACGAGTTCCAAAGCTCGCCGGCCTAGGGAAAAGAACCCTCGCCGGCACAACACCCCTCGAAAGGAGCAAAGTACCGCAAGAGTACGCACACGGCAGTTCCTCAAGACTCAAAGGCAAGAATCGGAGAAAGATAACCCCTTGAACTAGACAAAGTGCTATCCTCTCCAAGAAACTCGAGCCGATGGACATCGTGAGGATCGACTAGCCGACCAAGAAAACACCTTAGCCCTCCTCAAGCTAAGGAGCAATCGAAGTAGTCCGCTCCACTCATCTTCGAGAGGCCAACAAAGTGGGATAGGACGACGGAGCGAAGGAAAACTCGATCTTAGAAGATCGCGTTCCAATCGCAAGGCATCTCTTTCCCCACCACTAGCCACGCCCAAGAGTGGAGCCGCCGCCGGGTAGTCCCCTTCTACTCCGCTTCACAAGACATCCCTCACTCACGTAAGAACCCTAGAAGGGCTAAAGAAGATGCCCGGGGCTGATCTAACTCACTCAACGGCACCGCCATAGATCCGAAGATCGGCAAAGCTTTTTCTCACGAAGAAGAGAGACAGTCCGCAGGAAGAAGAAGCGAGAGGAGAAGAAAGACACTTTGAATCCTCACCGAAGCAAAACGGACCATATTTATAGGCGATACCAAAGACGCCTATGGACCAAGTCCACGTAAGACGAGGCAACCAAAGAAAAAGGAGCGGTCACCTCAAATCACGCAGAAGGGAATTTATGGCAATGATTGCCATGCACTGACGTTTCCCGAAAAATGGAGCGCAGTAAAAGCGCACTGTGACTCCCGTGACTGCACGGAAAAAGAGAAACGGTCAAAAATCCCGAGAAAAATGAAGAACCTCTAAGAGCTCCATCTGCGAAAAGAACTCTTAGACGCTCGGGGGCTACAAGGTACCCGGGGCACGATTTTTTCAGAAGAGCTCCGACGACGAGAAGAAGTCGAAGATGGAAGAGAAGAACTCGGAGGAGAAGAACTCAAAGACCTTCCAAATCTTTTGTACCAAAAAGCAAGAAGCTCGGGGGCTACACCCTACGGGTGCACTTTTTTCAACAAAGTGCACACCGTATAAAGACAACAAGGACCGCATCAAGGCCGCACCCGGGAAGAGCAGACGGCTCTCGTGACTCAAACCTGAGATGCTCGGGGGCTAGCGGAGCAAGGCTCTCCTTTCAAGAAAGAAGAGCTCGACGACGAGAAGAACTCGAAGACGGAGGAGAAGAACTCAAAGACCTTCCAAAAAAAAAAAGCAAGAAGCTCGGGGGCTACACCCCACGGGTGCACTTTTTTCAAAATTACACTCCGTAAGATGATCTTGAAGACCATATCAAGGCCTCGCCCGATAGGAGCAAATAACTCTCATGACTCGACCTTGAGATGCTCGGGGGGCTTGTGGATACAGATCACCAAAGAACTCTACCGAAGTTGTTCGCGAGGGTTCTATCCTAGCTGCGCGCCACAAACAACTCCCAAAAGGCAATGGAAGCATAGCTACGGTGACTTCATTTGTAAATAGGATAGAACGCTAGTCGATTACCTTGTTTAGAGTTCGTGTTCGGTTCCTCTACGGACAACCCTCTCTCATCCGACTAGGATCGTAGCGAGTTTCTTGGCCTCTTGGACTATAAAAAGGCGGCCAAGGAACACCTCATAGAGAGAGAGCACGAACATACAGAACACAAGCTTGGCTACGACCAAAGCGCCGAAGCTTCACGGCCGATTCTCGGGCGACCCCATCAATCAAAAACAGGCTCACGCCGACCGGACGTAAAGGTCTTTACTCGATCCTTGATCGAGGGCCCGAACCAAAGATAAAAACCCCGCTCTCCATGTCACCGCGCAACAAACCGCCGGGCTCCAGGTTCGCCGAGGCCGAACAAACGCCCGGTTCACCCCGTGGCGTGCTCTCGGTCGTAAAACATCGACAATGACAGAGATAGAGTACAAGATGTGTGTTGGTCTTGAATTGGCATGAAGCTCATATGGAAACTCAGATGATTGTTTTCTTTTTTAGGAACAACTAGACCAATCAATTGTGGGTTATTTCAATGGAAAATAGGGGTTCTCTTGCACCATTGGGTGACATTACTCACACTACTAATGGAGGTAAACAAAATACATGGCCATTTCCTACATTAAATTTAATGTATTGTTTAAATATTATTGTTAATTTGTTAATTAATGATAATCAATAGCTCACCGATGTAACAATGCAGGAAGCAAAACAAGAGAACGCAGGAAAGAAAGAGATAAGGCTCGATGGAACACGATGTCTCAAGAGAAAAGGGACGAAATAAATAGAAAAACGCCGAGAAGCATATAAAAGAAGAAAGGAAGGGTGTCTCAACATGATTTCCAAGTAATATTATCTCTTTTAAAAAATTTAGAAGTGTATTTATTTTGGGACAAATGGAATATGTATCATCAGGTTATTATACTAAGATATTACTGAGGAACCGGGAGTTGGCTCTTAATCCATGCCAAGGGCCACATAAAGGGTTGTTTTTGCGGATCAAAGAAAAACTACATAAAGGCAAAATCGAAGACTTTTTTCATGTTTGTGGCGAGTGGCGACACATGACGTGTCACAATCGGCCGGGGTGCTTCGCTGCGGTCACAAGGAACAGTTCATTTGCGTAAAATGAACTGCTAAGAAAAAAAAATGTCTTGAGCCATCACAATCGGAATATCATTTCGGATGCAGCTCGTTACAGCTTTGATCGATTGAGAGGGTCAAGACTGCTCATTGTGAGTTCGTCTCATGGATTAACAACACGAGGTCACCAAACTATACGAAATCGTTCTTTGACTCTTGAGTAATTCAACCATCACAATCGGAACATCATTTGTGAATTCTGATGCAACTCGTTCAGCTATCATTAAGGGGGTCAAGGCTGTTCATTGTGTGGTCCGAAATTTACACAAGGATTGACAGCACGTCAGCACCAAGTCACTAAACTTTCGTGATAGCGACGCGGAAATAGCTTAACAGTGTTAGTTCAAAAAACCGGGAAAAAAAAAAAGAGGGTATTGCGTTTCTACCCTTCCCGAGAAGGCCAATTGTAATTTTACCCTCGCTTTTAGTCATCTTGCATTTTTACCCTTACTGCTTAGAAGGAAGCCTCAGTTTTACCCCTCCTTTATATTCCGTTAGTTATTTTGATTTAAAAAATCAGAAAATATGGGGGGAAAACCCAATGGACACAAATGCCCTTGACCACTGCATGCACGAAACGCTTGCGTTTGGTTCGTTCAGTCCCGTCCCGCCGCCCGACTCCTTTGCCGCGACGCCGTCAGCAGACGCCGCGACTCCTTCACTTCGCCAGGGCGAGGTCGGGAGGACTTCCGGCGGCGTGCGGCGGCCCGTGCGCGGGCACGCCAGCGGCGGCGGGCGCTGCTCCGGCGGCGAGGCGGGCAGGCTGCGTCCGCACGGCGGCGGCGGCGGCAGCGGCTTCGGGCAGGCGTCCGCCGGCTTCCCACGCCAAGAAAGAAGGCCATGGCGGCAGTCCAGCAGGCAAGCAGCAGCGTAGGTGCCATGGAGGCTCCTCCCAATGGCGGTTCAGGAACAGCAAGCAGGTACCATCTTTCAACCTCTGAGTGGGACGAATTGTTTTTGGCTTTAGGTAATGCCACTAATTTTGGTTCCAATTACTCTAACTGAGAATACTAGAATCGTCGACCTTACTGATTGAAGTTCAAAACTGTCCTATAAAATGGTGCAATGGAATGTAAATATGTAACCATCTAGATTTTTAGATGAATTTTACTATTTAAGTGTCTTGGCTTAACTTGAGCGAAAATGATTGTCTTTTCTGAAACTCAAACCAACAACCTACATTTGTTACATTGTGCGTTAGGTGATTCTGGAGAATCAGCTTCCAAATGTTAATGACAACGAAAGCTCAATGGGACTTGAGAGTTATAAATGGAGGAACTAAGTGATTTCCTTTTGATGTCTTTGTCTGTAGGTTTGCCTGCCCTGGTGAGGGCCTCCCAGATGACATTGTCCAAGATATGTTCAGCAATTCCCAATGGTCAACCCAAGAAGGCGTAGGACTAAACACATGCAGGAAGATCCTCCAATTGATGGGTGGCAATGTCCAATACATCAGGGAGTCGAGCGAGTTTCTTCCTTATCATCCTCGAGCTACCCCAGCCTTGTCCAAAGAAATTGGTAGAGAAATCAGCTGATATGTATCTATATTTGCATGTTGTGTGGAATTATATGTAATAAGTTGTGTAATGTTGCTGTCATTTTTTTTTTTTAAAAAAAAGGGTAAAATCACAAAGCACACAAGAAAAGTAAGAGTATTTTTGCAAGGGCAAAGTTGTCCTAAAAAGGCTCAGTTAACACCGTTAGCACCTGATAACGGAGTAAGGGTAAACTTGAGCTTCGTTTTTACAAAACAAGGATAAAAATGCAAGATGACGAAAAACGAGAGTAGAATCACAATTGGCTATCTCAGCAAGGGTAGAACACACAATAGCCCCGAAAAAACGGCTGGACAGTGGTTCCCTTTATTGGGCCAACGCTCTGGGCCTGGCGGTAAATTCCGCATCTCTGCGTACTGGCAGGTTGGGCAGGGCCTGTAAATTTCTAGCTTTGTGAATTTCTTTTGTTGACCAAAAAACTAAAGTATATAGAGTGGTAGACTTTTATTACAGCGTGGCTAGATTCCCAAACTCCCCAAAAATAAAAGGAAAATTATTTGCCACGCTGACTGTGAGATGGTCTTAGCCAGCAGATCCGATCATTTGCAGTGCCTTGTTCATTCTGTACTACTAGTATACTCGGCAACACTGGTGGAGTGTACATAGTTGGATGATCAGATCAGATGGCAGCTTTTCCTTCCGACTTTGCCAACGTTTCTTCAAGCGAAGCCTTTGACGGGAGCACGCAGTTCCCGTACTCTGTAGTAAACACCACAGCCGAACAAACGACAGCACAGTGAGATTACATGAAGTAAAGTAGCTACGGCGACAGGATGACTGACTGGAGTGTGAACTCACTTGGTGCCCGGTAGACGACGGAGGCGGCGCCGGCGAAGTCGCACGTCCCGCTTGCCCGATGATTGCGCTGGTAGTAGCTGTTGAACGCGTGCGAGGCATGGGCGACCATGGTGTTGGGCTCGAAGCACGGCGCGCCCGGCTGGATGGCGCTGCAGTCCGCGCCGTTGGCACACGCGTAGTTCAACCCATCCATCAGCCGGGCGTCCCCGACCGCCGCGTTCGCCACGCACCAGTTCGCGTTCGGGTCGCAGGTGCCTTCAATTTCACAACACCAGGTGATGAGATGACTGGTGGAAAGTAGCAGCGACGAGAGAACGACGTGCTCTCGACTCACCAGCTGGTTCTTGGTAGACGATGTAAGCGGCGCCGTTGAAGTCGCACGTCCCATTGCCCCGGCCGTTCCGCTGGTAGTAGCTGTTGAACGCGTACGAGGCGTGCGCGAGCCTGGTGTCCGGCTCGAAGCACACCGCGCCGGGCTGGATGGCGCCGCAGTCGGCGCCGTGGCCGCACGCGTACTCCAGCGCCGCCTGCAGCCACGAGTCCCCGACCGACGCGTTCGCCACGCACCAGCTCTCCACCGCCGGCACCGGGGGCGGGCTGCCGCCGCCGCGGAAGTCGAACTCGTACACCTTCTGCATGTTGGGGTAGAAGAGGCCGAAGTTGGCCTCGATGTCGTCCGGCCCGGAACCCTTCTGGTTCTCGTTGAACAGGGCGAAGATGTAGGCGTCCATGTCGGCGTCGGGGCGGAGCGGGGTGCCCGTCCTGCCGGACAGCACGCGGTTGATGACGTTGTTGTTGTACGCCTGCGCGTTGGCTTTCGAGGCCGCCGGCGGGTCCGCTCCATCCCCGTCCCCAACCTTCAGCTCCCAGGGCTCCTGTGGTTTGTTGTGTGGACGACCGGGTTTCGGTCTTCCGCCCGACGGATGCCCAGTCTCCCCTGGAGATGCTTGAAGACTGGTGAACCCAAGCTTATCCATGGCAGCGAACGTGGCGTCGCGCTGCGCATCCAGGAGGCTGTAATACATGAGGCCCGTGTCCGGGTCGAGAACGCCGGGGTTGGGGTTCCCCAGGGCGTAGTCGCGGGAGATTTTGTCCGGCTGAGCGGCGTAGGCGAAGTAGGGGTAGAGGTTGATGGTGAGGTAGGAGCCAGTCCGCTGCAGGAACTCGAGCATGGGCCTCATCACCGGCTGCGCGATGTCGTCCCGGAACCTGCCCGCGGATGGCGGCCACGACACGTCCACCGCGGAGAAGGACAGTGGCGTGGACACCTTGATGGCGTCGGCGAGGCCCAGCTGCGCCAGCGCGGCTTGCACGTTGGTCATGGCGGGCACGAGCAGCGGCGTCAGGTCCGGCCTCGAGTCGAACACCTCGTTCCCCACGGAGACGCCGTGGATCCGCGTGGCGGGGAGGTAGGCCGCCACGCTGCGCCGCGCCCAGTCGGACGCGAACGACGGGCTCCGCGCGGCGTCGGCCAGGTTCTCGTTGGGGAGCATCACCATGAGCTTGATGTCGGTGTTGGCGAACGACCTCAGCACCGCGTCGTTGGTGTCGTAGATCCGCACCATGGTGATGCCGTTGTCCCTGAGCAGCTGCACCACCGCCGCCGGGTCCGGCAGGTCGTTCGCCACCCGGCCGTAGTTCACGCCCACCTCGCCCGCGGCCTCTGAAAGCAGCAGCAATTAGCAGATCATCTTTGTGAATTGCAATTACCTGCATGCACCTGCAACTCTACCATTTCCTGAACATGAGCACATCTATGTGATTACCTGCAGTGGGGCACAAGAGCAAAGGCAATGTGGCGGCGCCGAGGAGGAGAACGAGGAGGCGAGTGAGCACCATGCTCGATCAGTTGATCTCCCTCACACTGCAAGACGAAGCGAGCGAGCGAGGAACGTGTGCTAAGACTGCTGGGAACTTGTAGCTAGCAGGCAACAGTGACAACGTGGCAGTGGTCCCCAAGCTGACTCAGCTGATCTGTTCGGTGCATGCACCAATTATTTTGCCTTTTTCCTCGTGTGCAAGTGGGGATTCGACTTGCCATTGCCAAGCTGAGAAGCAGGTTAACGACGACCTGACGCCGCAACCTGCTTGCTCGAGTGGCTAATGCCTGAATGCCCAATTGGCCAATTGGGTGTAAACCAGCACCTTCCTCCTGCCATCCTTAGAAGCCAAGGATGACTTTGTTTTCTTCATTATCTATTTCTTAATTCAGATCAGCAAATGAAGCCAAATGGCCAACTGACAGCAATAATACTGCCGTACCATTTGATAATTCGTAAGATCAACACATTGAAGGTTTGGTAAGCCTCGTTCAGAGAAATGACATCTTGTATATCCAGTGGACCAGTACATTGGAGTCATGTGCCAAGAGAAATATATATATTCAGGTTCATCATACATGCCAAGGATAAAAGGACAATGACCATGACGAGCAACTCCTAAAAATGCTGGTCAATGAAAGGGGAAACACACGCGTACACTGCTTTCACACTTCCATTGCCCGATCAACTGCCACAATCAAGAGTTTTTTTCTCGAACGTGCGCTGCACGTAATTCATTAAGAAGAAGAGAGTTTGACACCACTTACAGCCATGTCACACCAACGCACACACTCGTACTTAGTAATCGAAGGATTACCAACTACACGGCCCTAGGGCAACACGTGATTGTGATTACATTAAAAGTGTTTGTGCGACAACAAGGAACAGCCTAGCTAAGTCCTGGCGGCAGCAACTTGAGGAGGTGTTTGTATCCTGCCTGACACCACGCACCGGCCTCGTCGATGATCACGGACGCAAGCTGAACCGGAGTGGACTGAACACGCTGGAATGTCCTTGAATTTCGCTCTTTCCAAATGAGCCATCCGATGAGAAAGAAGAGAGAATCGAAGCCCTTTCTGGCTACCTTTGGTACGAGTTTCCTTGATCTCAACCACCACGCCATCACCTCTTCTTCCTGAACCTGCAAGTTGAGGTGCAGTCTGTGCAATACAATTGCCCAGACCTCGCGACTGAAGGTGCACCCAAGAATGATATGCCCCATTGTTTCCGGTTGCTGATCACAAAAGATGCAATCACTTGTGTCCTGCAGCCCGTGGCGCCACCGTCTCTCGGCCGTCCAGCATCGGTTGTGCATGACAAGCCAGAAGAAGAAGCGAACCTTCGGCGGCGCAGACGTCTTCCAGATTTCCTTTGCTCCCAATGGTCTGGACGATCCGAGAATCATGGCCCCATAGTCAGAGGCCGAAGAGTATGAGCCTGTCGAGGTGAGACGCCAACGCAGTGTGTCTGGTGTTCCTGGCTCCAGGTGAATCTCCCTCAGCAAGGACCAAAGGTGGATGAATTCTCCAATGACATGTGCCACAATCAAGAGTGGCATTGACCATCGTCATATCAGTTGTGGCTGGATCCGACCTTCCTAGCTCGTCGTGGCTGCCTCCTATGACTTTGATCCTTAGGCTCATGACCTAAGCCAGTCGTGATGCCATGTGTTGTCCGACAAGTGCTATTTTCAACAACTATGTGTTGCAACACCTATTATCCAACAGCACATGTTAAATCAAGATTCGTACAACACATTCATCCACCAATAAAGCGAGGAGAGAGAGAAAGGAGTGGGGAACACATCTGGACACATGTCGCATAATGATAGATTTGGTGTTGCAATGTATCCCGTCGTTAAGCTCATCGCATTATTGCAAATTCCAAAAATGCAATTTTCCATATTCCTAGTTACGTATTTACTTATGGCGACGAAAGAATAAAACTATCACTATTTTTTTTTCTTTTTCTAGTTCTTCTTCCAGGCGCAGGATAACCCCAAGGGATTCAAAAAAAAAAAGATAAGAAGCAAAGTTTCCCCTTTGAGTTTGAGCGAAAAAAACAAAAAAGCAAAAAAAATTGCAATCCCTACCACGTAATAGTGCACCTACACGCCTTCATCGACGTCGTTTTTTTAACCGGAAGACCTAGAGCTAACTATCAAGACTTTTGGGCTATCCGGACACATACTTCGAGAAATGGTTTATGCATGTTTGTTACCGGGTGCAACAAGATCCAGCTGGTAAGGATAAAATACACTTTCTTAGTATATTTTCTAAAAGCAAAAAGGAAATATAAACTATACCCTAAGTTAATTACTAGTACTTTCTATTTATTTGAAGGTGAGCATCTCCAACACTACCTATAAATCTCTATTTAGGTAGCCATCTATTTCTGTTCTGTGTTTGCTTTCAACTCCAATGACACTACCTAAATCCTGGCTCTTTAGCCAATGACAAGTAGGGCCCACATGTCATCACCTTCCTCTTTGTTGCCATTGACAAGTCGGCTAGCGCCCACACCATCGTCCCCTCCCCGCTTTGAACAAAGATGCGAGTCCTCCCCATCGAGGTACAGTGAGGGCCATCTGCCTGTGGGGAGCGCCACGATGAAGATGGCCACCGTCCTACTATTCACAACAGAATGTCGTGATGTCCGCGCCGCTAAACAAGACAGGGAGGGCCGCCACGCCAAAGCACTAGGGAGGGGCGTCATGAGCTCGCGGCGTGGAGGGCCGCCACGCTAGTCGAGGAGGGGTACTGCAAGCCTTCGATGGGGAGGGCCTCCACAACCACGTGGGGAAGGCGTCCCGCCGGCGTGAGGGCCCTCGCCCGTGGAGGAGGTATGGTAGTGAGGGCCGCCAACATTGAGGAGCGCCACCGCAAGGGAAGCCCGAACGGGAGAGGAGTCACCGGTAGGAAGGAGGTGTCGGGCGCCGCAAGCAAGCAATATGGGGCGACGCGTGTGTGCGTGCAATGGAGAGGAGAGGCGCGTGGGTGCGAGAGAAAGAGAAAAAAATAGCTGCCATGATTTGTTGGCCCAATAGAAATAGGTTGAGAAAGGAAGGATTTAGGTAGCGAACAAATTTGTTGGCCGAGCATCTCCAAAGAAGATTACTTAAAAGTGACTACCTAAATCTTTGTTTCGGTAGATACCAATTTTCTTACTACATATATTTTGCTTCTATTCCCGGTAGTACTATCTAAAACACACTACCCAAAGTAATCCCAACAGATAATGACATGTGGGTCTCATGCGCCGCCCTCTAATTCTTCTTCTTCCCATGGATGCAAAAAGGAGGTAGCCGATACAGCCGCCATGCCGTCGGGGGGGGGCCACCGCACCAGGCAAGGCAAGGGAGGCGCACCGCTAGGAGGACGTGTCGCCAACATAGAGCCACGCCACCGAGGCAAAGCCTCCATGCCGCGAGCACGCGTCGCCGCGGCGTAGCCGCACGACCGGGAGGAGCTCGTGGTGGTCGGTGCGAGCCCACGCGACCGGGAGGAGCCGCGCGCATCGGGAGCAATCGTGGGCGGGAGCCTCTAGACCGAGTAGTCGCAGGCGGAAAGCAAAGGGCAGGCGGGCGGTGCACGATCGAGCTGGCTACGGATGGTCGGATCCGCCACGCCCATGGTCCCGGAGCAAGGTTGTGGCGGTGGGGGCGGTGGGTGGGGGCTAGGCTACGAAAGCACGTGTGGGAGAGAAAACTGTCAACCCGACTTTTTGGGTAGTCACCCAGCCCAACAGAATACGTAGAGCAAGGGGATTTAAGTAATCCATAAATCTGTTGGGTCAAGTAGGTAGCATGTTGGACCTCGATTTTTTGCCCCCACTACCAAAATTGGGGAGTATTGTGTTTAGGTAGTCTCGCTAGAGATTTTCTAAGTAGGTAGCCCTGTTAGAGTTGTGTTTCTTCTTTGTCACTATCTAAATTTAGGATAGATAGTTTCTTTTGGTAGCTCATTAGAGATGCTCTACATCATTATGAATTTTTGAGAACCGAGTTTCTATTTATATCGAAAGTCCAAAGAACCTGATTGCATGCCTACTATGTCCTACTCCCTCCATCCCCTTTTAGTCTGTCGTTGGCGAGGTTGGCACGAGAATTAAGGTATGTAGCTGAAGACCAAAACACCCGTATGTAACAATCCTTGCGTTCGTGCCCCACACCTTCGTGCACCCACTACGTAGCATTTTACAATAAACAAATCAAACTTCACCTCCGCACGGTAATGGAGTACTAGTAGCTCGGCGGCCGGACTTCTAGAGGAGGGCGGGGAACTTGGGCCGACGACGCCGAGGCCAGCTTTCGTCACCGGAGAGAGGCCGCTGGTGCCGCCAGTAGGAGCGGCACGTGGCCGCCGCGGCCACACGCGCGAGGCCCGCCCGCCGGCACGCCGAGGCCGACTTTTTCGCACCGTAGAGAAAGGCCGCCAGTGCTGCAACAGAGTGGCGCGGTGGTCGCCGCAGCCGCGTGCGCGAGGCCCGCCCGCCGCCACACCAAGGCCAACTTTCCTTGCCGGACGGATGGGCCTGTTGGAGCTCAAACGGATCATGAGGGGTGCCCCCCCTGTCGACGGCGGACACGTCCTCACCATTGCCGCACGGGATGGGACCGGGACCCTCACGGCGCACCTCGAGGCCCAGGTGCGCGACAACCAGGCCTGCTGCGGTCATTCGATGCCGTGGTGAACCACAGGCGGCCCTCGACGCCAAGAACATCGCGGCTGCCGCGCGCGGCTTGACCTCGAGGCGGTCGATGACGCCAACGCCGGCTCGCGGGCTACCTCGACCACGCGCTGGCGCCTCCGCCGGGCGGCGACGCCGTCGGCGCAATGCTGTCCGCGGGCGTCTTCTACTCGGTCCTCCGCGACGCGCTCCGTGTCGCCCAGCGGTTTCGCCTACGCGCTTGCTAAGGTCTTCCGGTGCGCGGGCTGGGGCCCGGCCGCGGCTGCAGAGGCCATTGCCGTGCGTGGGGGCCGCCACTGCCGCGCGCAAGGCCCGCTCGCCGAGCCGAGGCCGCCGCCGGCCGCGGAGACGGAGACGGAGATTGGAGAGAGAGAGAGAGAGGGGTGCAAGTGGTGGATAGGAGCAGTGGAGAAGATGGGTGGGGTGAGAGAAAGAGAGGAGCAGGAGAAGATGGAGGCCGGAGAGAGAAAGAGGGAGCAATGGAGGTCTCCAGGATAGGCTACTAGGTTACTATGGCTAGAACGACTAGGCTATCTGCACCGCGGGAGCCGCAAAAGCATATTGTATTCCTCCCGCACCTGGGTCCCACACGTTTTTTCCCCTTCCTCCGCTTTTCGTGCATACTTTGTGTTGATCTCTATCCCAACTACCCAGCCATCGGCCCACACGTCATTGATCTCCCAGCCAGCTCCCTCCCCCATTCTCTCACGCCGACGCGACGGTGGTGTTGCTCGATTTGGCGGCGGTGTTGCTCGATTCGGCGACGGTGTTGCTCGATTCGGGCGGCGTGGCAGGCTGCGCCCATGATCGAAGCTCTCCTGGACCGGGCCCGACGAGCTCGCCCGTGGCCCGGCCGCAGTGGATTCCATAGCGACACCGCCCCGTAGAACGAGCTCACGACGGCGAGAGCTCCTCGGGCGGCTTCGAGGGCGGCTTCGCGTCTCGGCGGTGGTTCCATGGCGCTGCCCGTCACCACGCAGCTCCATGGTGCGGCCTGGTCGCTGCTCCGCCACCACGCAGCCTCCATGGCGCGGCCGGGTGGGCTCCATGCCGAGAGCTCCGCCGCTTCATCGAGTCCAGGCGTCGCCCCGGCTGCCCGGAGAGGTGTGTGTTTCTTAGCGAAAGCAAAGAAAGTCCGCAAGCGCCGCGGAAATACCGTTGTAGCACTTCACCCGTGATAAACAGGTATCGTGATAATTCGTATGACGGTTAGTGTAAAGGGGGCTTTTCGGCCCGTGTTTACCCAAGGCAAGGTTAGGTTCTACGAGTAATGAGGTATCTCTATGGGCTTAGATTTCCGTGCGGGGGATTTCTCGCGTTGTTATCTCCTTACTTCGGGCACCGGCCCTCGCCCAAATCGGGCGAGTCCGGCAATTAGCTCTACGTCACACCCGAACGTGGAGGGATTACAAGGGACGTATTAAGGCTGTCACGACCCCGCCGCCTACCCTCACGATCGTGGTATGCTTCGCAAAAAGGTAGGTGAACGCTAGTCCAAACACCACGCTTTGCACTATTGGTCACGGCTCTTGATGTTGGCCAAGGTTCCCGGTCAAAGAGTTCCTTCACCAAGAACTAACGCTCTTACGAGACAATCTACCGATCCCGCAAGATTATAACAACTTAAGATAATATGCTCGAAAAAGACAACAAGCCGAAAAGATAATCACAAGCTTGCTCACCAAAATGTAAGAAGCTTGTAGAGGTACAAGCATCGTGGGTACCGACAAGTCCGCACTCCAACCTCCTAGGAACCGCGGATCACCGAGGGCACTCCGACAACTCCGAGTAGAAGGAGCAAAGTTTCCTTCTAGCTTTTCCCTCTCTCACTCTCTAGAATTGGAAGATGAGAAGAAGACTAATCTACTCTCTTGCTCAAGTGTGCTGAATTCTCCTTCAAGTGATGCTTGAGGGAGAGGTAGAAGGCCTCCTTTTATAGCTTGAGAGTAGGGGGTCTTTGGAAAATGTCCTCCACCCCCATTATGGCCAAACCGACCGGAATAGGCGGTTTGGAGGTTCACATGAACCCGTCCACGGCGCCACCGACGTTCCTCGAGTAATGGAACCGCCACGCGAAGACCTGGCCCCACCTGTCAGAAGGACGGTGCGGCCACACCCTGGTCGGGCCCGATCCGGCCCAATTTTGTCGTGTCGTCTTCTTTCGTTGCTTTGGGCCGGGTGAAGATGTGGAAAACCTGACTTTGTAGCCCGACCGAGGTGAGTTGGTTTGGTCTTGCCATTTGTCACCTTTGGGCCTTTTTCTATTTATTGATTTATTATTCTTTTTCTTTGTATTTTGGCCCAAAGTGCACATGTCTTGTCTTGTACCTGCAAGAACCAAATATACACCAAAACTATGGAACTGGGCCTTGCCTTCTCCGTCGTGGCCGGCGCCGGCAACAGCAAGAACCCGAGCAGATTTGAGCGCGAGGGGCGAGGTGGGTGTGTGGTTGGGACCTGGGATTTGGCCACGCTGGCGTCCTGGAGGTGGAACGGACAGACGCTGCGCATAGCGAACCACATCTTGTCGGGGACCTACTCCAGTACAGCGGTGCGGGGCTCCCGTTCGCTACCAGCTCCTTCAGTTCCTCTTTAGAGTATGCGGTGCAAATAGCCTTAAAAAGGGACGGAGGGAGTATAATTCTATGGGTGACCAACAGCTGCCCAAGCGATATAGATGAGTAGATGCATGTAAATCACATGCCCAATCGTGTGAGAATAGTACCGCTACTAGCTAGTTGTCTTGTCTTATCATGACTTGCATGGCAAGTTGACCCGATTTCCTCGCGTTCGTATGCTTATATGCCAATGTTTATCACGCCACTGGGTTTTAGTGTTGCCCCACACAGCGGCTAGAGTCTTCACCAAGGTAGCATAGAGTCAAAATACTAGAAGCATGCTCTGATCCACGAATGATATAATAATTTGCACGCTACGCATGACTACAATGACTCAATGAGGATGCCCACCTGCATTCACATCACCACATTCGAACAAAATACTACCGTCCGAGCGGCAGGCGGCAGCGCCAATTGTTTCGCACTTTTTTTAAAAAGAATTGTTTTGCACTTTTGCTTGTAATATCAGAACCAACCACCACCATCCGCGAGACCGCGACTTCCCCACATGATTGACTTGCACTGACTGTTGCTAGCTCTGTCATGGGTGACGGTGCTCTGGCCTGCTGAGGCTGCTATAGCCATAGGGGAGAGAGAGCAAAAGGAGAATAGTGACAACTTTTGCATACTTTGGCAAGATTAGATAATGTGCCTGCCATGAGAAATGATGGTCTCACATTGCTTGTACTTTGGCAAGATTATAGAGAGCAGAAGGATAGCATGCGACTTGCCTGAGGTATTTCTACAATCCGTGCAACGTCAATACAACAGATTGGGGCTGTTGGATGTTAATCTAGTAGCTACAAGCTGTTGCCGAAAAAGATAAGTTAGATTTTAGAACCTGAAGCCCCTCTCCCCCCGCGGCACTCCACTAGGGTGTCGCGGGCGGAACCCAAACCCTAGCACCGCCGCCCCCTTTCCCTCCCTCCTCCTGTTTCACCACCGCCAGAGCTGGCTCGCCGGAAGACTGGTCGGTAGCAAGGAGGGTGGTGGCGGGTCAGAATCGCCCGATTTGGGCTTGTTTCCCGTGAATCTCGGAGCTCTGGCCGGATGTGGTGAAGACGACAGCGACCGTTCCGAGCGGCCCCTCCTCCGCTCCTGCTTCGGTGGCTGCTGCCTAAGTCGACGATAGGCTCGCGGATGTGGCGGCCAACGCGCCCTTCCCCTCCTCTCTTCCTGGTCCGAGGCGCCAGGCTGCCTAGACCAGAATCTCCGGTGGCTGGATCTACACCCGCTGCGCCGGACAGTGACGACCTTTGTTGCGGTCGACGGGTGTTGCAGCTACCAAGAGGGGCGTGGAACTAGACGGATCTGCTGGGCATGGGTCCAACAGGGTGAGCAGCGCCGTGGCACCCTCTAGGAGGTCAGATCCACGCGCCCCCGACCGCATATGCTGGCCGTGGCTCGAGCTGGATGGGTGGCTCCGCAGCGGCCTCTAGGAGGCCCGGATTCGTGGCGCTCGGTGAAGCGGCTAGGCGGGGAGCCATTAAGAGCCGCCACCCCATGTGCAGACCCTTGCTCCGCACCACTAGGTAGGGTGACGAAGAAGGTGGAGATGCAGCAGGTGGCGATCTGATTTCGACCGTGCGGGGCGTTGGGGCGAATGCCATTCCGGAGGAGCTCGGTGTTGACAACGACGGCGTCATGTAGCGTCGTTCTCCCTCCTTGGTGCGTTGTCGAATATGCTCCCTGCTACGGTCGCAAGACTTCCAGGTGAAAACCCAATTCGGATTGCGGTGGTGCGGTGGCGGCGGCGGCGACGTCGATCATGCTTGGAGGCACCGCTTTGGAGGTACTTTTGGCTGGCATCGTCTTCCCTCGCCTGTCCTTGCTAGCACAATGTTTTGGCATCAAAGTTAAGTAGACGACCGACGAAGAGTTGGTGCTACACAAGATTGTTGGGTGAATATGAAGCTAGGACTTGGAAGAAATTTAGAGCTTAGTTCTTCTATATTTCTTACTTAGTTTTTCTAAGTATCTTTTATTTTGTTCCTCTGTTTTGAGTGTTGGAACCTGAGAGCTTTTGTAACTTTTGGCTGTGTATAGCCTATAAGGATATAGAGGTCGGATTTCTATCCTATATCTAAAAAAAGATTTATAGCAGAGTTTTGTTAATTTATTGCAAATTTATGAAAGTATAAGATGCTTAAAACTAACTAAAGACCATTAAATGATTATGCCAACTGCTTATATCAATAATACCTGATGTGTGGATGACTAATAAAAGCAATAGAGAGCCCCATCATCATTAAGAAAAGAAAAATACTTAATGCATAAAGGGCAGCCTTTTTATATTAGAATAGAACATTGAATCCAGCCTGGTATTCAAATGTTCACACTCAACCAGGAGTACTAAAACGGACAGTGGTTGGTGTCGCCGCGGTGGGCGTAGTGTCAATCCCCCTGTCCACTGTCTGCATAAGGCTCCTGGGCTCCTACTACTTCGGCCATCCTTTCTGTGCCAATGGCTTCCCACCACCTCCTGGCCGTCGCCGTGGGCGTGGCAGCCATCATCGCCGCCGTCTCGCTGCTCGCGCCCGGCGCCGCTGGCTATCCGTGGCCAATGTGTGGAACGAGCAACGACTTCAAGCCCAACAGCACATACCAGACCAACCTCAATCTCCTCGCCGCCACGCTGCCCAAGAACGTCTCCGCGTCCCCGACCCTCTACGCCACCGCCGTCGTCGGCGCCGTCCCGGAGCAGGTCTGGGCCATGGGGCTCTGCCGCGGCGACACCAACGCCAGCAGCTGCCTCGCCTGCCTCACCCAGGCGTTCCAGGACCTGCCCAACGACTGCTCCTACAACAAGGACGCCACCATCTACTACGACCCTTGCATCCTCCACTACTCCGACGTCCACACCCTCCCCGACGACGACACCGGCCCGACCACACTGTCGTACAGCGTCAACAACAACGCCAACGTCACCTCCGACCCCGCACGGTTCGAGCGCCTCCGCGCCGCGCTCATCAACGCCACCGCCGAGCACGCCGCCTACAACTCCACGCGGCGGTTCGCCACGGGGGAGGCCGACTTCGACCAGGAGTTCCCCAAGGTGTACGCCCTGGCGCAGTGCACGCCGGACCAGACGCCGGCGCAGTGCCACAAGTGCCTCGCCGGCCTCATATCGCAATACCTCGACGGGTTCCAGAACAATAACGGAGGCAGGGTGCTCTGGGTCAACTGCACCTGGCGCTACGAGACCGCGCCCTTCTTCAATGGACCGGCCATGGTGCGGCTGGCATCATTGAGCCCCCAGCACCATCGCCGGCGCCGGCGACAGCTGGGACGACGGCAGCGACAGGAGGAGGTGAGTTAAAGCGTGCCTTTGTTATTTTAATCTTTGTTTGACAGAACATGGACTAGTGGACCCCGTGCATATTGTGGACTATGAATTATTCGTGCGTGTCCGTGAAATTGCTTGACCGTGATTAAAATTTGTTAGTGCGCGCGTGCGTGGATGATGATCTTTATATTAGTTGCTTCAAAGATAGTCTTCAACATCACTTTCGTCATCTTACCTATTATCCAAAAGTTGGCCCCAGGTTTTCTTTGACAAGCACTGATAATCTGGCATAATAATGGCGTAACAGGAAATTTTGACCCATTTTTCTCCATACTAAGTATCAGTTAAAACTTAACAGTTAAATAGTAAATATAAGCATTGATGAGTAATCCATAGTATAAAATATTCTAGAATATTCTAGTTGTTCTCACTGGTTCCTGAAAGTATTAAAACTTAACTGAAAGTATTAAAACATAAGTTGATACTAGACCGATCAAATTGTTGGTTTTGTTTCTTCTGAAATTCCGTTTGTCTGATCAGACATTCTTTAATTAATTCATTCACAGGGGAGAGGAAGTACAGTGTGTTCATTGTGGTTCTTGCAGTTGTGCTGCCTACTATAGCTGCTCTGAACCTTGTGTTTTGCTTCTGTTTCTGGAGGCGCCGGCGACCAGAGGCAAAGCAGCCACGTATGTCCCTGCAAAATCCTCCCACTTTTGTCACAGCCTGAAACACTTCGTGGAGTCTGAAACTGAAAAGAAATGACACATCCAATCTGTACTTGAACAGAGGCCATGTATTCCACCGAAGCAGAGGACATGCAGACAGTGGACTCCATGATGATCGACGTCTCCACCCTGCGAGCCGCGACAGGGAATTTCGACGACAGCAACAAGCTCGGCGAAGGCGGGTTCGGCGCGGTGTACAAGGTACTGAGCAAGCAATCGGTGTAATGGTGTGTGGCAATTGCTCATTGACGACTAACAGAGTGCATTGGTGTGTGACTTGTTCAGGGCGTTCTCCCGGACGGCGACGAGATTGCGGTGAAGCGGCTGTCGAAGAGCTCGACGCAGGGAGTGGAGGAGCTGAAGAACGAGCTCGCGTTGGTCGCCAAGCTGAAGCACAGGAACCTCGTCAGGCTCGTCGGCGTGTGCCTGGAGCAGCAAGAACGGTTGCTCGTGTACGAGTTCGTCCCCAACCGGAGTCTCGACCTGATACTCTTCGGTACTGATGATAAACGTGAGCAGCAGCTTAGCTGGGAGCAGAGGTACAAGATCATAAACGGCGTCGCTCGAGGCCTGCAGTACCTCCACGAGGACTCCCAGCTCAAAGTAGTCCACCGTGATCTCAAGGCCAGCAACATCCTGCTAGACGTGAAGATGAACCCCAAGATCTCAGATTTTGGCCTCGCGAGGATCTTCAGCCGAGACCAGACACAGGCCGTCACCAACCGTGTCGTCGGAACCTAGTCAGCACCCATGCATCGATCTCTCAGTGTTGTGGTTGAGCTTCCCTGGTTAAATGAGTACATTTCTTGTTTCAGTGGGTACATGGCGCCAGAATACCTGATGCGCGGGAACTACTCCGTGAAGTCGGACGCCTTCAGCTTCGGCGTCATGGTGCTGGAGATCGTCACGGGAAGGAAGAATAACGAGAGCTACCACAACTCCCCAAAGTCTGGAGACCTCTTGACCACGGTAAGTGCAAACTGACAATCACCATTGTTGCTACAGCTACAGCTTGGCTTACGGTTACAAATGAAATACAAACCACCGTGCAGGTATGGGAGCACTGGGAGGCCGGGACGGTGGCGGAGCTGGTGGACCCGTCCCTGGGCGGAAGCTTCGCGGAGGGCGATGTGCTGAGGTGCGTCCACATCGGGCTGCTCTGCGTGCAGGGAGACCCCGCGGCCCGGCCGGTGATGTCGTCCGTCGTCATGATGCTTGGAACAGACACAGTCACCCTCCAGGCTCCATCCAAGCCAGGATTCTTCGCCAGAAAGAGTGGTATTAACACGACGGTCACGACCGTGTCGGCTGAGATTTAGATATTGCCATGAGAGAGGGAGAGAGATAGTACATAGCAACACGGTAATTTGTGCAAATAGTACTAGTAGGTACTAGGTAGCTAGATTTTTCTCGTGGTAGCATTCGCGTTTTCTTTAGTTGATTGAAAAATGTCTTTTAAATTGTGTTGTTATTTGTTTGATCGCAACATGTACGTAGTGATTCTCTCTCCTTGCACTAGGATTAGGACTGTGAGCTCCGTCTGAGTATGCGGGGGTGTTTCTGCTAAATGGCAAGCCAGCGGCTGCACGCGTGGCGCATGTGACCCAACTGGGCCGGACCAGGCCACATGGACACACCCACCACATCAGTATCCATCGACTGATTTGGCAAGATGGACCTAGAATGAATCAAAACTCAAGTTTGATGTGTCAAAAATTCATTTTCCAAGTATTTAGACCTATATGGCACACCTCGATAAGTTTATGGATCTACAGGGCATTTAACACTAAAATTAGTGTGATTCTTTAATTTTGCTTTCATGTACAATGCTCTACATTATATTAGATTCTCATTGGCAGGGCTGCAGCTTCGACTTCGTATGGCTCTTGCAAGAAGTTTGGCTAAATGGGCATGTTAAATGGATCCTTTCATCGAGTCCAAAGGAGATAGAACCATTTTATAGAGGCGGCGGCCGGTGTCGCATACATGCAATTTCTCTCGCTACCCCTTCACAATTCTAGCAAAAATTATAACGAAATTATCATTGAGGTTGTTTTTGCCAAATATTATCCAAAATAGGTTTAGCTCCACTACAAAAGCTACTACAGGTGAGGAGCCGGAGCTCGACCAACTAGGTCTTAGTATTACATTGCATCTCGCCCAGGCTCTACCAAAATCACAGCTCCGCCACTGCGCCACCTGCCTCTCGCCCCTGCCCTCCCCTAATCACTAAGCATGCCACCGGTGAGCTATGCCGCGATGCCCTTGCCACTAGTCCGGCCCAATTGTCGTGTCTGAAGGGTCGAGATGGGGACTAGAGGGGGGGTGAATAGTCCCTTTCAAAAACTAATCGCACCGGCTAACCGAAACTAATGCGGAATTAAACTTATCGGTCTAGCCAAGACTTCACCCCTCTAACTAAGACTCTAAATCACCTCACAAAAGATCCTACACAATAAGAGTGAGGTGACAAGCCTAGCTTGAGCTCCTAATCAATTCTAATGCAAGGTCACACAAACCTAAGCACTAGTACTTCAAGCACGGGTGAGCTCCTACACAATTCTAGTAAGCAAAAGCACAAAGCCCCTAATCTCACTAGATGCACAATGGACAAGGCAACACACGCCTAACCCAAAGGCTCAAATTACCTATCTACACAAGCTAAGCAAAGTAACTAAACAAGCTACACAAGCTAGATAGTTACAACTACACTACTCAATCACAAGCACAATATATATATGAATGTAAGAACAAAGCTTGTGATGAAGAGATTGCAAACCACCGCGAAGTGTGGACACAAGATGACACCGGTGATTTTTACCGAGGTCTCGGAAGCTTGCCAACTTACCCCTACTCCTCGTTGTGTCGACCAACACTTTAGTGGTTCCACGGTTTGGCGAATCACCCAGCTGATGATCCTCAAGCTTAATGGCCGCTGCAAATCCCACGTTGGGAGCTCGACGAGTCCCTCACACGCTGTGAGTCCTCTAGCCAATCCCTCGAGGGTATCGTGTGAACCCGCACACAAGTGTGGTAGCTCAATGACACGCCTCCACTAGAGTTGCTCTTCACGATCCCCTCGCGAGGTGAGCACGAACCTCTCACAATCTCTTCTTCTGAGCACCGCATAATCTTCTTTGCGTGCTTCACGAAGTCTCTTGCCACCAAGCCGCGCCTAGGAGGTGGCAACCTCCAAGAGAAACAAGCACACCGGCTTGCAACACGATCACCTAGTGCCACACGATGCAATCTCTCAAAGCAATCGCACTAGAATCGCCACTCACTCAATTGGATGAACACTATCAAGCTAGAGTGAGTGGAAGGGCTCTCCAAGCACCACTATGCCAGCCACCAAGGCTCAAGTGTGCTAACAAACCTCCCAAGGCCGGCCAAACAAGTATATATAGGCTCCCCATCGAAATAGAGCCGTTGGGGGACGAATTCCCACTTTTCTCAGATAGCGCCAGACGCACTCAGGTGCTACCGCCGGACGCACCAGCGACGCACAAAACAGCCCCGAAAGCAAACTAGCCGCTTTGGCAACTTTTCAAACCCGACGACGCCAGCGCAAAGCGCCAGACGCCCAGCAGCGCAGCCCCGACGCGTCCGTAGAGGGTGTAAACCAACCGACCCGCCGACGCAAAAAAAATACGCCGGACGCGCCAGCGCCCGCGCGCGGACGCGTCCCTACGCTAGTCTCAGCGTCCCGCCGCTGTTGACAGCCCGACCAACGCCCGATCAAACGTCCATAACTCTTTTCATCCGAACTCCGTTTTCGGCGATCTTGGACTCTATAGAAAGCTAACTCAGAGGGCTACACAACCCACATGATTACTTGATCCAAAGCTCAATGGATCAAAGCAGTATTCCACTCCAAATTCAGTCTAATTGTCCGAGAAACACCGAAACACCTTCTTTCTTCTCCAAGTTGATCAACATCAACTTCAACACCTTCTCCTTTGCAAATGTGCCAACACCACCAAGTGTACATCACCATGTGCATGTGTGTTAGCATTTTCACAATCATTTTCAAAGGATTTTCTCTTGCTCTTACCACACCACTCGATCCTAACACATCGCAAAGTTAGATCGCTCAAGTGGCACTAGATGACCGATATGCAAACAAGTTTGCCCCTCTTGATAGTACGGCCATCTATCCTAAACCCGGTCATAAACTTCTCTAAGCTCCTCATGACCGGCGAAATGAAATGCCCTATAGGTTATACCTTTGCCTTGCGCATTTCCATTCCGCCTCCATCTCCAAGTGCCGATACTACATATGCACCAACACGATCAAGAATGATATGATCCACTTCATATCATCACATGACCTTCTTGGTCCATCGATCTTGACCTCACTTGCTCTTCACCGCTAAGTGTTGGTCCGTCGGGCGCCAAGTCCCTCGACTTGCCCTTCACACTTGCAACCGGGTCCATCAAGCCAAGTCTTGTCTTGATCTTCACCACCACGGTCACATGACCGCATGTCATGTCTCATATGCAATAAGCTCCTTCATTGCATCATCACATGTGAACTAATCTCCCGTGTATTATCTCAATCACACAATATTAGTTCACCTAATGTTGACACTCAATTATCAAAACCACAAGGGACCAACCTTTCAGTGTCACGCCACATCCCACGAACCTTCTTTTTAGAGCCGCTAGTCAATAGATCCTCTATTGCCGACAAGGTCCTCGTTACCTCCGACAATCGGGGCGCTAGCATTACTACAAAAAATACGGGCCCTAGTGTCATTGCTGCCCATCTTAGAAGTATATAATTAAAGAACGGTTGATAATAAAGGATAATATAAATTGTTTGACCACACAATCTAAAACATTAAAGACGTGACCTTAGATAGTATTCCTTCTATCCTAATTCACGTGAGTAACGGATTTAAATTAGCAAATCCTGTGATATATCCCCTATGGTTGAGGTGTTTGATTGAGGGATATATGGTTCTTTTCACTCCCTCCTAGTTGTCCTGAAAATCCCATAAATCCTTGCTTTGTGGAAACATAAGTAACGATAATTCCCATAAGTAATGGTAATTCGAATAACCATCTACAGATAAATATGTCACAGTTCACTCAGATTTGCTAATTGAAATATATATGTGACTTACCTATAATTAGAGGGGATAGTGGAAACATAAACTGAAAAGTTAGTAATACAGTCGCTAGAGCATTGCCCTATATTCTGTTTATTCGTACAATAATAATCTAATTGCTCTGGCAAGTGGCAACATGATGCTTCAAGGCTCATCTTGGTTCAAATTCTGTAATTGACACTTCATTTGGTGATATCGCCCCTGACGCAACATTAGCGGTGGATTGGGAAGCTGTAGGATATGATTCTGAATAGACAGTTGAGTAGTAACCACTCCTGGGAATGAAAAATGCTGGCTTTTGTGGAGCCTGGAGGGAGGAAGTGCTGCCGCTGAGCATGACGTTTACTGTTGACATCATCGGCCTATCGACTGGGTTGTCCTGAACACACAGTAAGCCGATATGGACATATTTCAGCATCTGTTGCGCAGGAGCTTGGCTTCTCAAAGATGGGTCCATAATCTCCACAATTGTTCCCATGGTCCAGTGCTCCCAAACCTGTATCAATTATCAAATGCAAATTTTGTTAGTGTTTCTGAAGCAAAGTACTTGTGTAGGGAGTTTTGGGATAGGAATGTCCTACAAGACTTAAGAGATCAATAGACTCCTCGACGTTAAAGGAACCACTGCTTCTTCTTCCGGTTAAGATTTCAAGAATCAAGATGCCAAAGCTGAAAACATCGGACTTTATAGAATAGTGACCACGCATGGCGTACTCGGGTGCCATATACCCACTGCAACATGAAGGGAAATACATTCTAGTCAAGAATAGAGGCATGGAGCTAGAAAGACCAAAAGGCTGACAATAAATGGTGCTAAAAAGTGTTATATTTTGCTCTTCTTTGAACTCCAATTTTGGGGTAAGTGGATGGGAGGCATGGTGACCCCCTGGTTTGGAAGTAGACTTACTATGTTCCAACGACGCGACTTGTAACCTCCCGCGATTGATCCTGTCCAAACAGCCTAGCCAGGCCAAAAATCCGAAATCTTAGGAGTATAATCAGAGTCTAAAAGAACGTTGCTTGCTTTAAGGTCCCGGTGAATAATCTTCAATTGAGAATCTTCATGGAGATACTGTAATCCTCTGGCAATTCCATTTATTATCTTGACTCTCTTTCCCCAATCTAGCTCCTTGTTTTTCTCAGGATCTGGCAGTTGAACAACAAATTAAGCTCATGTCAGAAATGTTAAATTCTGATACAATTTATGCTATCGGAAACAGATTATTACAAAAATAGTACCGAAAAGTATGGTGTCGATGCTTCTATTGGGCATGTATTCATACACAAGTAATTTCTCATGTTCTTGCAAGCAAACACCAACAAGCCTAACAAGATTCTTGTGTTGAAGCTTGGCAACCAAAACAAGCTCATTTTTGAGCTCTTGTATTCCTTTGCCCCGAACTCTGTGAGAGCCTCTTCACTGCAATTTCTTGACCATCAGGAAGGACGCCCTGCGCAAGCGTGAACCTTCAGTTGCTGAAAATGAAAATGCTTTATGAATTGGGGTAGTATGAGTGGCACCTTATAGACAACACCAAAACCTCCTTCACCAAGCCTATTGCTCTCATCAAAGTTACTGGTCGCAGCGCGTAAAGTTGATATATCGAGAAGAAGGGAATCGATGCTTTCAATGTCCCCAACATTAGTTGAATCTGTCAGAATATAGTGACAACACAATATATAAACGTTCACGTATAATCTCCTTGACATTTAAGTTAAAAAACAAAACTAAACGTAATCACTCAAATACATAACATCCCTTTATATGTTAAGTGGTGTTTACATTAAAAGAAATATATATGTCAAGTAGTGCATTGGTTCACATACTCTCTTGCAAATTTGTTCACAATTCCAAATTGTCCAGACAACTTACCCGATGGTGTCTGCTCCCTTGCTGGTCTCCTCCTCCAGAAGAAACAGAGACAAGCAGTACTGATAGCTAGCACCGCAGCAACTATGGGAAGTGCAATTGCTAAGACTATTCCAGTTTTGTTTCTGCCTTTTCCTGTAAACAAAGGCCACAAGCTTCATTAAACAATTCAATCACAATGTCAAAATTAGTAAAAAAAAAAACATATCTTACTTCAATCAAATATCTTTTTGAAAGATACATAGACTCAATCACTTGCAAGAGACTTTGGAGTACAAGCACTGAGAACCTTAGTGCTGCCAGGCCCAGAGATCAAGAAAATCAACTACTAGCAGAGTAGCAGTGTGGTGCTTCGCAATATTTTATTGTCGAAAAGCTCCAATAGGAACAAAACAAAGTTAACTTTATGACAAAATCTTATCTCTTATGACCCTTTCCTAATTAATAGATCATTGGAGTGGACCATGGGATGGCTTAAACACTTACTCCCTCCTCCGTCCCAAAATAAATGACGTTTTAAGCTTCGAGAAATATCTACCGGCAATTATATATTAAAATAGGATTAATATTTATATTACATAATTAGTATCATTGGAAAGATCTTTTGATCTAGTTTTTTAACAAATTTATTTGGAGATTTAAATCTTCTACATATTTTCTATAAATCGAGTCAAACTTGTGGCACGAAAACACAAAAACGTCGTTTATTTTGGGACGGAGGGAGTAACTTTAAGTAGTGCCTACGACCTACTTAGGGCATGTACAACCCACAGACGGCTCGTCGCCCATAGAACCTCGAATTTATCATGCAATGATATAAAAGACAACTCATACAACCTACGCATGGGGTCGACCAGAAGCTATTTAATGTTGTGTATGTATGTTAAGATCAATTACAAATGTAATTGTGTATACAATTGTGTGGCTAAAATTTAGTTTACAATCAGTTTGCAAAAATTTAGCTTTCAGTTCAAGACAGAGACATTCAGTTTGAACAACCATTCATTTTGCTAAAATTTAGTTTCAGTTTACACACACATTCAGTGTGCACAAAAACCATCAGTTTGCCAAATTCAGTTTGCACATGTAGTTTGCATAGCCAAACGTGCAGCTAAAAATGCACAGGATAAGCATTCAGATAGTAGCAAAGATCTGCTCTTGGACTTGATATTCAGTTCACATGCCACCAGTTCACATACATGATACAACAGAGCCATTACATGATGCAGTAAAAATAAAAGGAACTCTCATAAAAACCACTCTGTGCACGTTCTCATTCTAATAAGGAAAATACTGCTCACATCTAGTTTGTTAAAATTGCAAAGAATATCACTCAGAACATTCAGTTCACACACGCACACAGTAAACGAACACACACACGCATGCAGTAAACGAACACACACACGCACGCATAGCTAAACATTCAGAACATTCAGATAGCACAGGAATCAGAGATGTAGCAAGATAATGGGTCGCGCGAGCACGGTGGCAGGCGGGATAGCGCGCTGCACCCGGCGTCATGGGTGAGCTGGGCGGCCGGCGGGGATGCTCGTGGAGGAGGGCGAGCGTGTGCAGCGGTTTAGGCAAAGCTGCGGCGGCCGCTCAGCGGATCAGGGAGGCGGCGATGCCGAGCTCGCGACAGCCTCCTGTCCAGCGGCGGCGCCCTCCTCCCCGGCGGACTCCTTCTCCTCCCCGCTAGCCTCCTCGTCTGCGAGCTGCCCCTCGCTGCTCCACCTCACGGCCGCCGGGCGGCGAGGTCGACGGCAGCCGGGCGGCGCCAGTATCCGGGTGGCCGTTGCGGATATCCTCTTCCCCCCCGCCGGATCTCGGCCAGAGGAGCTGCTCGCGCGCGAGCTTTTGGCGGGAGGGGCGGGCGGGCGTGAAGGATTTCGCGGGGGAAGGCGCGGGCTCGGGCGCCGGCGATCCACGTACACCGGGCGATTCGAGACGACGCCCTCTACAACCCGGGCGGTGGGCGTCTTCAGCCTCGGGAACGGACGGGCGTGCCGATTCGAGGCGACGACGGAGCCGCCTCGGGCCGAACGCTAGGGGGCTTATTGCAAAATCACCGTATACGACGGCGCAGCTACCGACGGGTTGTACATGCCCTTAACGATGAAAACGGATCGGATCGAGCGATAATGGCTCTACCATATCCTAATTCTCTTTTTCTAATCGGTTTCGGATCGGATCGATATTATGCGGATTCGGATGCGAATACGGATTTTTCGTGATGTCGGAAATGGTGCGGGTTCGACCGGTATCGGAGCGAAGCGGACTTTTAGAAATCGGATAATATATGCAAACAAAAATAATACAAGCTCTAAATTTGGACTTAACATTATAAAAAAAAAAGCATATAAAACAAGTAAATATTCTTGTACAAATCGATAGAACGACTTCCCCAGTATGCTTAAAAATATGAAACTAGACAATCACAACACCCACCTACAAATTAGGTAAATAGGCAATCACAGGATTACCATTCTATATGTAGCATAAAGATACTTAAATTATTTTTCAAGTTTTGACGCCTTAAAATATTCGGTTATCCTATTATAAGCATCGGATAATCCGTGTTTAATTATCGGATAATCCATATTCGCCGGATTTGCCAATACCATATCCTACACCGCATCCGCATATAGTCGGATTCGGATTATCCGCATCCGCACGGATATTAAAAACACTTCTCCATATCCTTAAAATTGATTCGAGCGGATCGGTCGCGGAGGATTATCCGTACCACTTTCATCCCTACCCTTAACCCCATTGGAAGCAGAACTAACCACATTGTTTTGTAAGCAGACAGACTTCACTATGCTAAATGGAAAATGCAAGCACGCTTGAAATGTAGTAATGGCCAACTTTTTCATTCACGATTCTTTTTTAAACAAATCTGGTTCAATGCCAAGATACACATATCTGGGTTTTTTTTTAGCATGAAAGGACAGGAAAAACATTTTCCTCCAGCCTTTGCATTAAGTAGAAGGTGAAGAACTACAAGTTCATACACTGTGTCTAAATAAGTTCCCAGAAAACATAAAAAATACTGCACAACAGTTGCCACATATGTGTTTCTTTGTGCGTACATATGCTACGCGTCATTAAGTCAAACGAGTTGTAAATGATAGTGACGGGACTGCATAGATGTGTGTCAAGATAATGTAAGAAAACTCTGCATACAAGGTTACGTGTCCTCTACTAAATCTGTTGACAGTATAATAGTGTGATTCCCAAATAATTAGAACGTGTATAAGCTGAATTCAGTTGTTTACTTCGAATTATCAATTCCAGAGTCGAATGAAACTAGAATATTGCTTGCTCCGCCGTGCCCATGTTTTTATTTTGTGTTCTTGAGACGCCCATGCCTGTTCTAGAATCTGATTTGGAGGGCTGGGCTGACCTAGTGCTAAAATTGCAGATTTAGCGAATTTGTGTTTGACATCTCACCTGGTGGTGTTGCCGTCGGCGTCACGTTAACTGAACAGGAGATGGCGCCGGCGCCGGTGACGGAGACAGCGACGATGGTGCGGAAAGCCGTAGCGTCGGTCCGCCCGTGAAGAAAGGATACACCTCGTACCTGAAATTGCAGCGCACTCCAAGAACCCTGCCGCCCTGCCGCCCGCTGAGGTACTGCGGCATGAATCCAAGTATATATCGCCAAGGCATCGCCGGCAGTAGGCCGGCGTCATGTCCGGCGTGCACTGCGTGAGGCCATAGATGGTGGGGTCGGTGGCATCGAACGCCTCCTCCCCCGTGGCGAACATCCTGGTAGAGTTCGCCGCCGCGTAGTCGCCGGTGGCATTGAGGAGCACGCGGACGGCGGCGTCGAACACCTTGACCGGCGAGCTGACGTTCTGCGAGCTCATGAGGATGAGCTTGTTGCCGTTGCCGGTGGTGTCGTCCAGGAAGTCCGTGTTCGAGAAGCGGAGGTAGCAGCCGTCGTAGTAGACGGTGGCGTCCTTGTTGAAGGCGCACAGCTGCTGCGCGCTCTGGAAGGCGGTGCTGACGCAGGACCCGCACGCCGTGGCGTTGGCGTCCCCGCGGCAGAGCGCCAGCGCGTACACGGTGTCTGGGAGGACGCCGATGCTGCCCTTGGGCGAAGAGCGCCCGGGACGACGAGGCGTTCCTGGAGAGCGCCGTGGCGAGGCTTGCGAGGTTGGACTGGTACGTGCTGTTGGCCGTGTAGTTGCCGGTGTTCCCACAGACCTGCCATGGCTGGGCCTGCGCGGTTGCTCGTGGCGCAAGGAGGAGGAGGAGAGAGGCGAGGAAGGGGGGAAGAGGAGGTGGCCCGCGGCGAGGCGCGGGGCCGCGCGCCGCGACCGCGCGCCGCCGTGGACATATTACACATGGCGCCAGCGGCGGCTTCTTGTGCGTGGTGACTGTCTAACTGACAGGGGAGGGGTGATTAATTTAAGGCTTAAGTGGGTAGTGCCGTTTGCGTTGCAGAGGGTTTGGTGAATGGTTTGACTAAAATGTAGTAGCAGCCTGGGGCCACAGGCTCGCCCTGACCCTGCCGATCCCAGGCAAGTCTAGCCGAAGCAGCCTTTTGCAGTGAAAATAAGACGCCACAGCTTAGAGCAGCCAAATGAATGATTTTCTAAAGTTAAATTTAGCTATTATAACAAAAATTGCTCGCATCGGACTTTTATATGACTATTTAAAATGTCCGGCTCTTCATCCTACCTTATTCGCTCTCTATTTTGATAGCCTACCTATCCTTTACAGACTCTCTTGGAGCACTCTAGTATTTTTTTCAAAACTATTTTCGTGGGTAGCTAAACCATTAAATTTGACTAGTCCGCTTTGGCTAATCTCTTGCCGTATGTTTGGTTGCGGAATCAATGGGTTGGGTTGACTCCAACCCTCATTTTGGGAAAGAGCCAACCCATCCATTGTTTGGTTGGACCATTAATTTTGGGGACGGAGTGAACCTATCCCGTGTTTGGTTGAAAAAATTGGGGATATGGGTTGGATGCTAACTTTGGTGATTTTGCATCAAGACCCCGAGGTATTTAGAAATCAAGAAAGCCTATATTAGCAAATCTTTTTCTCTAGCATTTTTGCATCGGGACCCTCGAGTAGAGTTTCTAATTAATTTTTGCCCTGTCTTCTTCTACATCCAATCGTATCGTAGATGGGCGATCGGCGCCAGCGCGGCTCGTCGAGGCTAGCGCCACGCCGCAGCTTCGTCGGGAATCCAGCTTGAAGGTTGTGGCGCCGCCGGCGGATCCAAAATTCACGGTGATTCCCCGACGGCGCCGTTGAAGCCCTCCCCACCGCACTCCCACCGAGAGCACCGGGCGAAGTCGCGCCCATGGCGGCCGAGCCTTGGCGGTGGGGTGGCCGAGGTCTTGGGCGGAGCCGACCGCTGGGCGGGCTCGCCGCCCGGAGAGGATCAGCCCTGCCGCACCGGGCGGGACTTCGACCCCCACGGAGAGGAGCGCCTTCTTTGTGATGGCGACGAGGGCGGCGGCGATGCGCACCGCGGGTGTGCTCCTTCTCCGTTCCTCTCCATTTTCCCTCAACGAAACCCACGCGGGTCGGCTCCGTCCCGCCCGGATTTTGGCGGACGGAGCGAACCCGCATCTTCATTGAATATTCCCTCGCTGGGTTCGCTCCGTCCCTTACTCTTTGTTGACGGTCACTAACGACACATTTTTAACGTCAACATTCTACCATAAAGGGGTGAAACTATACATTATCATACTCATATACATTTACTACTCACATATTTCCACTTGTAGTGTCCAAAATGTATTTTGTAGGATTTATAATAAAAACAGGTGGAAATAGGACCAAAAGGCGCGACCACTCGAAAGTGTACTTCGAAGATTACAAGCCCGGGGATAAAACGGACCAAAACGCCAAAAATCGGGCCGAGCAAACGCCACCCCACAACTTTTCGTGAGCAAATGACGACGGCCGCCAAAGCTCGGGCCGAACCGGGCGGAGGGGGTGCGGTCGCACCCCAAGGTGTGCCCGCACCCAAAATATGGCGGTTCGGGCCCAACTTTGGCGAGGCGGTACATTAAGTGCCAAAAACGCGGTGCGGGGGTGGATCGGCTGGTTCGTCGAACGTGGACGCCTAGAGGAAGTCGGTTTGGTGCATTCATGGTGTAACATTAGCACTTAGCCCCCTCCTCTCATCCTATAAGTAGAGGGCCTCTCCCCCTCTCTCAACACACACCATTTGGAGACTCCTCACTCACCACACTCCTCTCTACTCCACCTCTCTCTAGTTCTTTTAGCTTTAGTAGTATTTGGAGCAAGGCTAAGCTTCATTGGAGAGCTTGTACTTGGGAGAAAGGAGTATTTGGTATGAATCCAATTATGGTTTCTTCTCAAGTCTTGTTCTTATTTAGTTGTGCAATAGAGCTAGAGTATATTCATGTTATAGACTTGACATATGAACTAGCATATAGTTTCTATGTTATATTCTTGACATGTTGTTCTCGACACGATCATGACAGAAGAACTAGACTATAGTTCCTATGTCGTGGTTAGTCGTATAGAACTTTGGGCTTAACCATTCGTGCCATGTATTTGAGTAGAGTAAGAGTTGTCTTGAGATGGCGGTTCGTTGTGGTCTTCGGCCCGCCCATGTTCTAGCTCGCTCATCCGTAGGGGTGAGAGTCCGCTGGGGACATGGGATGTACCTTAACATGCGGGCATGGTGCCCGGATGAGCGGAACCTTCGGATATGAGAGCATGCCACGGTCGTGGGGGTAGGCGGCGTGGTCGTGACAGGCCTTGTCCGCCCCTTGTAATCCCCCTCGTTCGTATGTGATGTAGGAGTTCGTAAATGCCTTCCATTGGGCCGGATGGTACCGGGAGGTCTCCGTCCATCTCACTCTCAACCTAAAACTCTAGTCATTTATGTTTGCATGATTATTAACTTGTTCTTTGCACAACTATACATTAGGAATGCCTGCTTCACTTAGGAATATTCTTTATTCTTTATTTTCCTTTTATCCTTGAGGTTGGCCCAAGTGTGTGTCACACTATCTTATGAACTATCATGACTTACCCCCGCATTGAGTATTGGTCAACTACACGACATGTCGCCTTGTTCATGCCCCCGCTAGAATCCTACACCATGCCTTCCCTTGGGAAAAATATAAATAACGATACCCCTGAATATCTCCTGGTGAAATGCTACAACGGTATTTCCATGCGCTTGTGGACTTGTTCTCAGAACGTTACGAGAATGCCACCCGACATCCTCTGTGGCAATGTTGCCGAATGTAACAATTCGGTGAAGTCGCCGTGGGAAGTCAACCTTTGGTTTTCCAACACTCCCGCCTTTTTGGCGATTGCGCCTCTGATTACCAATAGGCATTTCTAAGCGTGATTGTTTTTTTGGTGATTGCGTTAAGAAATGTCAACACTCTTTCCATCCAAACACCGAAAAAATGGTCGGACCCGTCCGGGTTGGACTACTTCTTCCAACCAAACACACGGTTGGAGATGCTTACGAGCTCTTGTATATTCGATGAGTTAGCTAAAAAAGAAAACCTTCATCAAAACTCGGATCCAATAGACTCTTTATTTTTCTCGGCTAGCTAATCTCGTTTTCTATTTCTCTCTCAAGCTAGCCAAATATAGAAGACATGTCCCGCTAGTCATCTCCCCCGCTCGGTGCATGTTGGATTTAGAGAAGCTATTGAATTTGTTTATCTTTTTGCTAGCTATTTATTTTACATAATAGCTAATTAGGATTTTAGATACTCATAGATACAAGAGCTCTTGGAGATGCCCTTACCCAATTCCGTCTAGCGCAGATGCCCTTACCCAATTCCCCGTCTAGCGGTTGATCATGCGAGTTAGCTAACTCGTGGTCGATCTGACCACGACGTTGCCTTCCTTAGGTACAACGCTCTTTTTCCTCAGCTTCCCTCCTTTTTTTTCTCTCTCTTTTTGCATGTGCTAATCTCAGCAAACTCGTGGTCGATCCGACCATGACACTGCCTTCCTACGATTGGGGATCTTTATACGGCTCGGTACGTTGATTGTGTCTTCAATGAAGACCATTTTCCAGCATTAGGGAGAGATCGGCATCCAGAAGAATGCCGAGAAATTGAATGGAAAGCAACTGGGTTGCAATCTTTAGACCCACGCACCAGTGAAACCGAACTAGAAGTTCGGAGGATCATACATTTGCAAATTCTTGCAAATAAGCTGCTAGATGCCTTCACTGATCATAAAAGAGTGACAAAGGTCATATATACCTGTAGTAAATGCGCGAGAGAGAGTTCAGGTACCCTAGAAAGATACCAACCCTACAGTCTCCACCAATCCTAGGAAAAGGGGGAGACCTCCGGGTGTGAAAGGTCTTAAATGGGTAGAGGAGGGGGCGAATAGCCTATAAAAATTTCTACAACAACACTTAAGCAAGATGGTTAGACAATAAGATGGCGTAGCAAAAGATGTGATGCTTCTAGTTATCTATGCAAGCCACTACACAAGAATTTCTATGGTAACTATGATCTCTAAATAACACACAAGTTAAGTCACTAAGTTACTCCTAGGTGAAAACACTACACAAACTAGTGAGCTAACTAGCAAGCGAGCTACTACTACTCAAGACAAACAATATAAATACAAGAGTAGAGGGTAATCGATATATCGCTGGTGTAGAGAAGGGGTTGAAGCCAATCACCAAAGTCAATAAGAAATCTCCAATGAGAAAATCACACTTGACACCATGATTTTTTCCTGAGGTTCACGTGCTTGCCGGCACGCTAGTCCCCATTGTGGCGATGCACCCACTTAATGATTCGCAAGCAAACGGCCGGTGCCAAATCCCTCGGAGGGAGCTCACAAGAATCACTCACAAGATGGGGATCCACAAGCCACGAGCAATCCACTAATAATACCTTTCGCGAATCTCCCGCTGGGAAGGCTCAAGTCCTCTCACAAGTCCACCGCTGTGGCCTCGAACAATCACCAATCGAGCTCAACACAACCACCAACTCCAAGCCGCTAGGGAACCAAGCAAATTCCCAAGAGAAATAAGAATTCCACAGCTCCTCCGAAGAACAAGTGTCTTTAGATGCAATCAACAAGCAAATGCACTTGAATCTCACTCAATCTCACCAAAGATCAAAGTTAGGTAAGAGAGATGAGTGGAGGGGAGTTGTCACAGCTCAAGAGAGTGTTACGATGTTCAAATGTGCAAGAGAGAGCTCCCATGGCTGGCCACACAAGTATTTATAGGCCCCCAACGAAATAGAGCCGTTAGGGGCGAATTCCATCTATTGTCGGGCTCGCCGGACACGCCAACAAGCAGCGCCGGACACACCCGACGCCGTTCACCGCCCGTGCGGCGCTTAGTGAGCCGTTGGCGTCGGCGTAGTGACGTCCGCCGCATCCGGCGTGAGCACCCGTCTGCGAGACTCATGGACCGCGTCAGCGCCGCGCCGACGCACGGTCGCGGCGCCCGGATGCGCCGCCAGCCGAGGCCGAGAGGCCCGGGCGCCGAGGGTCCAAACCCTAGCGTCCGACGTGAAAGCGCTGGCGCTGCGGCCAAAGATCCGGCGCGGTGATTTCTGCGAGGCGTCATCGTTTTCGTTGTCGCCTTTCCTTCAACTTGCTACCCAACAAGTAAACCAACTTGAGCATGAAGGTTAGCAAGATTTCTCGAACAAATTGCATCCAGCGCAATAGAAAATAGGCATCTCATTTTCTCAAAAGCGCTGAAACCCAAACCGACCGCCTTTGCACAAGTGCCAACACCACCAAGTGTACATCTCCATGTGCATGTGCGTTAGCATTTTGACAATCATTTTCAAAGGCGAAGTTAGTGCGCTAGATTCTAATGCATATGCAAGTCACAATGAACCTAGAGGCACTTCTAATGTGGATTAGCCGTGGATTCCCCTCTTGATAGTCGGCTATCTATCCAACATGTGATCACACTCTCTATAGTGTCTTGATCACCAAAAGTCAAAAACCTATTAGGTATACCTTTGCCTTGATCTCTGGGTTTTTGCTTTTCCAACGAGTGAGCTTGATGATCCATCATGTCCACCATCATAGTCCTTGTTCATGATCATATAGCTCCACACCATCCATGTTATCCTATTTCATAAGCACACTTAGAGTAGAGGATTAGCATAAAGAGGTTGCATCAATTTCCAAAACCAAACATGAGATTTCAGGGTGCTTAGGACAAGGCCCCGCGGAGACGTCCGCAAAGGCGAGTAACTGTAAGGACCTTGATGTCGAGAAGATGGCCTAGAGGGGGGGGTGAATAGGCCTACAAAAATTTTAGCCCAATGTGAAATTAGTAGAGAGCAACCCTGTCTCCCCGATGACCGTGAGTTCACCACGGCTCAAACTTGGTGAAGATGATGTTGAGATACTCGAAAACAGCCCTGCAAAATTTCAGCTCAAACGGAAAGTTAAAACCTCGAGCGGCACCGCCGCTCGGGCTAAGCTGCACCGCCGCCTCTGCAGAAAAGGTTAGCCCACAGTTCAAAATCTACCCAACGAAATTTAGATCGGTTAAATTCCTTAGCTTCCTCGGAAGGGTAGAGATTGCGGTCGAGTGCTAGAACAAGTAGATCGTGAGCCACAAAGTAGATCGACCTCAAACTCTAGAATCACCACAAATACAAATTTGAAATGCAAGAATGTAAATGAAGCACAAGAGACATAGCGATTTTTCCGTGGTTCTGGCATTGCCACCAAGGTCGGGCTTAAGTCCACGTTGTTGAGGTATCCACACAAGGATTGGCTTGCCACAAAGCCTTGCCTTGCCCTTGTTCTCAAGTCAAGGGAGTGAACCCTTGAGATGAGGGGTGTTTTCAATAGAAGTAGAGGGTGATAACAAACGTCCCGGAGCAGCCACAACAAGATGGAAGCTTTCGGGCAACGCCTAGCCAGCTAGGAGCAAAGCTCCAAAAGTAACAAACACAATCCAACGGCTTGAACGCGAACCAAGTGCTCTTGGAGATGAAGAACAGGTTGGAGAGCTCTCTATTGTAGTTTGGAGTCTCAATCTCTCAAGGGATTGGAGAGGAATCAAAGAGAGAAGCTTGAGGGGCTCCAATGGTGAGTGAGGGGGAGAGAGAGCAGCTCCGTGGCACCCGAGAAGGGAATGGTCGAGATGACCGTTGGAGGGGATGAGGGAGGTGTTAAATACCCCCTCATGTCCCAACGGTCGATCAGGAGCGCCTTTGCCTCTCTCGACAAATGCAAGACGCCGCATAGCGGCACTGCCTCTCGTGAATTGCGGCACTACCGCTCGGGCCAAAACAGCAAGAATGGAAAAGTGTTGAGCTAGCTATCTTGGTTGAGGTATGAGGATGTATTGGTCAAAGATTGAGCACTTGGTTGCACATAAAAGCTTGTGCATTGTATCCCCCTTTATAGTACGGCTTTTCCTAAACTCAATTTCAAAACATAAAGGAATGTAAACCATCTTTGAGCGTAGAGCCATCATCACTTGCAATTTGGGGCTGCTACATATATATAACATCCTCAATCATCTTTGTCTCTTCTCTTTGAGCGAATATGTCTTGAGCATGTGACTTGAACCACTTCCATACATATGAGTTCATTTTCATGGCTTCAAGTCACTTCCACTAATGATTTGATTCTCAACACAATATGACTCATCATAGCTTGATTAGTTCCTCGACTAAATGCAAGTACTCTCTTCTTCACCTTAGCCATGGTACCTCGGTCCCAAGTCGCCGCTTGCCCCTTCACCTTCGCTTAGTACCTCGAAGCCCTTTCCTTGCTATCTTCACCTTATCAAGACATACTTAAGTCACATCACATTAAGCATCCATTGAATAACCATCTCTTCAATATTGTGATCCTTGCTTGAATATCTTCTAGATATGAATGTTGAAATCAATCAAGCTCTGGTTTGACTCACATAGAGACATATATGGATCAACATCAATATTGTCAAGCCAATTCACAATTCCTTATATCCTCTTTATTTTGGCTTGACATTCCTAACACTCACTTCAATCTCTGTCTTCATACTTCTAGCTTGATCATATCAATGTAAAGTGATGTTCCAAATCTTTATCCCTACAAGCAACTAATATAGAGAACATCTTATATCCGTTATGAATTGTCTCCTTTGTCATTTCACCTTTGCTTGAAATATCTTCACTTATGCACTCTTGATTCAGTTTTTAATCCTTGATCAACACTAGTTCATTGTCCAACTCTTCTTGTTCATGCAAAGCAAGCCATCATAGAGACCAATCCACAACCATCAACTTATGTCTCATTTACCATTTGTCAAGTATGCTTGCTTGCACATGATACTATGATATCTCACAACTTAGAAGCCATTTCATTGATTCCATTTGCATTGTTGTCTTTTGCTTGAACTAGATCTGTTTCCATAATCCTCCAACACAACAATATATAATTTGGCCTTTGCTTCAACACTATGTGGAATACCATCAAGTTTGCTTACTTGTTGAACCTTGGATATACTCGCTAATACACAATCCACAAGTATATGCAATAGACTCAATTTCCTGTTCAACACTTGGCAAACTTATTAGACCTTTAATTATGTTGTCACTCAATTCACCAAAACCCACTAAAGGGCTAGATGCACTTTCAAGAATCGAGCCACCTATCACACTTAAGGAATCAGATGAAGAAGCTCAACCTGAAGTTGAGAGCAGCCCTGAAGTGGCGGCTCGACCTGAAGTCGAGTTAGTCCCTAAAGGACACCATCCTAAAGATGGAAACCCCAATGCACCATGCGTGCACCATCATATTGGGACATCGGAACACCCTGGCTCAATCATTATGGGAAATCACGATGAGTTGGATGATGAGATTGCCACTAATTATGTGGAGACATGAGAATCATATCATAGAAAGACCACTGTTGTCGACATATATTTTGCCTCAAAATTGTTAATTCTTTGGATTCGATCCTGAACCAAAGTCCTTGGCAGAGTGCCGTAAGCGCTCTGATTGGGATAAATGGAAAACAGCAATTGAGGCAGAATTGCGCTCGCTTTACAAAAGAGAAGTTTTTGGGTCTACAGTCCCAACACCTCCAAAAGTCATCCCCTCAGGATGCAAATGGGTCTTCCTCCGGAAGAGGAATGAACATGGTTAGGTGGTAAGGTATAAAGCGAGGCTGGTGGCACAAGGGTTCACGCAAAGACCCAACATCGATTATGATGAAACTTACTCTCCGTCATGAGTGGCATAACGTTCCGATATCTATTATCTCTAGCAGCTAACTTGAATTTAAAAATGCATTTGATGGATGTGGTGACCGCATACTTGTATGGGTCACTTGATTCGGAGATTTACATGAGAGTCCCTGAAGGACTCAAGATCCTTGGACCGAATCAAAACTGCAACATGTTCAGCATCCGCCTGCAACGGTCGTTATACGGTTTGAACCAATCCGGAAGGATGTGGTGGTTCAACCGGTTGAGTAACTTCCTCCTGAAGAGGGGTTACACAAACAATGATTATTGTCCCTGTGGGTTTATCAAGAAATCCCTGATGAAGGGTTTCTACGTCATCTCGGTTTATGTCGATGATTTGAATACCATCGGCACCACATAGGACATTGAAGAAGCAATGGCTTACCTCAAGACGGAGTTCGAGATGAAAGAGTTTAAACCCAAATTTTGTTTGGGCCTGCAGCTCGAACACAGTCTACCCATACTAAGAGGGTGCTTGAAAAAATCAATATGGATAAAAGCCACCCTCTTAAGACCCCCATGGTGGGCCGATCCCTAGAAGTAGAAAAGGACCCATGTAGACCAGGGGATGATAATGAGAAAGTATTGGCACTTGAAGTTCCATACTTTAGTGACATTGGAGCACTGATGTACCTTGCAAACTACACAGTGCTTGATATTGCATTTGCAGTAAATCTATTGGCAAGGTACAGTGTTGCCCCAACCAGAAGACATTGGGTCGGCATTAAAACTATCCTCAGGTACCTTCAAGGTACCCCGGACCTTGGTCTATGGTTCCCGAAGAACCAAGAATCAACCATGGTGGAGGTTCATGGCATTGGCTATATGTCTGACCCACATAATGCCATATCACATACTGGTTTTGTGTTTCTCTATGATGGTGCAGTCGTCTCTTGGAGGTCTGTGAAGCAAACTTTGGTTGCCACATCGACCAACCACTCAGAGATTATTGCTCTGTATGAAACTACACGAGAATGTGTGGCTACAACGTAATTTGTCTTGCTCTTAGCTTCTGGTGTCTGAAACATTTTCTATGATGCCATGTCTCTGTTTCTGTTGGTAGCTCCGAGTCAGGCCGTTAACGGACAGATGTGTGCCCTTGTAACAGTGTTTCTCAACTCAAGTAATAACAGAACTGTAAATTTGTCTCTGAACCTCTATTCCGTTCTCTGTTCTTCAGTTGTTCTTCTCAGAGTGCTATCCACTCAGTTATCCGTCACAGTTCTGATTCGGAACTTGATACAAGGTGAGGCGAAGACAGAAGGATCTCTCAGTTTGGGTTCAGTTTTAGGATCTTTGGGCGGAGGAACTTGAAGGATCTCTCAGTTTGGCCAGTTCAGGTTCTAGTTTTGCCTCGTTTGTTACTTTTTTCCGATGATGCTTGTGAAAATATGAGGTCTAGGTAGAATTCTGTGAACAGCTTTGATGCTCCGTGCATAGCCGGTTGTTTCTTGTTTGTAACCGTGTGGGACTGTTAGATGCCCCATGAGGTGCACAAAAGTGACCCTGTAGCATTAAAGAATTAAAATGTTATGAATTCCAGTATATTCATCACCAACATGCTGGGAGCAACCCAACAGCTGGGACCTGGGATATGCGCAACTACTCGGCGCGCGCGCGCTACGACAGCTAGCGGCGCGCATGCGCCAGACACCTAGCAGCGCACGCGCAAGTATCAGTGCCCTGTTTCTACTGTCTCGACTACTTCCTGTGCTAGTGCACGTCCGCTTAATTAATTCCAACCATTTTTTTTTTTTGTTTCTCTTGTCAACCGTCTTTGAGCCAGAAAATTTATTTTTCTACGAGCTAAAAATTTTCTTTTAGGGATATCGGATTTGTGGGTAAAGTAAAAGGGCGGGGAATGGTTTTACATCCATATGGAAGTGAAAGTACAAAAATATTGTTTTTAAAACCAATAATCTTATAGGAGGCATACTTTTAAAAAGACAATTGCCCCAAAACCATTGTCCGATAGGGGGCATACTTTTGAAAAGACACTTAGCCCAAAAACCCATTGCCAAGTAGGGGCATGCTTTTCAAAAGATAATTGTCCCCAAAACCCATTGCTTAAGTAGGGGGCATTTTCCAAAAGACACTTGCCCCAAAACACATTAAAGCTGGAAGGGGACATGCATTTAAAAGAACACATGCCCCAAAACCCTAAATTTAAAAATCGCTTAGTGACTCGGCAAACGCCATGAACCCTAATCTCAAAGAAACGCCATGAACCCTAATCTCAAAAAACGCCATGAACCCTAATCTCAAAGAAACGTCATGATCCCTAATTTCAAAGAACGCCATGAACCCTAATCTCTGCAAAAAGCCATGAACTCTAATCTCAAAGAAAAGCCATGAACCCTAATCTCAAAAAACACTATCAAACATAATCTCAAAGAAAGCCATCAACCCTAATTTCAAAGAAAGCCATTAACCCTAATCTCAACAAACGCTATGAACCCTAATCTCAAAGAACACCATGAACCCTAATCTCAAAGAATGCAACGAACCCTAATCTCAGCCAACACTTAGAACCCTAATCTCAACAGACGCTATCAACCCTAATCTCAAGAGACGCCTAAACCCTAATCTCAAAGAACGCCGTGAACCCTAATCTCAAAGAAATGTCATCAACCCTAATCTCTCGCAACGAACGTGAACCCTAATCTACGCAACGCCATGAACCTAATCTCAATAAAATTACCAAATTCATTAATATTTTATCTTATATTATATGATATATGAAATTAATAATCAAACGATATTAACACCCTAATCTAATCAAACGCCATGAAATCTAATCTCAAAGAAAAGACGGAACCCTAATCTCACAAACGCCATAAACCTTAATCTCAAAGATACGACATTAACCCTAATCTCAAAGAAACACCATCAACTCTAATTTCAAAAAACTTTACACTCCAAATTTTAAAACTTTGTACTCCAACAATAAAAACTTTGTACTCTTAGATGTAAAACTTTGTCATCACGAAAACTATCTCAAAACATATCCAACATAGATCTAGTTTTATAGATCTCGTTATAATAAACGCGATGGTGCAAACGGAATTGAAAAACAGATGTTTGACGAGAAAGTTATTATATTTTAAAGTTTCTATATCGTTAAAAAAAACGAATCTGACAACTCGTCTGCGCGCGCTAAGTAATCTGTTGGTCCCGTCACGACTAATTAGATGGTCCGGCTGCTGCCAAGTAGATGTGCGCGCACGCGCTACCGGCCACGGGCCCGCGTGCACTGTTATATTTGGCAGCGCACGCGCGCCAAATAAGGTCTGGGCATGATACAAATCACAATAATAGAGCAAGTAGAACCCGGAACACCGCAAGAAACAGAAAAGGGGTTCGTGGCATGTGCTGCAAGACATGGGCCCAACAGTCAGGTATTGCTCCTCACATCTCTACTATAAAGCGCACACTTTTTTTATTTTTTAGCGCAAGACAAAGCAACATCATCCGGCTCGATCTCACAACCGAAGCCAGGATCGAAAGTTTATCCACAGGTCTTACATCTCTCACATCCGCCTCAGCGCCCGCGCACAACCGCTCACGCTCGTGGACACCAGAGTTCGATCCCTCCACTACGCAGGTTGTTCTAAATTTTTTTCGTAAATCTCTATCTCTACTATAAAGCGCACCACTTCTTTTCTTTTTTAGTGACAAAGAAACATCATCCGTCGGATCTCATAACCATAGCCAGGATCGAAAAAGTTTGTCCACAGGTCTTACATCTCTCACATCCGCCTCAGCGCCCGCGCACAACCGCCCACGCTCGTGGACACCAGAGTTCGATCCCTCCGGTACGCAGGTTGTTCTAAATTTTTCGTAAAAAAAGTGAAAGGCCATATGGGTCATGGGAACCCTAAACGCCAAGAGGATGGAGACGCCGCCGCCATGGGAGTCGAGCCATCGAGACAGTGGCATAGGACAGGCGACCAGGGAGACGACCACCACGGCAGCCGACAGGCTGGGCGCCTGCCACCAGGGCGAGGCCGCCGGCCTGATCCGCCCGGCTGCTGCTGGACTCCCAAATCCAATCGAGACGGGGCATAGGAAGAGGAGAGCCTAAAACCCTAGCCAATCCCCCAATCGAATCCCACCACCAGAGCGATGAAGCCTGCACCCGGAAGCCGTGGCGACGACTGCTGTTGCGGCGCTCTGGCTGGAAGACGGCCGGCGGCAGCTCGGGACCTGACACGGAGGAGGCGGCGGCGCGAGTCACGGACGCCGTGGCGATGGCTACTGCTGCGGTGCTTCGACCGAAAGACGAGGCGGAGATGCCATCGTGGGACTGCAGGACGCGGCCTCCAGAACTCGCGGGCGCCAGCCACCGGGCGAGGAAAGGCCGCAGTGGGGCCGCGACTGTGGGCTAGGCGAGGCTGTGGCGGGGCGCGGTGGATGGGGTGCCACCGTTGCTGCGATGAACGGCCACAGCTCCAGGGACGACAGGTTTGCTCACGTTCTCATGAGTTGTAGTGTGTCCGTGCAAGTCTGCTTGCGCGAATTGTGTCGACAGGTTATTCTTATGCGTGCAATTACAGTTTTGTCAGATTTATCAATGAGAATAGGTTGTAATTTTTTTGTTACAATTTGAAAGGTAACGCATTGATATTTCTGTTGTTACATTTTGAAAGGATATGCATTGATTTGGTTTTCCTCGACTTCTTTTCAGTAGCTTGTGTCATGTACCCTGCAAGCACACAAAGAAGACAAAGTTAAGGTTCATTATCATGTAAGTATATGATCTGAATACCTTTTAAACCTTGCCGTATTTTTCACATTGATTTTTCAGTGATGTAGCCCTGCAAAAGTTATTGGATCCACCTAAGGTCTTGTTTTTTGGTTTGCTCGTACAGATGGAGGATGTCCTGGTCTCCTGGATCCATGTATTAGTTGTTGTATTAGTTAGTTTGCCTATTTCTCCTTTCTTTTGTTTCAGTATATGTTTTTGAACTATTACACCTTTAGAGCAGTGAGATGCTATTTGTATTTTCAGTTGATCACAAAACTGCTTACTGCAATGCAGGCCATCGTGCTAGCTAAATTTAGGAGCTTCATGATTGAAGACTCTTCTCACTTAAGTAATTGTTCCTTCTGATTCTTTTTTTTTTAATTTATTCATTCAGCATATGGCCTATTGTTATGTTTTTTTTTTTTTTGGCTTGCTTGAACTTAGTCAAACAAACTGATGGACAAGTCTCACAAGACAATAGAAGATCTTTTCAATGCCAAAGCATTAAGTTCATATGATCCCATACATTTGGATATGCTGCACAAGAGGTCACTGACTGTTCCCATACATCTTGATCTCCGAGCATAAAGCTTTTAGATAAATAATATTATGATTATCAATGCTATATTTGATATTTTTTAGAATAATCAGCCAGGGTCGAGGTCTTGTTTTTTGGTGCAAGTGGCTAACTGAAATGTTAGTTGTCATTTGTCAATGCACTAAATGCTTTAACCTCAATGGTAGTTATGATTTAGAGTTAGGTTTTGTCTGAATATAGTGTTTTGTGCTCAAAAATGGATTTTGTTTGGGGAGACCATAAGTTTTGTTTGTTTCTGATACATGGAGCCAAGACCAAAGACCTTAGCCCTGCTTATATTGAAAGCATATAGGAACTGACTACTCTGCTTCTGTTGCCAAATTCTATGCAGGCTTGCAACGACGGATCACCGGTGGTGAGGGGCAGCTCCTGGCGGAGCAACGCCGACAAATACAGGTAACCAATTCATTTTCAGTAGCATATATCGCAACTCAGCGGTCTCAGCCTCTTAGGCTTGTTTATTCAGGATTCAAGAACAACGGAAATAAAATACTCTATTCGTGAAAAGGGAGGCATATTGGAAAGATAGTGATTCGGAATCAGAATTATTTAAGACGCCCTTTGAATGCTAATGGACTGATGCCAAGTGTCTATGCCTCTCTTTTCACGACAAAAAAATTCAAAATGATTTACAGATAGCTGGATTGTTTCTTCTAATTTTCAACGTTAATTTGTCTGTATCAAATATGGTAGCTTATGGCAATAAGGTGTGATTATTATGCTATTTATTTTTTTGTAAATTAAATGGTTCAGCTTCAGAGAGGGTTAACAATGATTTTTAACGTTATTTTGTCTGTATCAACAATGTTAGAAGCATTTGGTACTCTTTGGATAAAATGTTACTGCTTTGAGAACACTCTGCGCTGAGCAGGAGCTGAACTGTGTCAGTATTAATAAGGACAATATTTGTGATTCCTTTGTTTGTTAGCACGGTTGATTGATTTTATTAGCCATTAAATAGCTTGGTACAGAATTTTCAAAATGGAATAACTACACTGACTACAGAACACTTCTTCCTGCAGGCTTGATGATGGACAAGTTGCTACATGGCTATGCACTGTACTGGAAAGCTGAGCATCCCGCCTCTCCCCTATGACACAGATCAAAAATAAACTTTTGACAAAGATGCGTCATATTATGACTTATTATACATAAATGTTTGCCTGCTTCGATACATGCTCAAATACAATCATGTAAAAGTTGAACTATGAAAAAAAAATTGTCATTTACTTGTTTTCATATGCTTCTCTAAATGACGCCGTAAGCGTTAGCTTACGGCACTATACTAGTGATATATAGTACAGAATTGGTTCACAATTTCACAAACACGGATCAGAACATAGCACCCCAAAGACACATGCAATGCAAGTTAAATCATCACAATCACTGGATGCCTCTACAGTACCTAAATCACTATCTCGTTATGATCATCCCTGTAGGGAGAGCCAGCCACCCGTCTGCTCTTCATTAGTCTCCACAGGCTAGAGTAATTGAATCAATCTCCTGTTTTCGTTCCATTTCACATAGGACGAGTGCTGATAACTATGTGCATAACCGTCACAGCAGCAATGCATGATACTGAAAATGGACACTATGCCAATGGTCCGTCCCTCCGCACCCGAACACGCTCACCGTTGAAATGGATGTACTTCCACTTTTTCAAGTATTTCTCAAGGACGTGTTTTTCTTTTTCTTCTTGGCCAAAATCCACGAATGCTTTTCCAATCCGTCTCGCTGTATCCTCATCTGGTCGCACCCCTAATTCCTCCATGTCAGCATATATCTGAAATTAGCCAGAGGAACACAGTAAGACTTCAGGCCTCTTCTCTCTTCTAATTTTGAACACCAGAGCTAAATTCCAAATCTGACCAGGCAGCTAGACAAGTGCTATGGAAACAGGTCCACTAGACCACATACAAGGAATTGCTTCCCATCCTGTTCCCATATGACTGAATAAGCTGTCGATTAGGCTCCATGATCCGTACTAGATGGGGACCATATGAATACGAATACTGGTTAACCTTTCTAAGAACATTGAACAGCACGTGACTTGCATAATTTTCAGAACTCAAGCATCAGCCAACTCATAATTATGGTTTCAATGAAAAGATCGACTCATAATTTATTATCATAGAATTTCATGTACCAGTCAACAAATATAATTGGAATGTAAAGAAAGCAAGTAATGAGACACATATTCAATTACAGTCAGGGGAAGGGGAAAGGGGATAATGTCGCTTAATCCTATGAGAAAGTGAAAATGAGTAAGATATACCTCCAAAACTTTATCTGGACTTTGGTGAATGTCATACATCAAGATCATCCAAGAGAACAACCTCTTGGGCACTGAGCGTGTATGAGTCTGTATTACATTATTCCAAATTGACTCGGCTTCGTCTACTCGTTTATCCATAAAAAGTGCGAGCAGAAGTGTATCATATGTTGTCCATGTCAGCACCTGGCCTTTGCTCATCAACCACTTGGTTACCTGTGAAATGCATTGAAATTCTGAAAGTGACTGGCAAAACTAGTTTGCTATCAGAAACTGCAATAACAGTACTCCAAATAAGAACACCTAAGCTCTCGACTTGCAAGAACCTACTATAGCTTTTATCCATAACGGTCATACCTGGATTATTCTTAGCCATTGTTGTCGCCTTTTCAACATCCCCAAAGCTTTTGCTGCTGCTATAATAGGAAATTCAGGCTCAAAAGCACTCCACTTGTCCAATGCACCATAAATAGCTTCTCTTTCATTTGGTAACTTTGAAACCTAAAAGATATGGTTCCACAGACTGATTTGTTGAGAACAAGTCAGTTTCTTAAGCCTGAAGCGTGATAAAGTGATCTTATATCTTACAGTATCTTTTTTTTTCAAAAGATCTGGAATTACGGCTTGGTTAATAAGGAGGAGGAGCAAGTGCATATCTTACAGCATCAATAAGACGTAGAGCCTTCTTCCCTGACCCGGCTGTCTCCTTTCTGATCCACAAATGTTGCTGCTTGTTTGGTTTCTTTGACACCCTATGCCATAATAAATGCAAATTAATTTGTTAAATGATAAAGAGCAGTTCATAGTGCACATCGTTATATCAGAAGAAGTTGTTGCAAACCGAACAAATACATATGATGCATGAAGACGTGAAGACCATAAAGGAGAGCCAACCAACTAAATCCATTAAATGTGCCAGCATTTCTTAAAGCCTTTTTTTTTTTGCAAAACCTCTTTGATTGATGGAACCAACAGGTTTCAGTCAAGATGCCAGTGAGGATGCCTGACAACAAACAGACCTTGGGTGCTGATTGTGCTGTCTTGAGAGTGATGGGATGCCCCTGACAGAATTCTCCCTCGGGAATGACGTAAGCATGCCATGATGAATGGAATCAGTACCAACTGAAAAACACAAACAATGATGGAAATGAAATTCATTATAGTAACTAGGAACAATAATCAAATAATGTGACAATGGAACACATAGATAAATCCCTGGCCACTAAAGAAATCAGTATACAACACTTGCAAAATGGTTTCATTTCCAATGTCATTCTAAACATAAAGAAATATCAATGGAGATAACTAAACCGAGGCTCGAAGCCTCGAACTCCATTTCATGTTATATATCTTATCGATAATATGCTCTGTGGCTGGAACTCTGAACAATTTGAATTCATATCCTGTTTAAACGAATGTATTTTGTTTATTACTTTGCATTGTCTCGAATATGTGCCAACTGCCAACTAAACATTATATTGTTTTTTTAGAAAACCTATATCAAAGGAATAAAGATCATAAAAGTGCAAAGTTTATGAAACACAAAATATTGAACTGTCTGGTAGGGCCCAGGAAATCAGCAACACCAGATATTATCGCATCTAATACAAGATTATAAGTATATGATGACATTAATAGGAAAACAAAATATTTGCCAGAAATGAATAAATATGCCATCACATACAAAAGAATTGATAGCACTAGCGGCTAGCCTCCTTCTGGAGAAGCACGGGATTGGTTTAGCCGAGGTAACTCTACATGCTCTAAATCATAACAGCATTTCTTTAGTTATATTTCAGCTATCCTATTCTGGACATTCAATGGCCCATTGTGTTATTGTCCCATCTCCTGCATGCTTACCCATATTCTAGAGTGCCAAGAGAGAATTATGAAGCTGGTTTTTTTTTTTTTTTTTTGCAGACTTTGTTAAGACAGGGTTCAGAATTAACGAAGGTGGCTCTACATGCTCAAATTGCCTGCAGAAAAGAATAATTCAATATAGTGCTAGTCACTATAATAATAATAGTACTGTTTGAGCAGAGGCAACATGCATGAATGAAGTGGACTAGTTTAAGAAAATACTTCGCTTCGAGGCAGGCATACAGTGATCTATGTTTAAACGGAGGTCTTTGGGTAACAGAAGAAACATTCAGTTCATAAGAGCATCTCCAAAGAGACTACCTAAACACACTACCTATCCCCAATCTAGGTAGTGGGGGGCAAAAAGAGGTCCCAAAGAGACTACCTCCGACCCTAACAGATTTGTTGTCTACCCAAAAAGTCCCCCCCCTCTACCTATTCCCTTGGGGCCAACGATGACTACCTAAACCTTCTCTCTCTTGTTTTTTCCTCTACCCGATTCTCTCTCTTCCTCCCCGCGACGAAATCGTGTGCCCGCACGGGGCCGTTCCCTCCCGGCGGCGACCCAGCTCTTCCCCGGCGGTGAGGCCCGCCCTTCCCCCAGCCGGCGAGGCCGCCCCTTGCCCTCCCCGACGGCGACCCCCCCCTCTATTCCCTTGCCTCGACCGCATCCCTCCCCATGCCTTTCCCAACGCACTGCGACCGTCCCGACGGGGCGAATCCCTCCGCGACTATCCGTCGGTGGCTCCCTCCGCGGCGGCCCGCGAATCGACCCGGTGGAGCTTGCTGCTCGCCAACCTCGCCCCAAGGCCGGCTTGTGGCCTCCCCTCTGAGCAGCGGCCCCTCCCCCTGCTCGGGCTCCTCGACGGCGGCGGCGACGCCTTGCTTCCTCGTTGACGGGGCGGAGCTCTAGGGGACGCGGCCCTGCTAACTCGACGACGGCGGGCGGAGTTCCCAAGCGGTGTCGCGGCAGCGGCCCTGCTCATGTGAAGCATAGAGGAGGAAGATGATGACATGTAGGACCCACATGTCATTGTCTAGGAGGAAGAAAATAGGTAGACAACTTTAGGTAGTACTGCTGGAATTGACACCATAATTTGGGTAGAATGAAAATAGCCAGCTACCTAAATAGAGGTTTAGGTAGTCCTTTTTTAGGTAGTAGTCTTTGGAGATGCTCTAAGAAAAGAACCAAGTGAACCAAAAGAAAGCATATCTGCTGTCTTCATACCACGTAGAGCTCTTGCAGGAAAACGATTCGTCTTGACATGAAACTGGGTTCCCTTAAGACTTGATGATCTGCCCGGAAAAGCTAGCAGCTGAGCATTTCCAACAGATACGCCCTGACATAGAACCATTTTGCATGAGCTTGGCCTGATGCGGTTATCTGCGCATAGAAGTAAACGAGCTGACTGTTTGGTCTGACACTGAAACAAGGCTCAAAAATTAAGGCGGCACTAAGCGCACGCTTCAGCGCTAAGCGGACGACGGGTAGCGCTTCGCTATGGGGCATAAGCGCTCCCAAAACGGCGCGACCGCCTTGGTGGAGCAGCGGCTGCTGGCACCCGCTGCACGCCGGCTGCGTGCGGCCCGCGGCGCAGCGCAGCCGCAGGGGCCGTCGACGATCCAGCCGAGGCGGGAGGGGAGATGGAGGTGCGCACGCAGGATCGCCGGTTGGTGTGCGGATGACGGAGGCGAGAGGCAGGAGGGGAGTCGCTGACGACGACGACGCCGATCCTGGGACTGTCCCGCCGGCGCTGCGAGGAAGATAAGAAACGGCGGCGGCTGTCCGGCTGTGTGCCTCGGTGTGGCGTGTGTGGGCTTGGACTGAATTAATGGCCTTTTAGATAGGCCACTAAATAAAAGCCCATGCTTAACCCACCCCCACCCCCCACACACACACACACACAAAAAAAAAAAAAAAAACCTTTAACAATTTATCCTGTTTACACACTGCTTAAACCTACACCATTTTCGTTTAACCGATTGTTTTGAAGTTTAAACAGGCGACCATTTTGCATGAATAATGGGCTAAATGGCATGTGACTGACTTGACTGACCGTTTACCGTTTAGACGGTTTAAACGGGCGACCATTTTGCATAAACGGCATGTGATTGACTGTTTGCCGTTTAGAATAACATCGCTTTTACAGATCAACTTATAATTTATATCTACGTGACATATTTACATGTGATTTCATGAAGCCACATCAATCTCCACTATTGATACCCATGTATTTGTAATTACATTCATTGCTCCAACAAAAAACAGTCGATTTTAAACGTGGATTGACGTCTATAGAGCTTCCTGCCTAATGTCATTGTTCCGCAATGAATCAGACAGAAAGCTTGAGAATTGGAGATTTATTAGGGAGAGAAGCGGGAATGGGGACGAGCCGTGGAATTGGGTCTGGCCTGCTTTAGCGAATTGGGTCTGGCATGTTTGCATGCTAATAGTGGGTCATGGATGGCTCGAGCCGTGGAAGAACACGTAGAGGACGCCTCATTTGTCACCATCTCCATTCTCCAGTAAAACAGGATTGAAGACTTGAAGTGTTTTCCATAAATTCAACATAAACTCCAATAAAGTTCGGTAAAGCAACAACACTTAGGTCCTCAAACTTTGAGATGCCGTACGACGCCGGGCACGCTAAAGCATGAGCTGCCTTGAAGAAGCAACCTCGAATCACATCTTTTTATCATGGAACTCCTTTTTATCAGCTAATCCCTTTCATTGATTCTTAATACTTTTTTGAAAAAAAAAGAGAGAGAAACGTTCGTGCTCAACTTTTGTTAATCTCCTTTCTTTGTTTGTGAGAATACGCGATGCGAGAGAGAGAAGGAATAATCATAGCGTGGTTGGCTGGTTGCGTTGCGTGGCGCTAGGGCCTTGTCAGCCGTACAATGTTTGTGCCAACGTAAATCTTACGCGTCCTGCCCGTGCAAAGGAAAACACTCGGTCTCAGATAAACTAGAGAAACTCAGACTCTGGAGTTTGGATGGGTGTGCCTAGTTTTGTCGCTTGTTTTGGGATGCCGTGGTGCGCGGACCCCGTGCTGGGGGCTCCATCGCCAGAAATTCAGACGTCCAGATTCAGTTTCTTCAGCAGTCTACGAGAGAATGACCATTTGGTGTCGGCAATGCCGGATTTGTCCGATACCTTGTCTCAGCATCAGTGTCCACTGTCTTTGTAGAATGAGATGAACGGTATCTATGCAATCTCCATCTGTTCTTCCGTGAACGATGATGATTCACAGATCATAAAAATCAGCACAATTTGCCGGTCCAAACTTGGATCTCGCAGATGAAAGACTGGACTTCAATCTTTCCTCACAGGGGCATGTGAAGTTGTTAACCTCATTGCACGCTCAAGAGCATGAAAGAAATACTAAGCATCTCAGCAAGTTTGCTGATCAGCGAAGAAGTACATCGCAGATACCTGAAGGCTATGACAGGGGAGAATACACGAGAACACAAGAAAATTGTAATTACCATACAGCTACAATCTAATGCCAATGTTCTCTGGTCTGCACTTTAGGAAAACTAAGGGTACATCATCATGTACATGTACAACAAAAGGGCATCCTTTTTGGGAAAGCAGACCAAGTAATTCACTATATATATGTATATTTTCATATGTAAGAGTTGATGTTTACTTTTGTCCTCCTGAAAACTTGTCGTCAGTGCCACGCAGAAGCAGATATCAACTTCCTGTTCTTCCAGCCGAGCAGCATCGCGCCATCCTTTTCCTCCAGGGTGTACTTGTCCGAGTAGCAGGCAAGGAGCTTCTTGATCACCGAGTTCACGTATGAGCTCAGCGGGTATGGTCTGAACCCAGCCATGGTTAGCCTTGACCGCCACTTACCGAGGAGCTCATGACGCTCCACCCGGTCCTTCCCCTCGCAGGCGATGATGTTCACAATGTCCTTGGCGAGGCAGTGCTGCTCCACATTGATCCGCTCCTTGTTTTCCCGTGGCAGATTCGTGTCGATTGACTCGAACATGGCCGAGTAGTAGTCCAAGGTCTCGGTGAACCGCATCAAGAACGGGGTCGTGTTGGTGTGCGACTCCTGTTCCACAAGTGTGGTCACCTTTGGAGACAGTCCTTTCACCATCCGAAGTAGCCCGTCCCGTGGGTTGTTCACGTCCACACTCTCATCTGGGGTGTGGTGCAGCTGCAGAGTGAAGTTGACAGCAAGTGCTTCGCCTGGCCTGATGTCAAGCATTTCTTTTGTAACTTGAGTTGCATAAATACCGGGCAGAGGGGTAAACTCCAAAGGTATCCTGAATTCTTCAGACATGCTTTTCAACATCTTCCCTACAAGGTCCAGACCTTCACCCCGAGCATACTCCGACACTGGATCATCTATTCCAGTGATCCGCACATGTGGTGGACCCCCAGGCCTTGCAGCGAGGGCTTGTATCAGTGTTATCCATTGTGTCCCTTGAGCAATCTGGAAATCAATAATATGGATTTTGTCCTCATTTCTTAATGCCTCTGCAATTGCCCCATTGGCAGCCATATATCCAAACTTGAAGTACGGACAGATATTATACAAAATCTTCATGTAAGACAAGAGTTCATTGCTTTCTGGTTCACGGCACTTCAGAGCACGATATATGTTTGTACCTGAGTTTGCATGTCTAGCAACCAAACCCTCAAGAAGGTAAGCACCTAACCGCTGGATTGGCTCTCCAGTAATTGATACAACTCCACGAGCTTGCTGAACAAGGTTAAGGAACTCCTCTATCCTCTCCTCACTTAATGCTTCGGCACACTTGGTTAATAGCTGCTTCACCATGCTCTGTGGATCCTCCCTTAACTCCCTTAGCCGTTTCTCTGGGCGGAATTCATAGCTTACTGTGGGGTATCCAGATGCAAATTGTGTCCGTGCAACTCCTGGTGATGGCTGCCTGGATTCATGACTCCATGTTCTCGACCTCTGCCTCATCAGCTGAGCAGGCTTTTGTTCCTCAAATTCATGCTTGGTGCTAGTGGCTGCATCCTCAGCATCAGGTGCCATCAGAACAGTCTCTATTTCCCGTAAAGCGTGTTGCATATTATGCCTTGATGTTGTGTACAATGGATCAGGTCTCACTTGGGTGTTCTCCCGAAGGATAGCTGCTTGTCTGTATGAGCTGTCTACTTCCAGTGGTGATATTGGTTGTGCTGAAATGGTTTCTGTGGAGCTCTGGTTATCTGGAGTATTGCTGAGAGCAGACAAATTATCACACTCAAGCTGGGATGAAAGAGGAGTGTATGGGGAGCTGCTGAACTCAGATTTCAGTGGAGTAGCTGGCCAAGGAGAGTTTGCTAAGTTGTTCTCTGTAGGAAATTGTAGAAGACGTTAGCACCAGTTAATCTGTACTTTAACAACTGGTGCAAGTCCATAATAAATGAATGAGCATTAGTTGATCATGACCTGTACACAGCAGAAGATAACATAGTATGAGCAACTTATTTCAAATAATGGCATTTTGGTTTAGCAATTCAGCTTCAAGAATATAAATAAAAAAATGACGAAAAAAGACGCAGGCAACAAACAACAAATAATGCAAAACGACTAGCATGGCTTAATAAAATCATATGCAGCTTGGAATTCCCAAAATTCTCAATACAAGACAATTCATGAGGATATATATACTGCTTTCAGCTGACCAAGTAAAACCACACTATCAGCGTGTGAACAAGCAGGGGTACGTGATTTTCATGCAAAAGACGTAACAAGGTATATTAGGTGGGAAGCTCTGAACTATTGCTAGGTATAGCAGCAAAATCAATGGACCTTAATAGCATTTACCAAGAAGTTTATCATCCATGGCAATAATCAGAATATATGAGATGAGCTTAAATGACAAGTTCAGTGTTTCCTTAAGCCCAATATGCTACGAACAGATCAATCAAACAAACTAAGAAACAATAATACTAAGGAAAATTATAGGCATATGCACTCATACAGATAGTTCCAAACAGCTACCTACATATAATGTTGCACTATGTTAACAAAGTGCTAGCAGTGGAGGAATAGTAAATCTGTTTTGACAATATAGAAAAAAATCTTAATGGACCATCATTGCAAATTACATTAGCATCTAGGAATCCCCATGTTACAGAGATAGCTATCCTATTTCATTAGATCATCAATCCATTTCATTAGATCATCAATCCGTGTCATGCAACTCCAAAGGCCAATCAGCCAGGACCTTTTGTTACAAAATATCTCAATTGCTTTCCAATAGTCCAAGTGGTTCCACCAATCTACCCTCAAAATCAAAGCATCCTTATAATTAGATTTGTGTATTCAGAATGTCAAAATCAAGCAACAGAGCACCAAATCCTTATAATTAAATTTGTGTATTCAGAATGTCAAAATCAAGCAACAGAGCACCAAACTAGATTCTACAGAGGAACACAAGAAACGAAGGAAGTTGTCCTAATCTCAGGAAAAACAAGTATCGTCCCCATCAGAAGAAATCCAAACTAACAAGGGAGTCTGGGGACCAAACATCACAAAAAACATCTTACACCTACTTCAACACAACCATGGCTGCTCCGATCATTAAGTAAACAAACACATACATTCACAAGTTGGTGGAAGAGGATTGACTACGCTATTTGACAATGAATCCTCTGGACCAAACTTAAGCAGTCTCTAAGATTCTCTATTTGTTGAAGGAGGTTGACCAACTCTGTTGTTTGACTACCGGTCTATTTCTTCTCTCTGAATTCCCAAGAAAGAACTCTCCCCAACAAGAAGTTTGACCAATCAACCAGCTGAATCAACGTCAACTTAAAACAAGAAGCCAATTTGCATAGTCTCAACTCTGTGAGATCTCCAACTCTGTCCAGTACGAAGTTTTGAAACTTGTAGGATCCTGGACCTTGTTTGATAATGCAAAAATTCATAGTTAAAAGAGCCCCCATGTCCAAGAAGAACCTCGGTATGTTCTTCACAGTCCCATGGGGCACTTTACTCAGGGAACCAAGTCTTCCATAGACTGTCATCGAGGGAAAGTCAAATTGACTAATCAGGTGAGCGATGACATTTTCAGTCCCCGCAGGGGAAAGTATCTGATATTCCGAATCAACTACATGTTAGTACTACAGAGGCGAGCTACTGTATTCTTCCCTAATTCCACAGATTAGATTTCAGCTGTAGAGACATATGTACTCCTGCATAAGAGTAACCGTGTGGTGCGCCCCAGCTAGGTGCGATGCGGTGTCTAGGAGCAGGGCGGGATGCAAGCTAGGAGCGGCGTGGCGGTGGCACCCTGATCGTGCGGATCAAGAGCAAGAGAGCGAGTTTGAGAAGCTAGGGCGAGCCGGCCGGGAGTGAAGTTAATTTGTTGGGGAACTTCCGCACTTGCTGCCTCGCTCAGGCGTCGTTCGGCCTTCTTCTCCTCCAGCCCGCAGTAGCACCGCACCGCGCCGCGCCGCGGCAACCGCTCACCGCCGCTCGACCACCTGCTACTCTGCCGAGGAGACACCGGAAGGGAGAAAGACGGAGAGGCTGAGCCGGTGAGGGTCCTCCCACGAGGCAGCAGCTGCCCCCACCGTGTCGCATGGGGAGCTCCGCCTCTGCCCCACCACCGTCCACTCATCGCCCCGCTCGCTCCTCCGCCGCGGCGGCCGAATTGGCCGAATGAGCCCATCTGCTACTCGAATGCTCACATCTCTCAACGCACAGCAGCACAAAAAATCCCCACCCTCCCAAGCTGATCAAACAGTCCCCCAGAAAAAAAAAAAAAAAAAAATCCCCCCCAAAATGATAACTCAGCAGCAAGCAAAACGAGCAGCGCGGCAACAGCAGAGAATCCACAGCACAGCGAGGTACGAGCAGGGACGAGAGCTCTCACCTCCTCCGATCCAAATCCACCAAGGCCTCTCCCTCTCCCTCTCCAACTTTTTCTTCTCTCGTGTGCTGGTGCTGCTAGTTCTCGTGTCCTAATCCTTCTCTTGCTTGCGCCCCCTCTTTTTGTGTGCTGCGAATAATAATTTTATATCTTGTTGATGATGAAGAGAGAAAAGAGAAGCCCCCAAAGTGCCACGCATTATATACCCCCTCCCCGACGGCGACCGTTAGCGCCCCGCCTCACGCCGTCACAGCCGGACGGTCAGCGCTCCCGCGTCGCCGTAGTGGGCCCACCCGCCAGCCCCTGGTCCGTCCGGCCCGTAACGGACGGCCGAGATGCAAGTGCAGCGACGTTGGGGCGCTCACGTGCCCGGCCAGCGGCGCTAGGGGCCGCGACACGCCTGACGCGCGGCGAGCGGGCACGCGCTCTCGCCTTTGACCTGACGTGGATGGGGTTTGAACCGCTCCAGGACCGTCCGTTTGGGATCGGAGGGGCTGGCTGGCCTCGTGCGCGAGGAGGCGAGGGCGTGCATCTCCGCCGTCCGGTCGGGAGCGGGGCAAAAGATAAGACCGTGACATGGGCCCAGTTCGTGAGCGTGGGGCCCGCCACTCTCACTCCAAGCCAAAAAACAAACGATGTTTCTTGGCTTTTGTAGAGTACATTTCGTGTTTGATCAGTTGCTTATTCAATTTTTTTAATAAACAATTAAATAAATCATTCTCTAATAATTAAAATCATAGCAAAATAAATAATACTTATATAAAAATTCTACATAAAAGACGAACGGTTAAACAAAACCTACAAATTAAAACATTATTTATTTTGGGATGGAAGGAGGCAATAGCTCTGCTCGGGAAATGCTATGCCATGGCACCTCGAATATTGAGGGGATAGGAACTTGTCAACTCAAGATATGTGAAATGAGAGTAGAAACTTCCAATGACATTATAACATTTGAAGCACGAGTTTTCCAACAGGGTCACCCTTGTATATGATTCTAGATTGCAACTTCATCTTATCTACTCTGCCATTTACTTTTATCAAGTGAGATTGTTTCAAGGTTAAGGTATTACTATTTTTGGGCAATTTTAGACTTTCTGAAAATATTTTTTTGAACTAGTTGCCTTATTAATTATTTCTAAAAAAATATGAACTTAGCACGCTCCTGAGACTTGGCTCACCTATGTTCAATTGTGCCGAGGCGATTATCAACACCTAGCAACACGAAATTAAAGGTCTATCCCTCACTACTACTATATATACAGGACACAATGACCACTAACAACACGACCGGCTGCTTCAAAACCGACAGTGACTACAGTATCAGTTTGAAAGAAAAAAAAATGATAGCTAAAAAATAATTCATCATTATATTGTTGGCCTATAAAAATCGACAATGATGATATACAGTCTGGTTTGAACAACTACCGGTATTAATATGGGGTTTGAACCCAAAAATAGCATCAAGGCAACTTTAAGAAAGTCTTTATTATATCTTTATAATTCATTGGAATATAGATTTTGGTGAGAGAAAAAATACTCTTAAGCAACTTCATTAATTTGATCTCTAAATATACACATTGTAGCCAAAGATGGGGAAAGATAATGGCTCTAGAGTGCGCACAAAAATATAGCAAAATTGTTGAAGGGTAAAAAAAAGAGAAAGTGAGTTTTGCTGAATAACTCTCCAAACGATGATTTAGGGAGGATAAAGTTTAGAAGAGCTCATGGAGATGCTCTCATGTCCAGTTACATTTGGTCTCCCCTTTCTACCAAATCAAATCCGCTAAACAAGTACAATGCATGGAGCCAATTCAATCTTGAGAACAAGCTTATCAGATAACTACTAGTGTTGTGGATTGCTGGATTAATACGCACTTCCAGATATATATTCAGATACTTTTGACACGGTTCCATCACATCAGCATATTGACTGCCAAATGACCAAGTAAGACCCGGTCTCTAACTGTGCCACCAACACAGTGCACAGAGCAGGACGACATCATCCTCTCGGATCAAAAGGGGAAATTGGAGAGTGGAGGATGTTGCGATGCCAGGCTGCCACACACCCTGAACTGAACCTGAAGTCTGAACATGCCAAGAATGCGGCCTTCCAGAAGAGCTCGTCGGGACAGCCACCAGTCTGGGTCATCGCCACGTACCCGCGCCCTCATGCAGACTCCGTGTCCGTGGCGCAACGGAACGGCTGGGGATCGAGTGTCCATGCGCTGATCGGCCTGATGCGCACTTCCTTCCTTCCCTGCAGTCCGCAACCCAAAACTTGGTTGGAGCCTAGTGGACGACGGCTTGCGCAGGTGCATGCATTGCCGGCTCTCAGCCTCTCAGGAGGAGGCGGCGGCGCCGCGCCCACTCGGCGACGTCGCGCCATGGCCCAGGCTGATGCCGATTCGACGATGCGCGCGCGAGTGCCAACGAGAGGCGCTCACCTCACCTCAAGTGGGTGGCTCATCACCGTACTACCAAAAAAGAAAAAGTAGAGAGGGAGAGAAATTTCACCTCAAGTGCTCCTCTTTATTATTTGCTTTCTCGGTGCTTTATTTGTTAAAAATTGGAATAGTTCTCATTATTTGCTTTCTCGGTGCTTTATTTGTTAAAAAATGGTAGTACTTCTTACTACGTGATCACGTATATTTATTTATATATAGGCTACGTAAACATGCGAATCATTTTGCCAACTCGATCTGAGAGTGACCTGCGGATGGCTTTTCGCTAGTGCTGTCACAGCAATGGGCTTCTTTTTTCCTTAAAAGTTAACTGACGATGGTGTTCTTGTTGCTGGCCCGCAAAGTGATTATATGCTATCTTATATGTTGGAGGGGAGGGGATGAACGAGTGCATCGGAAGCTAACAAAATTCGGATTTATTTAATTCAGGGTTTACGGTAGCCCGTTGGTCTAGAAACAATTGCCCTGCCTAAGGATCAAATTGACCTTTTGGACTAGCTTGTTCATCAAGCTGAAAATAATTCAGATCCTAAATCCCGTAGTTTAAGGGTTGTATAAATGGGTACAAAACATCATTCTCTCGCATAGTCAAAATTTCTCGAATACAGTACAAACGACATGCAACACAACTATTAGCTAGTTAACTATTTTTTTAGACGACGCCAACACACATATTTCATTAAGCAGGAGAGAGGCTTAAATAATACAAGCACCAAGGGAAGACGATAACAACGAAGTTACCGAGAACCCCGGCACCCAACACACCCACAATCACAGAAGCAATAGAGATTACATGGCGAACAGAAAACAACACGAATAGTCCTGGGCAAGAGGCGATCTTCAGCGTATAGCCAAAATCATGCTCAGTAGGACCTAATAAAGTTGTTAGAAATTAACTAGGCTGGTCCATTTATTTATTATTTTAAAAAAAGAGAACAGAGAAGAAAGAAAAAGGTAGCTCAAATGATCGCCTGACCTGAGTAATAAGTGGCTGAGCACAATGAATGCAAACCACTGATGACTCTCACCATTGCTCGATCGATCCATCTATCAATCAATCAGACAACGTGCATCAGCTAGCGTATACTCTAGGTTGAGTACTACGTGGTGACCATTGATCGAGTGGTTGGTGCCTATGCCCACGGAAAACATGTGCTGTTCATGCAACAGATAAACTAATGCAGCGCTGCCGGCTCCATGCTGCAGATAGATGCAGATCCCTTTGTGACAATGAAACAAGAACCAGTACGCACAGAAATAAAAGGACAAACGCCATCTTGATCAGAAATCAGCCGCACTACTTTTTTTTTAAAATAAAAACATATGTAAACTAAAAAATAGGAAACTTCCCCAGTGCCCCCGGACTCTCCCCGTCCGAGATTCGTTCTCGGTGTGACGCAAATGTTTTTTGTTTTTTGGGAAGATTCGCTTGATCGACTGCAGATTCGCTGCAGCATGCGTACGTGCGCTCGCAGATTCATCGTGGGACGGTGGCTCGCAGAAAGATGAGATCGCCGTACGTGTACGTGCAGACTTGTTTTTTCGCCAGATTTTTATTTCTCGCGACCACGTTTTACGACCAGAGCATCTTATTATTAGACGCTACAGTACCATGCCACTACAGTACTACTATTTTTTTTTTTTGTGGCAAAGAAAATTTCATTGATAAGCTAGTTACATCGCGACTTTCAAATTGTCTCAGAATTTTCAACGAAAATGTGAATGGGTACAGAGCACGACTAACTAGGTTTATTCAAAACGTGTACCCTTGAACAAAAGTAAAACCATTATAATTGTCTACAATGTTTGAATGCAGCCTATTTTCTGCTTTGTTTATATATCATTGCACTTTTCTTTTGCGAGTTTAAACTTTAGAATTGTACGCGTATATGGTCTATAATATTCATCTCTACCCGTTGGAGCTTCTGACGCATGCACTTTTCTACGGAAGCTATTCTGCATGGTAGCAGCCACAAAGATGTGGGTGGGTACACTTCATCGGATATCAAATCGATGTGGTGGTCGGTCCCTGAAATGATCATGAGACGGAACTGAATCATAGCCTCGTGTGGGTGTGGTATGATTGCCACCATCCAGCTGTTGCTCATCCATCACACTCCCATATCTCCCCGGTCCCATTTCTTTGTCCCGTGTTAAAACGGCGTACGTGTCCCTTAGAGCACATTCCATTTCTTTGGGCAGTGTTAAAACTATCCACATGAAAAGTAGCTGTATATATATACTCCACTCTCTACATTCCGCTATGTCATATATACTCCGAGATGTAGTACTTATCTGAAAAATAGGCAAACTATAGCGGTAATCAAACAACGTATTGCGGTCTAAAAGAAACCACATGTGACTGAGACCTTTTTGAGAGACAATTGCACGTGAGACCGAATTCCTGAAGAAAACTGTGGTTTCGCTTACTTCGACAAACTAAAATATCATTATTTTTTACCGGATCAACATCAATTTCATGTTTAATAATTTAAATGGAGGGTGACCCATTAATTATATTGTTGACTAAATTTACCGCCCCATTGTTTGCTCTTTGCTTCGTTCACCATTGTAAATTGTAAGAAAAACGACAAAACGGAACATATACGACAGTGGTGACGTCGAGCCAATATAAACAAGACTTGAAACTATAACTTTTCAGCTTCTGGTTTGGAGGACCCATTAGCAGGCAAGCAGCTGCATCGTCGTCGTCTTCTTTCCAATTTCCAGTTAAACAATGCGAAGTAATTTGTTACACCTTTGATTTCGGTCACCAGATATTTTGCCAAGGGTGACATCAGATACAGGTTCGATCTGTGCTCTGCGAGAATAACAAGTGAAGACTGGGATAGCAGTATATATATAGCAGATAGATATTGGTGACAGTTGACGTACACTCGAGAGCGACACTCTGTATATGTACTGTACTGTATCATCAACAGAGTAGCCGTCGTCCTTTCGCAAAAAAAAAAAAGAGTAGCCGTCGTCGACGCGGCAAGCCAAGGGCAATGACGTGCGCACACATCTCATCCTCAACCGGGCCCCGTCAGGCGTCAGCCCAGCGACGACAGTGATCCTGCTTCCCCGAAATAATCCCCCGTCCGTCCAGCCAGAGCCTTCCGCTTTGCTGGCCTGTCGACTACCCACAGCGTATGGTTTTTGCGGTGCTTGAACAGCTGAGAGATTGTCCAAGCATCGGTGCCAAACGTTGTGGCCGGTGCTGAGATCCAAAATTTTTTGGCACCGAGGCTTGTTGGTGAGCCGGTGCTTGAAACATAAAAAATTCGATTCCATCGTAAAGATGTCAGAAGAAGGAGAGGAGGCGAGGCTCGCAGAGGCAGAGGAGGACTCTGCATGTTCTCGCGGGGGTCCACAAGCACAGTTAAGCAACGATGCCGACGCTGTGGCTTTGCTGTATGTGATGCACCGGTGCCATGTTGCAGAGTGAAAAAATTTTGAGCATCGATGACGCTGTGGACAGTCTACAACGCTGCTACTACCTGTACAAGGTTGTCAAAGAAAAGGACAAGTTGTTTCATCAAAAAAAAAAAGGACAAGTTTGTGGCCAAAGAAACAAGGACCAAGAGTTGCAGCAGATGGGGGAGCAAGGTTGTCAAGGTCGTCGTCGAACCGTGTGCCCCTAGTTCCAGGATTAAATCCTGGAATGAACTATGGTAGTGTCAGGGCCCGTTTGGTAGAGCTTCATCTCCAATCAAAACAGATTAAGTTATGTATTCACTTGTTGAGCAGATTCAACTTGAGAGTTGGAGCAGTTTTTGTCAACTGTTTGGCAAAACGGTTGATCTAGGTAGCCAAAAAGATGAAATGTAAATACTATCCTTATGTCTTTTTTTTTTCCTTCAAGGCACGCGACCAGCAACCCCACGGCCTCGACATCCTCCGCCCCACACGCCCGATGAAATTTCCCAGCCGCCAGCTCGCACCTCCGCCCCCATGCTTGGCGGACACGGCGACCTCTGAATGACGAGGGCAAACTCGCCCAGGGCCCCTGCCCGCCCCTTGGCTTCACGCGCCCTGGACGGCCGCACCCACGTGCTCGTGGTCACGCCGAGGGCAAACTCGCCCAGGTCTCACGCATCTGACAAGGAGCCATGTGAAGCTCTCGATTTTTCAGCTCCATCTCCCATCTTCGCTCTGTCTCAACGCAATTTATGGGACTTATCTTGTGGAGCTGTTGTCCTCACGCCCATTTGGTAGCAGGAGTCGTAAAACGGCTCTAGGAGCCTGTCCGGGGACCGCTACCAAACATGCCCTTAATTTCCAAAAAAAAAAAAAAATGGTAGAGTTCCAAAACACATGCATATTATGATAATTTTATTTGGTCGTATGTACCACCCTAATGGCTTAATCCAAGTCGTACGGCAAATACGAGGCGCTGAGTGCTTAGATGTTGACAGATTATTAATCTTTGCGAAAATTATAAGCTGAAACAAACCGGCGTCGGCTGAAACAAGCCAGCTGAACAGGACGACATTTTTTAACAACTACAAAAACTCACCATTTACCTTAGGACCTAGTGGATGCTTACAGGCTATGCCTGTGGAGAACATGTGCACCTCTTCTCTTCGTGCAGCAAAATCAATAATGTATGTGCAGCAAAATCCAATAATGTATGTACTCCCTCCGTTCCACAATACTTTACAATTTTTGACTCATATAAACCGTGTTTGACCTCTCGCCTTATTCAACTTTTTTAATAAATATTACCAATTTTGTTATGACTTATTACATCACTAAAGATATTGTAATGACGTTTTTGTTTGTTTTATAATTTACATAAAAATTTGAATAAGACGAGCGGTCAAACACAGCTTTTCACATGAGTCAAAGAATTGCAAAGTATTGTGGAACGGAGGGAGTAGGCCGCCCGCCCCCTGCCATTAGAGGAAGATGTGCTCCATGCGCAGGGTTGCGTCATCGTTGGATACCATAGCATAGCACGGCGTAGCCCACAGGCAAGCACCGGACATCGGAGCAGAGGAAGAGATCGTCGCGGTGCATGAAGTGATTCGACCGCATCAACGGACCCCATCCGCCCACCCACCGCGGCGCCGCGCGTGTCGCCCATGATTTGCGGTTGCGAAAGCCGCCGGCGGCCGGTCCTGGCCGTAGGCCTGTTAACGGGTTTAAACCCGCCCCAACCCATATTTTAAAAACCCTAACTACCACCTGCCCCGCCCCACCCCCCCGGGCTCAATGCCCCAACCCGCCCCAACCCGAAGTCACGACGAAGATGATATATGACTTTTGCGCCGATCTATGACCATAGAGTCCCAACCCGTCCCCAACCCGTTTGTGTCATCAACCCAACCCGCCCCCCAACCCGCTTTCACGGTGTCACCCGTTTCCACCCATCCCATAGTACCCGTGATTAAAACCCGCCTCAAAATACCCCGCTCAACCCCCCCCATTAGCAGTCCTACCTGGCCGTGTGCGTACGTCATCCGTGCGGTACGTGCACGTCGGCGTATGCAGTGATGCAGATGCAGGGATATTGTGGTTCGCTTTTGTGGCAGCCGCGCAGACATGCATGTCGATCTATCTTGGCGATCAGATGAGATCATCTGTGTGATATATAGTTGAGATCCCAATGATCCTGAACATATCTTGGGATGGAATCTGGAACGGATCATGGGCACGCTCGTGTGGCTATGATTAGCTGCAGGCGCCATCATCGTCATGCCTATCTATCCAATTATCCATCGCGTCGTGCCGCCATCTTTTGTGTTCCACGTTTTTTCTCCCATGCCATCATGGCGTGTCTATAAATATACTTTTTAATTTTATTATTTTGTTGTGATGATCAATCATGGTAAACCTACACTTTGTTATATGTACAAAAATAGTATACCCCACCACCAGACGTACCCAGAGACAGAGAGTGTTATAGTGTCACTATATATGTTTTATGAATTCTAGTTTACTTTAAGTTGAAAAAAACATATATACTTTATTTAACTTTGTCCCAAATCAAACTTCACTAGGAGTAGCTTTCATTATATGCTACGAAGTTTTAAGTCAAAACTAAAAACGTTTGACCGATGATGAAATGTAGCGGTAGCATATACCATGACACGACACGGTGTCCATTAATTGTGCAAGGCTGCAACAATATCTTTTTGAGAATTCGAGCCAGGCCCCCGGCCGTCGCATCGATTATTCGCTTCATTCACGTGAAAGTGATAGCCAGAGAGAGACCCTAGAACAAGTTTCTCAGCGGACGAGACGGCACCGCTGGCAGCGCAAGGCAAATCTCGCTCTCGCCGCCGGGCGAGCGCGGGCAGACGCACGGGCCGCGGGGCGGGGGATGGATGGATGACGCGCGCATCATGCGTCCTCATCGAACGTAGGAGTACGCAACCCCGGGGGCGTCGATCGGCGGCGCCATTACGCCGGTCAGCCAGGCGACCGTTTCGTTCTCCGTCCGGTCTGCTGCTGGGTGCTCGCTGAGCTGTTATAGTGGCGTGTGGTGTGAACGACGGTGGCCGGGACGGTGTGAAACGAAACGATCAGCGCCCCGGTAACTGTCATGCCATGCCGTAAATAGCAATACAAAGCCAATAATAATCCGGCCACGACTCAAATTAATGGCGCATGTGCTCAGTCGGCAGGAGATGGATGGATCCATGCATGGAACGCGCTTAAATTAATTCAACACGTGCGCATTGGGTGGGATACTGGAACCTTTTTTTTAGAAGGAAGGAGAGGAGAGATCGCTCGCTCTCTTCCAGATCCCGTTCCAGGTTGGAGTGGAAGGCGACGTTAATTTGACGGCTTCTCTCTCGGTACGAGTGCATGAGCAGCGTTTCCTCCGTTGAACCTTCCTCCCAGGTTGGTCCTCCGTCTGCCGAGAAGGCCGGAGGACAAACAGCCTGGTAATTGGGCCGGAGGAAAAGGCCCGTGTACCAGCATCTGTGTCCCGTCGGTGGGTGGGTGGGTGTTGTTCACGCGCGCCCATTCCACCAAGCAAAAAGTCCACATTTCTCCCCAACTATCACGTAAGTTCACTTTTCCCCTCAACTTCAAAACCGAACAAATCACCTCCCTCAACTTTTCAAACCATGTATTTTACCTCCCTCGGGCGGTTTTGAAGGCGGTTTTGCTACAGAATCGCGGTTTGCTACAAATATCGTGGTTTTGCTTACAGTCCTGTAAAAGCCTTTGTCTTTTTTTTTAAAAAATTCGGTTGAATCTTTGAAAAATCATAGTAAATCATAGAAAAATCATAAAATAAAAAATCCAATTTTGTTAGACTCAAATATATAATATGGTATACTTTTGGTTCAACAAAATAATTATAGAAGTTGCAAATCTACGAATTATTTCAATTAATTATATATTCACTGTGTAGAACTTTGTACTAAAGCATATCATATTATATATTCACTATGTAGATCTACTCATGTGGAGTCTAACAAAATTAGATTTTCTATTTTATGATTTTTCTGTGATTTACTATAATTTTTCAAATATTCAGCCAAATAAATAAATAAAAAGAAAAGACAAAACCTTCAGAAAGAAAAACTTTATACTAAAGCATATTATATTATATATTTACTATGTAGATCTACTCATGTGGAGTCCAACAAAAACTGGATTTTTCATTTTATGATTTTTCTATGATTTACTATGATTTTTCAAAGATTCAACCGAATTTAAAAAAAAGAAAAGAAAAGACAAAGGCACTGTGATGTAGCAAAACCACGGATGCTGTAGCAAACCCGCGGTTACTGTAGCAAAACCACATTCAAAACCGCCCGAGGGAGGTAAAATGCATGGTTTGAAAAGTTGAGGGAGGTGATTTGTCCGGTTTTGGAGTTGAGGGAGGAAAAGTGAACTTCGTGATAGTTGGGGAGGAAATGTGGACTTTTTCGCTCCACCAAACACATGTGCCCGTGAGCTTCCCTTGTTTTTTAAATTTTTTTTTATTTTTATACAATTTAACTAATCATAATAGGACACGCACGTGTTCATGGTTATTGACGACATCCTATAGAATGTATTTACAAAATTTATTCTATCTTTGTTTAATGTGAGGCACTCTACACAGTGCCCATGCTCAGGGGCAAAAAAAAAAAAAAAAAAAAAAAAAAAGATTTAAGGTTTGGGTATTCAAAATTTTAAAAGGGAGAAAAAGCTTTGGTGCCCTAAAGTATAGATTTATACCACATAATTAAATACCAAAATAAGATTGTGAAGTGAGTCATTTGAGCCCAAGAGAAAAATATGAGATTAGGAAGCATGTTATTTTCTATTTTTGATACATATACATGTTATATACTATGTATATAAATTTGTTTGCCAAAATTTTTTTGTGGATACCCATGCATCAATACTAGGCCCGCCCCTACCCATGCTCGCAACGTTGAAGTTGCACAATATATATTGCAGTACTAGCATTCGTCACGGGACTGCCGATCATCAGGCAACATATACAGCCATCCCATCCTTTGCTCTTGTGCTTGCGATCATCACCTGCCATTACTGTCAAGCCCCTGGGCCATCGTGGGCTGTGCCAACACTTGCTTTTATTGGGCCAAGCGGAGCTTATCAAGCCACTGCGCTGGGCCACGCCAAACTCATCAAGCCGGATTGCCATTGCATCTAGAAAAAGTCTGAATTCCCTCCCCAACTATCACGAAAAGTTCATTTTTCCTCCTCAACGTCAAAACCGGACAAAATCACTTTCCTCAACTTTTCAAACCATGCATTTTACCTCCCTCGGGCGGTTTTGAAGGCGGTTTTGTTACAGTAATAGCGGTTTGCCTTTTTCTTTTTAAAAAATTTCGGTTGAATCTTTGAAAATCATAGTAAATCATAGAAAAATCATAAAATGAAAAATCCAATTTTGTTAGACTCCACATAATTATATCTACACACTAAATATATAAAAAAGAAAAATACAAAACCTTCGTAGTAAAAACTTTATATTAAAGTATATCATATTATATATTCAATCGTGGTAGATCTAATCATGTGGAGTCCAACAAAATTAGATTTTCCATTTTATGATTTTTCTCTGATTTACTATGATTGTTCAAAGATTCAACCGAAATTTTTTAATAAAGGAAAAGACAAACCGCTGTTTCTGTAGCAATACCGCCCTCAAAACCGCCGAGGGAGGTAATTTGCATGGTTTGAAAAGTTGAGGGAGATAATTTGTTCGGTTTTTGCGCTGAAGGAGGAAAAATGAACTTTCGTGATAGTTGGGGAAGGGAATATGGTTTTTTTTCTTGCATCTATAGGGGCGAAGCATTGCCTAAAAAAAAAAAAAAAACCCTAGGGGCTTAAGCTTTAAGAGTAAGTAATAAATAAACACAAATCCAACATCTTCACTAAGCAACATATGCTCAATGATGGCGATCATGCTCATAACCTTTTCATTCACTCTGGAGCCCAATGGCTCAAAGAATCCCTCAAGAAACTAATGGAAATCGTTCAGGAGAAGATATATAGTGAGCACATAACCTTTTCCAATGAGTAAGCATTTCGATACTTTCTGAAAGCTTTGCAGACCTCCAGTATAGGAGAAACTTTATACTTGAGAATTCAGTAAGAAACTAATAGTGAGCACGAATTATTACACTTCATGGTGAATTCCATGTTTCTTTCAACTAATATACAACAAGAAACAAACACATTCTGCTGAAGGTGTGCATTAGCCGGCCTCAGCCTACACTACCTAGCCTATACTACCTCGCAGAAGGATGCGAAGTAGTACCCGAAGTGTAAGAGTAATCCGAGTTTGCATCCAAGAAAAAAGTTGGTCTTGCAGCAGCAGGTAGAGGACTAGTATCATCATCGTTGAGCATCACCATGACATCTGACATTGTAGGTCGATCCATGGGATTCTGCTGAAGGCATGATAGGGCAATTTTAACGCATTTTAGCACCTCAGTCTCTGAGAAGTTTCTCCCTAGATAATCATCTATAATCTCTACAAGCGTTCCCTCGGACCAGTGCTTCCACACCTAGCATTTATTTCCATATGTTCATAATTAGCTACAATATAATCTAGATGTTTATGAGTAGCCTTCTAGAAAGACAAATTGTTTAGGGGAAAATACTCACAATGCTTATAATATCCTCATTTTGCTCGTCGGAGTAATGCCCGGTGTTTTTTTGTCCCGTTATAATTTCTATAACAAGGACGCCAAAACTAAATACATCTGATTTTGTGGAGTATTGTCCACGCATCACGTACTCGGGAGACATGTAGCCACTGCAACAAGAAGAATTAGCAACATGGTTAATTAGATGACATCTGGTATTTAAATGAAGCATTTAATGATTAATTAACTACTAGATGGCAATGATTGATTACAATGTTCCGATGATTTGGTTTGTGACGCCTCGAGTCTGATCTTGCCCAAAGAGCCTGGCTAGTCCAAAGTCACAAATCTTAGGTTCATATCTGAATCCAATAAAATGTTGCTCGCTTTCATGTCACGGTGGACTATCTTCTTCTGAGAGTCTTCATGAAGATATAACAATCCACGTGCGACTCCTTCTATTATGTTGAATCGTCTCCTCCAATCTAGCTGTCTTTTCTTCTCATGATCTAAATGATAACCAAGTTTTATGGTTACTAGAATTACACATAAGTGTTAACAACACATGTATATTCTTTGGCAAGATTATTTATAGTACCAAAAAGAATATTGTCGAGGCTTTTGTTGGGCATGTACTCATAGACAAGAAGCCTCTCTCCATCTTCTAAGCAGAAGCCCTCCAATCGAACAAGGTTCTTGTGATGAAGTTTGGCCACTAAAGCTAGCTCGTTTTTAGTTCGTCTAACCCCTGATCCGAACCCTTTGGCAGCCTCTTCACAGCCACTTCCCGTCCGGAAAGATCTCCCTACATAGTTTTATTATCGTCATAAATAAATGAATAGAATATAAAATGATGGGATGTTACAAAAGCTTCAAAGCATTATAAGTCATAACAGTTGAAACTTTTTGAAAAGAAAACATGAGTACAAGTTCATGATTTATATATATGTATACTCCATGCTTTTGACAATCTGGTGTGAACCAACTATGTTGTGTCTGTTGCCATAACAGTAATCCCATAATAAACTCTTATAAATCTTGAAATAAACTGTGTGGCAAAAGGAACTATTAAGGAGAGGGTGTCATCATACCTTGTAAACTGCACCAAACCCCCTTCACCTAGTTTATTGCTTTCATCAAAGTTATTTGTTGCTACTTGTAGTGAAGACAATGATAACAATATCGACTTGATGCTTCCAATGTCCTCTTCCATATAAGCTAGTAAATTTGCACCGATTCAGTTTTGAGTGCTTAAAGACCAAGTTATTATAGCTTGATACCAAACTGTATGACTTACTTTGGTGGGGAAGATTTGTTCCTTGAGATGTTTTCCTCTTACAAACAATCCATATGCAGAGGGCTATGACAGATATTACAACAACAAATACTATTGGCAATATAATTCCGAGAAGTTTGCCAACTGAATTCTTTTTTACCTGCGATTTTGCCAGAAAGAAATTTTCAATTCAGGTTCGTCTAGCAATTGATGTGTCAGCTTCCTATTTTCTTGCTCACCATTGTGATGACATTGTTCAATCTTAATATTACTAACTATATATATGCCCCAACAGAACAGAGCCTCCCCATATTAATGTCATGAGACACTCTAGAAAAAAAAAAATACATTCTAGAAATATACTGACAATAATCAGAAACACATATGGCTTTTAGTTTGTAAAGACATACATGGTTTATAAAATAGATATAATGATGATTATGGTTATGACGATGAACAATGTCTAGAGTATATATATTTCCTCCGTCCCAAATTAGAAGATAAGATGGTTTATCATGATAAGCAATTACGCACTCACCTCCGGTAGTGGTGCCCGGTACAACATCCGTCGAAGGCGTCGGCGCTGGAGTGGCCACCTCGCCGTTCATCTGCAGCTTCACCATCGGGCTGCCGGTGTAGAAGTTTCCCCTTCGATCCTCAGGTTGCAGCGCGAACCGTCGAGCCTGGCGCCCACTTGGTTGCGGTCGAACCCGACCGGCGTGACCCACCACTGCGCCACTAGGTCGTCCAGGCATCTCCGGCACTGCACCGGCGATATGTCCCCGGCGCACTGCGCCATGGACCAGATGCCCGTCGGGAGCTGCAGCTGCGGGTCGACGCCCACCATCTGCCCCGTGGCGAAGTACTTCCTCGGAGACGACGATGGCGACGGGGCGGAGCTGCTGTCCACCGCGTATTGCACGGTGGCGTTGAGCAGCCTGTTGACGGCGGCGTCGTATGCCGCGACGTCGACGCCGTCAGGGAGGGTGCCGCCGAGAAGGCCCACCATGCCCGTGTTGTTGGTGGATGCGAGGAAGTCCGTGGGGCAAGGCGGACGTAGCACTGGTTGTAGACGAGCGCGGCGTCCCGCGTATGGTTGCACACCCGGTACACGTCCTGGCCGGCGTTGGTGCCGCAGTCGTAGCAATCGGTGGGGCCGAGGTCGCCGCGGCAGAGCAAGAGCCCGTACACGGCGTCCGCGCCCGCACCGGCGGAGCCCGTCGCGAAGAGGGCGGCCGAGTTGGACGCGTTGTTCTGGAGGTTGCGGATGAGCTGCTTGATGTTGTTGGCGTAGGCGCTGCCGGCTGAGTAGTTTCCGTGGTGTTGTCGCACGTCGGCCACGGGGGCACCCACTGCTGCGCGGCGGCCGAGGGGAGAAGCGTGAGCGTGACGGCCGACGCCAGCAGCGCTGCTGCTGCTAGCAGGGCGCGGCCGTGCATGGCGCACACGAAGGGAGGAGGCAGAGGCAGCGCAGGACGAAGGATCGATCGGTGAGCTGAACCGATGGATGCAGAGAAACTTTTGCGGAGACGATGAGGAGCTCAGAGATGATGCACCATCAGCAGCAATGCATGCGTGGCAATGGCAGCTGCACTTGGTATTATATGGCAGGCAGCAGGTAGCTGGGTGGGTCTCCATCCATAATATAAGTTATAACAGCGACTTGCTGGCGACTCTGATCTTGCCGATTCGTTCTCTTTGGAAGATGGAGGAGGACGATGAAATGGCCGGCGAATTCCTAAAGGCAGAAGCAGACGGAAAGAGGAGCTGCAAGTTGCATGGCCAGTTTGGCAGAAACCTGACCAGAGCAGCTGCATGCACGTGTTTCAACTTGGTAGTATACTTTCATTTCATCTGGTCCGGTCTCTAGTGACCAGAAGAGCTGCACGCTACTACGGCCGGAAGAGAAGACAGCGGCGGGGCTGGTGGTTTCTTCGGCCGCGGAGACTGCTGCAGGTCAGGTCGCACAATAAAATTAAACTGAGGTCAAGCAAGACGTAGCAACTGCTAGTCTGTATACAATATACGAGTATAGCATATAGCATGTAGTAATTCTTGTAAATAATGCCGTCAATGTTGACCGGGTCAAGGTGCGCATGCATTCCCGCGACGCGACGACCCAAGCACAAGCGAAGACGATACGTGCTTGACGCCAGAGTCCAGACAGGCTGCAGCACACTGGACTGCCTTGTGTTCGAACTGGACGCTACTCGCAGGCTACAACGTTTCTTCCTCTTTAGTTTGGCAGCGGAATTTCCTCTTTATTCTGATGGAAATCCCCGGAACAGAAGGGAACCGCAACTTGCAGCTTTTTAAAAAAAAAAATATTATTAGCATCATCTAGTTGAGAGTATAGTTACAGAGTTATTACCAGTGACGGCAGGACATTGAGATACATGAGCATTATTAGAACAAGAAGCAGGTAAAGGCAGGGTAGGTAATGTTAACAAACTTTATACTGTGAGTCTTCTAATGCCTGTCTAGCTAATGTATCTGCTGTTTGATTCGAAGTCATGCTGATCTTAAATATTCCTGTACTTGGTTGGCTAGCAATCTTGATGAAGAGTTGAGTGAACGGTAAATTTTTTTTTTTGGCGGTAGATGAGAGGTAGTAAAGTAAATGCTATAAAATTATAATCAGAGAGTAATAAAAGTGTATACATGCCACATTCGTGTCGTGCCAGCCCAAGCATGGCCCATAGTGCGGGCCGTGCCATGTAGCTCGTCGTGTCGAGATCCTAGGCACGGCACGGCCCGGCCCTCGTGTTCGTGTCGTGCCAGACGACTCAAAATATTTCGTGTGGCCGCGCCGTGCTCGGTCGCGTCTTAAAGTCCGTGTCATGACCCGCCCTCAAATGACACGGTCCAAGTCCCAGCTCTACTCCAGGCGATCAAGACACTGAGCCGGGTGTCTGTCTAAAGGAGCGCCGGTGCCAGCGTCGAAGGCTTTCACCACGCCGGGTACAAGAGCCAGGCCCCCATTGCACAAGCGGCGAGGCCTCCGAGATCGTCGTTGATGAGGGTCAAACGTTTTAGTAACCACAATTACAACTGGTCATCAAACACTGAAAGTGATAAATTAAAGTACTATATACATTAACAAGCAAACAAGTAACAATGTGCAACTATACAGAAATGCCACTGCTATCTTGCTGATAGTTGTGTAATTGTACATGAATTATAGGAGTAACCCTTGCTTCTTTCCGCGAAAAAATGTGGGTCTCCCAACAAGCGGTAGAGAACTAGTATCATCACCACAAAGCATTACCATGACATCAGACATAGTAGGTCGGTCCATGGGACTTTGCTGAAGGCACAACAAACCAATGTTAACACATCTTAGCACCTCAGTTTCTGAGTAATTTCTCCCAAGAGAATCATCTATCATCTCTGCAATTGTTCCCTCGGTCCAATGCCTCCATATCTAGCATCGATTCACAATGAGAAACAATATATTCTAGCAATATGCAAGTGTTATTACAGGTAGGATATATAGTTCGTTTGTTGGAAAGCACTTACAAGGCTTATGATATCTTCATTTTGATCATCATAGAAGTATTGCCCTGTGTTTCTCTTCCCGGTTACGATCTCTATAACTAGGATGCCAAAACTGAACACGTCTGATTTTGTGGAAAACTGTCCACGCATCACGTACTCGGGAGACATGTAGCCACTGCAACAAGAAGAATTACCAACATGGTTAGTTAGTAGGAATTTTGTGTTAGAATGCTAGACTTAAATAATAGCTACTAGATAATAAATATTGATTACAATGTCCCAGCAATGTGCTTTGTGACATCTCTAGTCTGATCTTGCCCAAAAAGCCTAGCTAGGCCAAAGTCTCCAATCTTAGGATTCATGTCTGCATCCAACAAAACATTGCTCGCTTTCATGTCACGATGGATTATCTTCTTTTGAGATTCCTCATGGAGATATTGTAATCCTCTAGCAACTCCATTTATTATGTTGAACCTTTTCCTCCAATCTAGCCGTATTTTTTTTCTCGGGGTCTAACAAACAATCAAAACTTTGATGTTATATCACAAGTAGAGATGCTAAAAAAATTATAAATTCTTTTGTAAAGATTATTTCTAGTACCAAAAGAATAGTGTCGAGGCTTTTGTTGGGCATGTACTCATAGACAAGCAATCTTTCCCCATCTTCTAAGCAAAAACCTTCTAAGCGAACAAGGTTCTTGTGATGAAGTTTCGCCACCAGAGCTAGCTCGTTTTTTTTAGTTCTTCTAACCCATGCCCCAAACCCTTTGACATCCTCTTCACAGCCACTTCTTGTCCGCAAAGATCTCCTGCAAAAATTGTTATCTTCCATGATGTTGATTAAATAAATGCAAAAAGGTTTGAAAAGCTTCATGTATTGCATTCACAATAATTGAGTACACTTTTTTTTTTTAAAGAACTTGAGTTCAAAGTTGATTCTTCATTCAGTCATATTCTGAGAATCCATTGTATAAAACCAACTAATGTATGTTGTCTAGTAATCATACATATTATTTTTTTACATAACAGCTTTCTACACATGGGGTAGTATGAAAAGAATGTCGTCATACCTTATAAACTACACCGAATCCCCCTTCACCAAGTTTATTGCTTTCATCAAAGTTATTTGTTGCAACTTGTAGTGATGACAATGATAATAACATTGACTTAATGCTTCCAAAGTCATCAACTGTATGAGCAGGTAAATTTGCATTATTTCAATTGTCGGTGCAAAAGAATAAAACTTTTGTAATAGCTTCATATCAAGTTGTATATAATAGAGGACTTACTTCCGTGGGGTAGCTTTGTTCCTCGAGATCTTCTCTTTTTACAAACACAGAAGGCTATGGCAGTTACTAGAGCAACAAACACTATTGGCAATACGATTCCAAGAAGCCTATTGTTTTTTACCTGTGATTTTCCCGACAAGGAACTCAGTTAAGTGGAGCTCACTATTGCATTCAAAAGTGTAAATGAATCTAGACACAAAACAATGGAGCTAATACTAGTTTTTTTTGTTCTGCAATTGTGATCAACGTACTTTGCACTACTCAATTCCTTACAAGATGAATACTACTAGTAGGTATTTAGTTGCCACATTCAGACATTTAGCTGTCAACACGTGGCTACCGAGTTCATCAATTGGAACAGGCGCTCACCTGCTGTGGAGACCGCTGGTGCTGGAACGACCACTTCGCCGTTCATCTGCAGCTTCACCATCGGGCTGCTCGTGTAGAACTTGTCTCCCAGGTCTGACCTGAGGTTGCACCGCGATCCAGCAAACCTCGCGCTTGCCCCGTTGGGCTTGAACCCACCCCGTTCCACCACAGTGCCATCAGGTCGTCCAGGCACCTCCGGCACTGCGCCGGCCACAGGTCCCCGCGCACTGCGCCAGGGACCAGATGTTGGGGACCCGCGGGTCGAGCCCCACGAGCTGCCCTGCCGCGAAGTAGAGCCTCGGCGACGACGTCGACGGCGGGGCCGAGGCCGAGCCGCCGCTGTCGACCGCGTACTGCGCGGTGGCGTTGAGCAGCCGCCTGAGCGCCGCGTCGTAGGCCGCGACGTCGACGCCGGTGGGGATGGTGTCGCCGACGACGACGCTAACCACGCCGGTGTTGTTGGTGGATGCGAGGAAGTCCGTTGCGGCGACGCGGACGTAGCACTGGTTGTAGACGAGCGCGGCGTCCCGGGTGCGGTTGCAGAGCGGCTGCACGTCCTGCCACGCGCGGGTGCCGCAGTCGAAGCAGTCGTTGGTGCTCACGTCGCCGCGGCACATCATGAGCCCGTAGACGGCGGCGGCGGTGCCCGCCTTGCCGACGGAGCCTGACGCGAAGTAGGCCGGCGAGTCCCTCGCGTTTGTCTGTAGGTCCAGGATCAGCTGCTGCGTGTTGTTGGCGTAGGCGCTGTCGGACGTGTAGTTGCCGCTGGCGACGTCGCAGCTCTGCCACGGCTGCGCGACGGCGGTGGGGAGGAAAAGCGTGGCGGCTGACGACGCGAGCAGTGCTGCTGCCAGCAGGACAGTGACGCGGCCGTGCATGGCGAACGCGAAGGGAGGAGCCAGCAGAGGTAGCTGGACTGGTGCAGAGGAACTTGGCAGAACTTGGTAGCTTGGCAGAGAGGAGGAGGAACTCGATGCAAGAGGACGAGGCGCGCACCAGCGCGACGCATTGCGATGGTCAATGGCAGTAGCCAGTAGGATATGATTGTTGATTGCAGGTGGGTGGGTGTCCGTGGCAACTTGAAGTTGATGGTGACTTGCCGATCGACGTTTGTTTTGCCTTTGGAACACACCATGAGCCGGCGAATTCCAAAACATGACCACGGGCCGCCGCCCCGGGAGGAGGAACTGCACTGCGAGCAAGTTGCTTGGCCATCAGTTTCGCAGAAACCAGAGCAGACCACGTGTTCCAAGTCTGTAATATTTTGATGGATTCTCGAGCGGGGCTGATGATAGGTTAGGCATCCACTGACCAGTAGAAGCTGGATGGATTAAACTGAACAAACCCCCATCGACGACGTCACCGGACATGATGCCGCCGCAAAGCGAAATGGTTGCTTGCGGTAACTGAAGACAGCGGCGCGGGTTGTGCACAGAATAAATAGAGGCAGGTAGAAGAGAGTAGATTTAAATGTTGAACAGTTGTTCAAATTTCCACATCCATACCTCAACTGCTGTACCACCTGACCTCATCAAGCCCGGGAGTGATGGATCTTCCATTGTGGCTAGGCAGCCTGAGCATGGGGAATGAACCGGTCACTGTCACCGTGGCGGGTAGGCCTCCCTGTTGCGAACTTGCCATGGCGAGGGTGCTCAGGCTCAGCAAGTGGCCACACTACACTACTGCTCTCTCCGTCGTCTGCCTTTCATTTTCGCCCGGACAGGACATGTGTGGAACCAAGCACGTCCAGTTCCCAATCGCACGAATAAGGAAACACAACGGCCCAGTGCTGTCACGCGCAGGCTCGGTTGCTACTCCCACTCCGGCCCACGAGCTATGGGTGTCCGCGCAGTGGCCCAGGCGACTGGAAGCCCACTTGTTGACTGCCACGCATCAGTATAGAGCGCGAGTGATTTCCTCGAAAAAAAATATGTGACGAATGACGATACTGAAGTCGGCCTGCTGCAGAGCATTCCATGCATTATGCAATGAACAGATTGAAAATAGATATACACGTAGACATATAGTAAGAAAATTCTCGAGGATCATGCGAAGCACAACCTCGATCGAGAGTAGAAATACATCACGTACGAATGGGGATGACGACCTTTTTTCTAGAATACGCCAACGGCGCGCATTGCATTAAGCAGACAGGAATTTTAACTGATACAAATAAACGGCGACACTAATTAACCGTAGTTAGAGCACTCATAATGCAGACTCTATCATAGTTTCTATCCTCATTTATTATCTCTATTTATTGCTTTTGACGATGTGTGTATTTATTGAAGAGAGAGAAAAAACACAAGAAAAACCAAGTCTAACTAAGAAACCAAGTCTTCACGCTAACCAAGACAATTTGTGAGAGTGACAAGTGGGCCATTTGACAACATGATAGAGAATTGTATTGTGAAAGATAGTTTTGACACAACGCCCAAAGACTATAAAAACCACGATAGTTTCTAAAGATTGTGAGTGCCCCTACGAGGCCCAAACTCACACCAACCTCACCCGAGAACTGAAGCTGAGCTGCATGCTAGCATGTACCTACCATCGTTGTTGTTGTGCTTGCTGCCATCTCAGTACATATCATCAATCTCACCTGCCATCGCTGCTATTGATTACTGTCCTGCATGCATGCTTTCGCCATCAACTGTCATGCTCTTGCCATTAGGCTTTCTCGCTGGGCCATCGTGGGCTGTGCCACAATTGCTTTCATTGGGCCTTTCGGACCTCATCAAGCCGCTAACCGGGGTGCGCCTTTGCTTGCAGATCGCTGCTAAAATGAATATGATTATTCTGCTGGACTGTCAAACGCCCGTGCCCGGTGCCGGTAACCCTTTTGCATTTGTGCAACACATGCGACATTATCCTCATAGATAATAGTGAGGGTGTCAACAGTACTAGGCCACTTAACTTCTCGATATGGTTAGTCATCCGTCGTAGCCAGGGAAAAAAGATCCACTACGTTCAATCTAGAACATGTAAACTAGCCATGGAAAAAAAACTTCTACGGATTAGCATGCTAGCTCTTTATACCAAACCGATATATCAAAAACAAAACCTAATTTACGAGTGGACAGATCCAATCGGGATTAAGAACAACATATCGTTGTTGATGAGTTGCGGTAGAGCGTGCTGATGATGTGTTAAGTAACGGCGCTGTTTCAGATCCTGATCCAATCCCCTTCCCTTCACATAGCAAATGAGACGTGAGAAGGTGTAGACGATCTCCCATATCTCTTCCCAGTAGCACACCAGATAAACACAAAGGAGAGCAAATATTGTGAAACTAGGATTCTCTTATTCATTATAGATGTATAGGTTCCTTTATATAGTATCAACCCTTTAGGGGTATGTTTGGTGTGAGCCCACAATTATGAGGTTATATTTCCCAACATATCATACCAAGAACTAAAAGATGATGCTGAGCGCTACCACTGACGCTATTGGGCCGAAAAACCGGTGTATGGACGGCGTTGCATCATGCATCTTTCTTCCGGGAAACATCTCCCATCGCATCTATGGCCCTCTTTGGATCTGAATATTTTTTTTTAGGCTCCCTCATTGAGACCCAAATAGCCCAAGAGGATCAAACAGGGGATATTCAAGGCTATTTGCAAATAACCCATCCCAAAACAACATCCCTAGGGGTACTGAGCATCTCCAATAGTTTTGGTATTTTTGATTTGGCATTTGACTTGTTTGCCAACTCCCCATTCCAAATGCCAAGTCAAAAAAAAGGCATCCTCCAACAAATTGCTATTTTTTGGTTTGGCATATGAAAAAAGTGGGGCTAGGAGGGAGCACGATTGTTGGTTCCATCGTCGGATCTTGTTCGCAAGTCGCCATGTGAACACGCATGCAAGAGCACCGCGCAAGAAATGTCAAAAGCTCCCAAGTTTGGCAAAATGCCAAAGGAGGACCTGATTTTGCCAAACTCACTAAAATGCCAAACTCATTTGCCAAACTGTTGGAGCATCATTTTAGAGCTCTTTGGCAAAAACAAGAATGCCAAACTCATTTGCCAAACTCTTGTAGTTGCTCGGTTATTTCTATTGTTGTTGCTCTATTCGTATATTTAAATGATTAAAGTGAAATTAAGGCCAGATAGCCCTTGGACCCGAACAGCTTAATGGTCTTTTTATTGAGGGCTATTTCTTTGGACTAAAAATAGCTCTCAAAACAACTAGGCTAAAAAGATCGCCTCAAAAAATTATCGTCATGTGTGTAATTAGTTATTTTTATCTAGATTTAATACCCTATGCATGTGTCCAAACATTCGATGGGTGAAAAGTTTTGGGGAGGAACTAAAACCAGGCTACCGCCGCGAAAAGTTTTAGGACGAGAACCATTGTTTTCGTAGTTCAGGGATGAAACCGAGTCGGCCGTAAAAGTTTGAGGATCGAGAACGATTGTTTTCGTAGTTCAAGGACGAAAATTGAGCCGACTACAAAAGTTTGAGTAATGAGAACGACCGTTTTCGTAGTTCAAGGACGAAATTGAGTCAGCTACAAAAGTTTGAGGACGAGAACAACCATTTTTGTAGTTCAGAGACAAAACTGAGCTTTCAAGAGCTTTCAATGATAGTTCAAGGACGAATTTGGCTATTCTGCCAAAAACAAAAGTGCTTATTATGTGGTTTTGCTTCGCTGCCAAGTAAGTTTAACCTACCTACGTCCCGATTGTTGAGGGAAAAAAAAAGAAGTAATGCTTAGGTCTCTTCCAACCCCTCGCTCCTTCGAGTGATTGGCAGCAAAGCTTAGGATTGATGGTTCTTACTAGAGATGTAGTTCTTACTAGAGATGCCCGAGCAATACAATTTTATCCTAATCACTCCATAGAGCTGGCTTTAGTGCTTTAATAAGCGATGCCTGACCATCTAGGGGCAAAGCTTTAAGAGTAATAATAAACACAAATCTAGCATCTTCACTAAGCAACGTATGCTCAATGATGGGAATCCTATCCAGGAAAAGTGGGTGGCTCGGGCAGCCAACCACAGCGCCGCCGTGTTCCTCCCCTTCCCTCTACTCTCCTACTATGCCGCCACCGAGCAGGCCACCCAAAGGCCAGCGGCCGCCTGTGATGGTGGCGGCGGGCCTTCCTCTCTTCATCCATGGTGGCGGCAGGCCGGCGCAGCATCGCCTTGATTGATCCGTGTGGGGCTCGGCAAGGCCGCCTAGCCATGACTATGGTTGTGTCGGCCGCGACCCGGCATCGCAGACGCTGGGCGCCCGGTGGCAGGCTTCTCTCTGTTGTCCCCTTTCCTCCTCGCATGGTGGCGCCCGATGGGTCCGCCCGGGCTTCTAGGCTAGGAGGATCAAGTGCCCCGTGGCCGGAGTCATTGGCATGGGGAATCATCAGCACATCGGTGTCTAGAGCTGCTGGCCTGTGGTTCCATCGGGCAGGGTGACGGCCGGGCGAATCGGACAAGTTGTGGCCAATGTTGTGCACGGGGTTGAGGTGCCATGGTGAAAGCTTTGCCCCTCTTGGGCCAATGACGATGACGCCTTTTGACACTATTTTCTTCCTTGGAAGCGTCAATCGATCAGTCCTCTTCCCTTTGGACGTTGTGTCTTCCCTCGTTGAAAACCCGGACCTTCTAGCCGTGCAACGATGGCATTAGTGACGTTTTGTTCCTCCTTGGAGGTGTTGCTTTGGAAGATTGTGCTCGGCCGGGTCTACTATGGCGGTCGGTGTCATGACAAAGAAGGTGGAGGCCTACTTGAGGATTCAAGTTTGCGAGTCAAAACGATGGAGAAAGGTGGTCGGGGGAGGAGATGGCGTGGCAATTGCGGGGGCTCGTGGACCGCTTTGCGGGGACCACGAAGTTGGCGCAGGAGGCCACCATGGAAGGTGCCCACGGAGTTGGCAAGGAATCCGGCGTGGGAGGTGGAGGTCAACAGATTTGAGTTACCGAGATGGCCTACGTGGGTATGATGGTGGAAGGTCTCGCTTGTGACACCGCTTTCAAGCATGAGAAGGACCTCGACCGGCAACTAGAGGACGTGTGTGGCACTTTGTCTTTGATGAGGCAACTAGGTTGTGTTTGTGGTGTAATAAGGATTAGTTATATGCATCTATCGCATACGAGAGACTAGGATATTAATATATTCTCTCTTTTAAAAAAAAAAAAAAAAAAACTTTTCATTCACTCTGAGAGAAATTGCTCAAAGAGTCACTCAAGGAACCAATGGAAATCGTTCAGGAGAATGATATATATCAACCGTTTCCAATGAGTAAGCATTTTGATACTTTCTAAAAGCTTGCAGATCGTACCTCCACCAAGATAAACTTTATATTTGACAATTCAGTAAAGAAACTAATAGTGAGCAGGAATTATTACACTTCATGGTGAATCCCACGTTTCTTCATCTAATATACAACAAGAAACAAACAAACAACAATATGTCGATATTCAAATAAAGATGTGCATTAGCCGGCCTCAGCCTACACTACCTAGCCTACTACCTTGCAGAAGGATGCGAAGTAGTACCCAAAGTGTAAGAGTAATCTGAGCTTGCATCCAAGAAAAAAGTTGGTCTTGCAGCAGCAGGTAGAGAACTAGTATCATCACCGTTGAGCATCACCATGACATCTGACATTGTAGGTCGATCCATGGGACTCTGCTGAAGGCACCGTAGGGCAATTTTAACACATTTTAGCACCTCAGTCTCTGAGTAGTTTCTCCCTAGAGAATCATCTATAATCTCTACAAGCGTTCCCTCAGACCAGTGTTTCCATACCTGGTATTCATTTTATGTGTTCCAATTAGCAACAATATATGTAGATTTTTATAAGTAGTCTTATAGGTAGGATAGTGTGTTTAAGGGCAGTTACTCACAATGCTTATAATATCCTCGTTTTGCTCTTCAAAGTAATGCCCGGTGTTTTTTTGTCCCGTTACAATCTCTATAACAAGGATGCCGAAACTAAATACATCTGATTTTGTTGAGTACTGCCCACGCATCATGTACTTTCGGGAGCCATGTAGCCACTGCAAAAAAAACAAGAATAACAACGTCAATTGGTGGGCATTATATATTCAAATCAAATATTGAACCATTAACTACTAGATGAAATCTCAAGTGATTTATTACAATGTCCCGACGATGTTGTTTGTGATGCCTCGAGTCTGATCTTGCCCAAAGAGCCTGGCTAGTCCAAAGTCACCAATCTTAGGGTTCATATCTGAATCTAATAAAATATTGCTCGCTTTCATGTCACGATGGACTATCTTCTTCTGAGAGTCTTCATGAAGATATTGCAATCCACGAGCGACTCCTTCTATTATGTTGAATCGTTTTCTCCAATCTAGTCGTCTTTTCTCCTCATGATCTAAATGATAACCAAGTTTGAAGGTTACTACAGGTATGTTAACAATGGGTATATATATTCTTTGGGAAGATTATTTATATAGTACCAAAAAGAATATTGTCGAGACTTTTGTTGGGCATGTACTCGTAGACGAGCAACCTCTCTCCATCTTCTAAACAGAAACCCTCCAAGCGAACAAGGTTTTTGTGATGAAGTTTGGCCACCAAAACTAGCTCGTTTTTTAGTTCTTCTAGCCCCTGATCGGAACCCTTTTGGCATCCTCTTCACAGCCACTTCCTGTCCGGAAAGATCTCCCTACATAGTTTTTATTAACACGATAGTTAGTGTTAAATGATAGAATATAAAATGATGGAATGTTCCAACAGCTTCAAAGATTATAAGCTAGAATGGTTGACAATCTGGTATGAACCAACCATCTCATGTACGTTGTTGTACGGTAATCACACAAACTCTTATAAATCTTGCAATAAACTTGCAAATGAACTATAAATGGAGAGGGTGCCATCGTACCTTGTAAACTGCACCAAACCCCCTTCACCTAGTTTATTGCTTTCAGCGAAGTTATTCGTTGCTACTTGTAGTGATGACAACGATAACAATATCGACTGGATGCTTTTCGATGTCCTCGGCCATATAAGCTAGTAAATTTACACTGGTTCAGTTTTGAGTGCTTAAAGGCCAAAAGGTATTATAACTTGATACCAAACTACACAAAGAACTTACTTCGGTGGGGAAGATTTGTTCCTTGAGATGTCCTCATCTTACAAGCAATCCATATGCAGAGGGCTATGACAACAATTCCAACAACAAATACTATTGGCAATATAATCCCGAGAAGTTTGCCAATTGAATTCTTTTTACCTGTGATTTTGCCAAAAAGAAAATTTCAATTCATGTTTGTCTAGCAGTTGATGTGTCAGCTTCCTTTTGACTGGCTCACCATGTTGTTCAATCTTACTTGTACTAATTATTTGGTTGTATTAAAAACTATCCAGCTCTACCACTATGAAAAATTCATAAAGTAACCCCTAAATTTGCATATGAATTGTCCACCTCATTATGAAAGATATTTAACATACCACTCTAAATTACTCACTTCTACCAATATAAAAGTTGTAAAAATATCAGGGAGTTTTTTAATAATGGAAGAGGTAGGTATTTAGATGTAAATTTAATTAAATTGTTTTGATTTATCCTTTAAAATAGTAATAAAGTTGGATAATATCAGTAAAATTAGGGGTGGGGGGGGTTATATTTTTAAAGACAGAGGTGATTTATAACACATAATAGATACATCAGTATTATGACAATGAAAGATGCAGAGTATACATGATTATTATGACAATGAAAGATGCAGAGTAGAGTATGTATATACAAAATTAAATATCACATGCTTCTAAATATTGTGAGAATTTTTAGAACTTATTTTTTCAGTGTGCGTCCGGTGAGAATTAAGTAATCGAGTTAATCTAGAGGAATCCGCTATTAAGCACTCACTTCCGGTGGTGCCGGGTAAAACATTCGTCGAAGGCGCCGGCGCTGGAGCGGCCACCTCGCCGTTCATCGGCAGCTTCAGCATCGGGCTGCCGGTGTAGAAGTTTTTCCTTCGATCCTCAGGTTGCAGCGCGAACCGTCGAGCCTGGCGTCCACCTGCGTGCGGTTGAAGTCGACCCACCACTGCGCCAACAGGTCGTCCAGGCAGCTCCGGCACTGAGCTGGCGATATGTCCCCCGCGCACTGCGCCATGGACCAGATGCCCGTCGGGAGCTGCAGCTGGGGGTCGACGCCCACCATCTGCCCCGTGGCGAAGTACTTCCTCGGAGACGACGGGGCCGAGCTATCCACCGCGTATTGCACGGTGGCGTTGAGCAGCCTGGTGACGGCGGCGTCGAAGGCCGCGACGTCGTGGACGCCATCGGGGAGGCTGAGGCCGATGAGGCCCACGAAGCCGGTGTTGTTGGTGGATGCGAGGAAGTCCGTGGGGGCGAGGCGAACGTAGCACTGGTTGTAGACGAGCGCGGCGTCGCGGGTGCCGTTGCAGACGCGATACATGTCCTGGCCGACGTTGGTGCCGCAGTCGAAGCAGTCGGTGGGGCCGAGGTCGCCGCGGCAGAGCAAGAGCCCGTACACGGCGTCCGCGTCCGCGCCTGCGGAGCCCGTCGCGAAGAGGGAGGCAGAGTTGGACGCGTTCGTCTGGAGGTTGCGCATGAGCTGCTTGATGTTGTTGGCATAGGCGCTGCTGGCCGAGTAGTTTCCCGTGGTGCCGTCGCACGTCGGCCACGGGGCACCCACTGCTGCGCGGCGGCCGAGGGGAGAAGCGTGAGCGTGACGGCCGACGCCAGCAGCGCTGCTGCTGCTAGCAGGGCGCGGTCGCTGTGCATGGCGCTCGCGAAGGGAGGAGCCAGAGCCAGCGCGGCGCGGCGCAGGAGGGAGGATCGGTATGCTGGAGCGATGGATGCAGAGCAAAGGTCGTTTTGATATAGGGCTTTTGGGTGGCCTGAGCCCCATAGATACCAGCGGATGGTGTTTGATTTAGTTTCACTGTTCTGATCCCACGGTGTAAAAAAATCTTCTATCTCTTGCATCCCAAAATGCTCTTGAGTTCCGTTTTTCTAAGTCAGGTGTGTCTCGTGCTCGCGCCAGACACGGGTGAGGATAGTGCTACCTCCCATCTCACCCACCGCCTTCACCACGCCACCTCTGTGCCTCCTCGTCGTCATGCCCGGGCGACGCTGACGGCCCCGGGCGGGCGCACTAGGAGATGGAGCCGGCGCCTGGAGCCTGCGCGGTAGTACTGCAGTGGCGGTGCCTGGAGGAGCTCTGGCCACCGACGGTTGTCGAACGGCGGGGCAGGATGCGCGCGACGGGGAAAGGGCAGGGTTCCGGTGTCGGCAGGGCCGACTCCACTAGTCGGTCAGCCGAGGGCGAAGGGAAGACGGCGTGGACGGCTAGGGTCCGATGGTGCGGCGGCAGGAAGGGTGGCGAAGGGGGAATGCATTCGCCTCAAGGGCGATGGTGGTGTACGGCGTGTCCTTAAGTGGCCTCGCGCGCACTCGCCAGCGCACAAGGGGATGCGCTACCGGCTGCCCCGGCAGGGATCGACGACGTCCCGCCTCCGCAAGGGGAGTGTATCCACGCCATGCTCCGCGACGTCGCGGCCCTGAACGTGGCTGCGGTAGAGACGATCGCGCTGAGGTTTGGTGGAAGCGCACCGCCGACCGCCATGACGAAATTGCCACAATCGTCGGCTCCCTTGGCACACTCAACCTCCACGGTGGCGATATGTATGCCGACACCCTGTAGATGTTCGATGAAATAGCTATACCAATATTCAAGGGGTAAAGTTACCATGTTCTAAGTCAAGAGTTATTCTACTTTTCTGTTCGGCAATCAAACACAATCGCGTTTTGGGCATGTCTGCTTTGCAAAACGAAATCAAACGAAACCACCTAGCCGAGCTGGACCAGACCGTGGGTCTGGCTAGAGCCTGGCTGACGGGCCAAGCCACCCCCTTGCGCCCTACTCCCTCCGTTCCACAAATAAACGCAATTCTAGATCTTTTACAATTTATTTTGATCTTTTTAGTCTTATTTATTTTTGTTTGGCAAATAATAAAATAAATAAATAAATATCTCTAACAAAAATAAATTATCACAAAATAAATAATATTTATTAATTTTTTTTTGAATAAGATGAATTGTTAAAGATGAATTTTGAAATAAACGGTGCATGCGATGCGTGATAATGGCAGCTAGCTGTACCTGGTACTATGGAGTGGCAGCGCACGTAGCTGGGGCTGGGTGGGTCTCCAACTCCATGATAAAAGCGACTTGCTGGCAGCGACTCTTGACTCTTGAGTCTTGCTGTGGCGACGACTCTTGAGTCTTGCCGACGAATGAAATGGCCGGCGAATTCCCAAAGGCAGAACCTAACGGAAAGAGGAGCGGCAAGTTGCTTGGCCCTTCGCAGAAACCTGACCAGTCTCTAGTGACCAAAAGAGCTGTACCCATCCACACCACCCACCACCCTCAATGCAATGCAAGTCGGATCAAGGCGCTCATGCGTTCCCGCGACGCGACCCGACCCGAGCAGGTGCACAACGCGTAAGGCTCCATGAAAGGAAGACGGCTGTGAGAGCCTGCCTGAGCCTGACCACCAAGTGGTGGAAGAGACGACGACGCTACTGCATGCTGCCAGCCGAGGAATGCACTAGGGTTCGTCCTGTACGTCGCGCTCGATTGGACCACCGATTCGTCTCGTCACGTCTCGTGTGTGCACACAGCAGCACACAATCATGGCGACGACTCGGCGACGACTGAGGTGGTTGAGCCATTGGGGTATGTGCTATGTGGATGTGGGACCTTTCAACATTCTCTACAACATTTTCATGTAGAGTTTTTTTTTCTCAAATACACAAAAGGTTTACGCGTCTTTGTATTTAGGAAGAAGAGTTTTTACACAGCGCACGGGCGCATTTTGGGAGGTTAAGATTTACAATAGGCACCGTGTCCCTCGTCATTTTACACATGGTGATTACTCGCTTTGCTAATTTTCTTAGGTGGCGCGCCCCGCCTCTATCCACAGGTCGGCGATCTGCTTAATTTTCGCCCCGCCGCTAGTGGCCACTTCGTTTCGGAAGAATCTCGCGTTTCTCTCTTTCCAAGCTCCCATGCCACCGGGGCGAAGAGAGGGTGTCTGTGGCCTTCCTCTTCCCTCTGTGCCACCTCCGTCTCCACCGCTCCTACTAGTGGATCTTTTCATGTAGAGTACAAGTACAACGCGTTCTTTTCTCTGCAGAACGTACTGTACAGCACTGAACCTACTCCAACCTTTGAACATTTTCATACGGACCTTTGAACACTGAACCTACGTGCTGTACAACATTGGGGGCGAAGCTACAACCTTTCAACATTTTCATATGGACCTTTGAACACTGAACCTACTTTACAACATTGAACCCAGGGGCGAAGCTATACCGTGGAGAAGCAACTTGCACGCAGTGCAGCTCCTCCCGGTGGCCCTTGCCCGTTGTCATCCTTTTGGAATTCGCCGCTCCGCTCGCTCATGGTGCGTTCCAAAGGAAGACGTCGATCGGCAAGTCACCGTCAACTTCAAGTTGCCATGGACATGACCCACCTGCAATCATATCCTACGCGAAGTAGGCCGGCGAGTCCCTCGCACTGGTGCCTCGTCCTCTTACATTGTTGCTGCATCGAGCTCCTCTCTGCCAAGCTGCCAAGACAGCACAGTTCCTCTGCATCAGTCCAGCTCTCACACACAACCTTCCTCCCGCGCCGCCCCCTGTCTCTGGCTCCTCCCTTCGTGTTCGCCATGCATGGCCGTGTCCCTGTCCTGCTAGCAGCAGTGCTGCTCGCGTCGTCGGCCGCCACGCTTTTCCTCCCCTCCGCCGTCGCGCAGCCGTGGCAGAGCTGCGACGTCGCCAGCGGCAACTACACGTCCGACAGCGCCTACGCCAACAACACGCAGCAGCTGATCCTGCGCCTGCAGACGAACGCGAGGAACTCGCCGGCCTACTTCGCGTCGGGCTCCGTCGGCAACGGCACCGCCGCCGCCGTCTACGGGCTCATGATGTGCCGCGGCGACGTGAGCACCAGCGACTGCTTCGACTGCGGCACCCGCGCGTGGCAGAACGTGCAGCCGCTCTGCAACCGCACCCGGACGCCGCGCTCGTCTACAACCAGTGCTACGTCCGCGTCGCCGCAACGAACTTTCTCGCCTCGCCCAACAACACCGGCGTGGTTAGCGTCGTCGGCGGCGCCACCATCCCCGGCGGCGTCGACGTCGCGGCCTACGACGCGGCGCTCAGGCGGCTGCTCAACGCCACCGCGCAGTACGCGGTGAACAGCGGCAGCTCGGCCTCGGCCCCGCCGTCGTCGTCGTCGCCGAGGCTCTACTTCGCGGCGGGGCAGCTCGTGGGGCTCGACCCGCGGGTCCCCAACATCTGGTCCCTGGCGCAGTGCGCGGGGACCTGTGGCCGGCGCAGTGCCGGAGGTGCCTGGACGACCTGATGGCACTGTGGTGGAACGGGAGTGGGTTCAAGCCCGACGGGGCAAGCGCGAGGTTCGCTGGATCGCGGTGCAACCTCAGATCTGACCTGGGAGACAAGTTCTACACCAGCAGCCCGATGGTGAAGCTGCAGATGAACGGCGAAGTGGTCGTTCCAGCACCAGCGGCCTCCACAGCAGGTGAGCGTTTGTTCCACTTTTTGACAACTAAATGTCTAAATGTGGCAACTAAATACCTACTAGTATTCATCTTGTAAGGGATTGAGTAGTGCAAAGTATGTTGATCACTATTGCAGAACAAAAAAAACTAGTATTAGCTCCATGGTTCTGTGTCTAGATTCATTTACACTTTTTGATACACTATGGAGCCCGAATAATTTGAGTTTCTTTTTGGGGAAATCACAGGTAAAAACAATTCAGCAGGTAGGCTTCTTGGAATCATATTGCCGATAGTGTTTGTTGCTCTAGTAACTGCAATAGCTCTCTGTGTTTGTAATAAGAGAAGATCTCGAGGAAAAAAGCTACCCCACGGAAGTAAGTCCTATATTATATACAGCTTGGTATGAAGTTATGAAACAAACTTTATTGTTTAGCACCGACAATTGAAATGATGCAAATTTACCAGCTCATACAGTTGATGACTTCGGAAGCATCAAGTCAATGTTACTATCATTGTCATCACTACAAGCTGCAACAAATAACTTTGATGAAAGCAATAAACTTGGTGAAGGGGATTCGGTGTAGTTTATAAGGTATGATGACACCCTTTCATACTAGCTCATGTGTAGAAAGGTCTTATGTAAAACTAATATATGCATGACTACTAGGCAACATACATCAGTTGGTTTATACAAATGATTGTCAGAATATGACTATGAATGAAGAATCAACTTAGAACTCAAGTTCTTTTAAAAAAATCAATAATTGTGAATGCAATACGTGAATATTTTCAAACCTTTTCAAATTTTTGCAGGGAGATCTTTCCGGACAAGAAGTGGCTGTGAAGAGGATGTCCAAGGGTTTGAGGCATGGGCTAGAAGAACTAAAAAACGAGCTAGTTCTGGTGGCCACACTTCATCACAAGAACCTCGTTCGCTTAGAAGGTTTTTGCTTAGAAGATGGGGAAAGATTGCTTGTCTATGAGTACATGCCCAACAAAAGCCTCGATACTATTCTTTTTTGGTACTAGAAATAATCTTTAAAAAAAGAATTCATCATTTTTTGGCATCTCTACTTGTGCTATAACATCAATGTTTTGATTGTTTGTTAGACCCTGAGGAGGAAAAATACGGCTAGATTGGAGGAAGCGGTTCAACATAATAAAAGGAGTTGCTAGAGGATTACAATATCTCCATGAGGAATCTCAAAAGAAGATAATCCATCGTGACATGAAAGCGAGCAATGTTTTGTTGGATGCAGACATGAATCCTAAGATTGGAGACTTTGGCCTAGCTAGGCTCTTTGGGCAAGATCAGACTAGAGATGTCACAAAGCACATTGCCGGGACATTGTAATCAATATTTATTATCTAGTAGCTATGATTGAAGTCTAGCATTCTAACACATAATTCCTACTAACTATCCATGTTGCTAATAATTCGTTTCGTTGCAGTGGCTACATGTCTCCCGAGTATGTGATGCGTGGACAGTTTTCCACAAAAATCAGATGTGTTCAGTTTTGGCATCCTTGTTATAGAGATCGTAACGGGAAGAGAAACACAGGGCAATACTTCTATGAGGATCAAAATGAAGATATCATAAGCCTTGTGAGTACTTGCCAACAAACGAACTATATATCCTACTTGTTTCGCATATTGCTGGATTATATTGTTTCTCATTGCGAAACGATGAAACCGATGCTAGGTATGGAGGCACTGGACCGAGGGAACAATTGCAGAGATGATTGATGATTCTCTGGGGAGAAATTATTCAGAGACTGAGGTGCTAAGATGTGTTAACATTGGTTTGTTATGCCTTCAGCAAAGTCCCATGGACCGACCTACGATGTCTGATGTCATGATAATGCTTTGTGGTGATGATACTAGTTCTCTACCGCCTGTTGGGAGACTCCCCTTTTTCTTGGATAGAAGCAAGGGTTACTCAATAATTCATTTACAATTACACAACCCACATTCTTGGATAGAAGCCAGGGTTACTCCAATAATTCATGTACAATTACACAACTGTCAGCAAGATAACCGTGGCATTTGTGCATAGTTGCACATTGTTACTTGTTTGCTTCTTGATTATAGCAGTAGTTTAGATAATAGTTTAATTCATCACTTTCAGTGTTTGATGACCAATTGTAATTGTGGTCACTAAGGCCTTGTTTAGATGGCTAAAATTTCTAACCTTTTTTTCCACTTTCTCTCCACTTTCTCTCCATCACATCACATTAAATACAATAAAAGACATATGTTTGGAGTATGAAATGTAGGTAAAAAAAATAACTAATTACACAGTTTAAATGTACATTACGAGATGATTCTTTTGAGCCTAGTTACTTCATGGTGGGATAATATTTACCACTAACAAACGAAACATGCTACAATGTACGATTTGACATGCAGTTAGAAATTTTAGCCATCTAAACAAGGCCTAAAAAGTTTGGCCATTGTAACACCATTCTCACACAGATCTTTCTCAGCCATCCAATCTTTTCAATTTGATGTCTGTCTTTCTTTATCGAAGCAAAGGAGAAGGCAGTAGGCATCATACACAGGGTGACAGGGGCAAATTGTAACTCTGCTTTCTCAACCAATACCTTTTGTGCCGAGCGTAGGCGGACGACTCTCGGTCTCAGTCAATGGTGGCCTCGGCAGGCAGAGCTGCAAGTTGTGTTCTGTTGGGTTCCGGCCCAGGGGACTTCCATCAAAAGGAAAAACTAAAAAGATTTGGCCGTCTATGGGGGCATTAGAAACGCTGTCCCGCTACGAAGCAAAAGGGGAAGAAACGCTGTAGCCTGTGAGTAGACAGTCGTTTAGTTTAGAAACATGTCTTGCTAATTTTATAAGAAGCTACACAAAACTATATCAGCTTTGCCTATATATCATTATATCAATGCCACCAATGCTTGCATGCAGAAGCTAAATATATTACAACTAAAAAAAAAATAAAACGGAAAGAAGGGCCACGCTTTCATCTTTGTGATGCCCAATTTCAAAACTAGTTTCAGCTCCATGCTCTTGTCTCCTGCCGCTCTATGTTCTTGTCTCCAGCCTCCAAACTGATACATTATATTTGCTAATCTAGCTGTTTTCCAAGAATCATGGGCTTGGTGGCTATTGTTTATTCCCTCATTATATTTGCTAATCTAGCTGAATCATGGGCAGATGCGGCGAGCCCGAAACAGCCGCACACGACAAAGGTGCGGGCTCTGCTAGCCCACTAAAACATTGATCAGCTTCTTTGACATGCTCCTCCCTTTCCACAAAAAACTTCATTCTTGGTAAGGTCTTGTTTAGTTCCTCTTAGTTTCCTTAAAATTTTAAAGATTTCCCATCACGTCGAATGCAGATAACTGAACTCTGAAAATAACTCCTACACATGTTCGTGATGGTGACACTCTGAACCTCCTTAGCTGCTGAACATTTAGCAAGGGATATTCTGGGTTTAAGTTCAACAAAAACAAAAACAAAACAAAAACAAAAACAAAAAACCCCCATAACTCAGTAGCGCCTCAAGAAGAAGTGCAGTTAACACGAAGACAACAAGAGACTAAATGAAGGACAGACTTTGTGTAGAAACAACAACCCCATGTGAGCACCACAGATACTCAGAACCTTATAGGCAGACTGGTAAGCAAGCCTGATAGACGAATTCAATATACTCTTGATCTAACAAATCTAGAGCTTTATGACAGCATGTTGATCTTTGGTTCAACCTCCATGTGCTTCCAAGTCACTTATTGACTTCTGCTTTGTATAAGTATTATATACTTATTGACTTCTGCTTTGTATAAGTATTATATACTTATTGACTTCTGCTTTGTACAAGTATTATATACTTCTGCTTTGTACAGGTGTATCCTGTGCAACGAAGTTTCGTGTGCAACATATGCAACCATCAATTAAGACCACATGATCTAGATCCAACGTCTGGGATTTTTTTCACTTAACCCCTCCCACCGGATACACGCAGGTTAGATTTAAACCCCGAGGTGGAGGGGTTTAAGTGAAAAACACCGCAGACGTTGGATTCAAATCTTGTGGCCTTAATTGATGGTTGCATAAGTTGCACACGAAGCTTAGTTGCACATGATACGTTGCCGTATTATATATCTTACATTTGTGACCTCTGTTACATACAACTGTCGTATCCATCTCCATTTCAGGTAAAAGAAGTCTGAGAAGTGAGAACAATTATGATGAGGACAGACAAATGTTGGGAAAATGTTTGGCACTACTTCGTACCACATATATCTCACTCGAAAGGTGGCGTGACTTCACATCCTATTTTTTTTTTTTTTTTAACAATGGGACGTCTTTTTTTACAATGGGACAAGCAAGAGTAGCATTTGAGTGTTTGACCCATTTGAAGACTGAATCCAACGAATGCTTGCAAGCTCTGGAATAACTGCGTGGCAAGAAGAAATTTCGAAATAGTTATGGAGTTTTGTACATATTTACGTACTTTGTTATATAACTGAAAGTTTCAAATTACCTATTTTTCGTGATAACGTCTAGGCACATTTTTAATTAAAGCGTAATAGAGTTTTGAAACTACAAGAGGAGGAGAAACGGTAGTCGAACGATTATCGAACCCCGCAAACTAGCACGCACTCAAGACGGAAAACGAGAAGAAAAAAAAATGAAAAAAAAGGAGAGAGGGGGAGCCCTCCACCTAACAACCCCATCAACCGAGCCCGATACAACGTAAATCCCTAAAGTGCCGACAAAAAACGCAAAAGATCGTCCACCGTAAGACCATCCAGCGGCACCGACGGCGGCAAAGCATCCGCCCACGAACACAAAATGCAAAGCATCCGCCAACAAACCACGGTGGCAAAGCATCCGCCAACGAACCAAGCTACTCCCGGTAACTTCGAAGCCACCCGAGAGGAGGTCGACCAACGAACCCGGCGGCAAAGCATTTGCCAACGAACCAAGAAACGAGGATAAGTCAAGAGTCAGTAGGGCGAACCGGCGTGAGAGGACGCCACCCGGCACAAGAGGAACACCCCGAGGAACCAACACTACTACCACGGAGGAGGAGCAGTGGCGGTACTGTCGGGGGGCGAAAATAATCGGCCCATAGGAAATAAGCCCATGAAGGATAGCACGGCCCCAAGGCCCAAAAAAGAAGGACCGATGGGAAGACGACCGGGAGTTGACGACACTGAGACACATTTTGGGCCTAAGAGACGCCCCGGAGGATGAAGGCCGGCCCCAAGCCCGCAGCTCGCTAAGAAGGACTTAATATACGGAAAACTCTCTTGGGCCCCCTTTAGAAGCCCAAGGCAGCCCATCAACAAACACTCGGTTGGCAAGGCCCAACTTACCAAAATCACCCCAAAGAAGGTCGGGGAGGGCCCAGGGGTGAAGTCTCCAAAATAAAGAGAATAAGGACCAACAGGGATCGCCATGAGAATAAAAAGAAATGCTGGGAAGACAATCCCCCAATAGGCTTATTGAAGCCCATCCATATCTGAGGCCAAAATCCGCTGCGTACCACGGCCTTGACCGAGGAAACGACCCACTTTCACCACAACTTACTCCTAACCCGGGGGCGAGGCCTCGGGGACTAAGTTCCGCCTCGCCCTCGGGGACACGGGATCTCCAGACGATCCTGCCTCGCCCGAGGACCACGACCCTCGAGGGGCGAGACTTCTCCGCCTCGCCCGAGGATAGAGGGACCCGACTGCGGCTCTTCACCCTTCCGGAAACATCACCTGGGCGCACCTTGAGGAGCCAAACCCGATGTAGGGAGCAGCCGCGTAGATTTATTGCACCCGCTTCCACGAGGCCCGCGATGATAGGGCAATCGATTGTCCCGTCGATTCACCTAACATTGTTATCTCCTCGCATCCCTCGTTGATGGGACATAAAGGAACAAAATAACACACACGTCACCCTACACGGGAAACACAACTCCACTGTTCATTTACTTGCAGCTTCATTTCCACGACACGAGTCCAAGGACCCTCGGGACGACGACACCACGCCATGACGCGGACCAAGCCCACTATGGACCATGAAGGGATCCGAGGGTCACCATTTGGCCCCTCGGGAGACCCTCTCCCCGGCGGCACGAACCGCGAACGCAAGAGACTCCAAGACACGCGTCAACACCAGGGCACTCCCTTCTGGGAACCCGAGGTCCGGGCTCGGGCATGGCATGCCTAAACAGCTCTGGATAGTAGACACAGTAGCGTTTGTACATGACACGTATTATATACATTATCTCTCCTTTACACTATAAAAGGGGGAGTAATGCCACTATAGAACGGATCCCCTCCACTAGGTTTTCACACTTAGCCAGTTCACTCCGGATTGAAGCCCTTCTTCATTCCCAAGAACACCTTGTAAACCGCTTTGGTTCTTGTGCACAATTGGTGCGAGTAATACGAAAGGTCACAACCGGCCGGGCGTAGGGCCCCATGGCTGAACCGGGATAAACCCCCTCGTCTTCCGGCTCGCACATGCCATCGGGCGGGAGCGCCGACCTATAAATTATTGTCGGTACCCAGGATACCCCGGTTCTCAAAACACCGGCGGTTGGCGCCCAGTAGGGAAGCGTTGTGCGAAGATCACTTCCCAAAAACCTAGATGGTGACGTCGCTCACCTTTCCGTCCAACTCATCGGATCGCGAAGAAGGGCGGGGAATGCCGCCTGATTTGGCGGTCTTGAGTTCGCACCGCCGGATCACGCGACATCGGGTAATCTCCCTTCCGAATGGATCGGAAGACAACCGCTCCCAAGCACCAAGGGGGCGCAACCGACATCATGGACGTCGCCGCCGGAAGGCGCAACGCCGGCGACGACGTCGGCCTTGAGTTTCAACTCACGACCTCTTCCCGTGCTCGTTGACACCGACGGTGAAGAGGAAGCGGCCTTGCTTTTAACAAAAGCGGCGGCCACAATGGCGCCCATGGAAGGAGGACGGGGCAATGGAGAGCCCATGAGCCCCACCGCGGCGCTCATTCTTCCACCGGAGAAGCTTACGTATGGGCGGGAGCGCCGCGACAACAACATCCCGGACATCCACGAGGCATTGGGCACGGCAACCACCACGCCCGACCGGTCCATCACTACGGTGTCGCGGCCGGGAGTTCCCCATACTAGGTGCGTCACGAGCCGGGCGGAAAGGACGCTATGAGGACTCCCCTCGCCGCCAGCCCTGGATTGGGACGACCTGTTCACCACAGACCCGGGGTACCCCCCTCACCAAGGGACGGTCGGTGCCTACTTTCGGAGATCCATGATGGACATCTAAGCTTAGGGTATCCCCTAGGGCGACTGTGTTGTAGACTCAACTCAATTTTTTTCAATAATGAATATTATGACCCCCTTCCGAATGCTATAACATTGAGCTCGTAGATGGTCAATTTATCGACCCCGAGGAAAGTGATGACAACGCAGGTCCTGCCACGACGACGTGTCCCGCCGGCAGCCTGGCGTCCAGCCCCAAAGACGCCCGGCCGGCCCCGCCCGGCAAAACACACGCCTGAGACATTGAGGCCCGACTTCAAGCCGAGGCTGAACGCGTCGCGACGATTAGAGCAAACCATCCGTCGGGAACGCGCCAAACGAGCAAGAAACCCGCGGCGCCTCAAGCCCCGAAACGCCGGGCCAATACGGGGGAACAACTCACGGCCACCGAGGGTGCCGGCTCCCTTCAACCGCGCCCGCCTTTAACGTAGCCGCAGCCGCAATGCTTGTTCGGGAAATGCCCGAACCCTCGACCACCGGAAGAGAGGAGGCTACGTGACGGACTCAAAGAACTCCTCGATAAAGCCGCAGTCCAACAAGGCCGAGAGCTCGGCTTTCGGGAACTATGCGACCTCAAGACATCAAGAGCCAATGCGCGGTCGACAAGCCTCTCGCCAAACTCGAGCAAAGCCAAGCCCCTCTCGCACGATCCGTCCGGAACGACTAGCCAACAATCGATCCAATCGTGATGTCCGGCAACGCGTCGAGAACACCGCCGAATGACCGACAAAGAGGACAATCGGGACAAAGCCGACATGATAACCGGCGGCTCCCGATCTAAGGGAAGAAATCGAGCAACGCCGAGGGCAAACGTAACGGCCCGAACGGCTCGCCCCACCCTCTCGGGACCTCAAGTCTTTACCAAGGAAATCCGGAGGGCGCCGCTCCCCTCACGCTTTCGGCCCCGAGCCATATTGAAAAGTACTCCGTGAAACACGTCCCGAGTGTCCGGGCGGATGATTATCGATTGGCTTGTCGGTTCGCGAGAGCTCATGGCGACAAGGTCATTATCACGCACCTGCCCCTCTACCTCTCGATTCGGCAGACGGCATGGCTTGAACATCTCCCCACCTAACCAGATTTCAGTGGGGGATGACCTGGTAAGAGTCTTTAGAGGAAATTTTCAAGGCACATACTTGCGCCTGAAACTCCCTGGACCTCGGGAATTGCCGTCGAAGCCCGATGAATCCTGGCACCTACATCCGTTTCTCAAAACAAAGAAACGAACTCGAATGTAACGGACTCCGGCGTCATTGGAGCCTTCCCGCGGCAGCACCACACATCGAGAGCTCGTCGATAAATTGGGGCCGAACCCCAACCGAAGCTAACGATCGATGGATATTGCCACCAAGTTTGCAAGTGGCGAGGAGGCCGTCGGAGCACTCTTTGATCAAGTTTCCAAAAAGGGAAGCGTCGGGAGGACGAGGCCGAGGATCAAACCCCCGGATGCCAAAAAGAAGAAAAAGAACAAGGGCGTGACGGGGTAAGGGTGCAGCGCGGGGGTGACCTCGAGGAGGATCTTGTCGCGGCCGTAGACCGAAAGGGGGCCTCGCGCCCCTTGCAAGTTTGACGACATGCTTAAAAAGCCCCGCGCACCAACCATAAGTATCCCGTCAAGCATACCTTAGAAGAATGCAAGACCCTCCGCCAAGCACTTCAACAAGCTCGGGACAATTCCCCGAAGATGAAGAGAAGAAAGAAGAGCCCGAGGCGGAGGATGGGGAAGATTCCAAGTTCCCAAAGGTCAACAATTGCTTCATGATCTTCGGAGGCGGGGACGAGCAATATGATCAAGGCTGACAGAGAAAGAAGGAGCGCGCGTGAGGTCTTCTCTGCGGGAGCCAGCCACCCCCAAGCTTCGTAAATGGTCGATCAAGCGATCACGTTCGACCAAAAGGATCATCCGCACCACATCCCGAACCCGTGGGCATACCCATTGGTGGTGGATCCGATTATCGGTAACACAAAACTAACCAAGGTCCTCATGGACCGAGGGAGCGATCTCAATCTCATCTACGACGAGACCCTTGACTTGCTCAAAGTTGACAAATCTAAGATCCGCGAGAGGGGGGCGGCCTTCAACGGCATTGTCCCCGGGAAGCAAATAAAACCCCTCGGGCGGATTGACTTACCGGTGCGCCCGGTACCCCTTCGATCTTCCACGACGAGACCTGCGACTTTTGAGGTCCTCGGGTTCGTGAGGGGTCTATCATGCCGTCTTTGGGGCGGCCGTGTTACGCCAAGTTCATGGTTGTACCCAACTACACGTACCTAAAGCTAAAGATGCCGGGGCCTAACGGAGTCATCACTACCGGTTCGACATATCACCACGCGCATAATTGTGACGTTGAAAGTGTCGAAAGTACGCGGAGGCACCGCCATATCCGAGGCACTCATCACTGATGTCTCCAAAAGTTTCGACAAGATGTGTGAAGAACCCGAGGCCAAGTGGCACACAGGTAGCTTCGAAGCCTCCAAAGCAACAAAGACTATTCCATTGGATCCCAAACATCCCGGGGAGAAACCGCTAACCATCAGTTCGAGCTCAACCGTAAATAGGAAGCGAAGGCTCGTCGACTTTCTCCGTGCAAACGCCAACACATTTGCATGGAGTCATTCGGACATGCCTGGCATACCGAGGAAAGTCGCCGAGCACTCCCTAGACATCCGAGCCGACTCCAAACCGGTGATGCAGCGGTTGAGGCGATTTGACGAGGCCAAGCGCAAGATCATCGGAGAGGAGGTCTAGAAGCTAATGGCGGCCGGGTTCATCAAGGAAGTGTCCCACCCTGAGTGGCTAGCTAATCCTGTATTAGTAGAGAAAAAGAATGAAAAATGGCGTATGTGTGTTGACTACACTAGTCTTAATAAAGCATGCCCCAAAGTTCCTTTCCCATTACCTCGGATCGATCAAATCGTTGACTCTACTGCAGGGTGCGAAACACTATCCTTCCTTGATGCGTACTCCGGGTACCATCAGATAAAGATGAAAGAGTCCGATCAACTCGCGACTTCATTCATCACTCCTTTCGGAATGTACTGCTACCTCACCATGCCCTTTGGGCTGAGGAACGCAGGAGCCACTTACCAAATGATGCATGCAACATGTGTTTGGTGAACTCGTAGGCCGAATAGTTGAAGCCTATTGAAAGGTCCCTTGTGGTTTTTGGTAATTGAGTGTCAACATTAGGTGAACTAATATGTGTGATTGAGAATATACACAGGAGATTAGTTCACATGTGATGATGCAATGAAGGAGCTTATTGCACATGAGACATGACATGGAGTCATGTGACCAAGGTGGTGAAGATCAAGACAAGACTTGGCTTGATGGACCGGTTGCAAGTGTGAAGGGCAAGTCGAGGGACTTGGCGCCGAAGGACCGACGCAAATCCAGAAAGAGCAAGTGAGGTCAAGATCGATGGACCAAGAAGGTCATGTGATGATATGAAATGGATCATATCATTCTTGATCGTGTTGGTGCATGTGTTGCATCGGCACTTGAAGATAGAGCGGAATGGAAATGCGCAAGGCAAAGGTATAACCTATAGGGCATTTCATTTCGCCGGTCATGAGGGAGCTTAGAGAAGTTTATGACCGGGTTTTAGGATAGATGGCCGCATTATCAAGAGGGGCAAACTTGTTTGCATATCGGTCATCTAGTGCCACTTGAGCGATCTAACTTTTGCGACGTGTTAGGATCGAAAGGCGTGCTAAGAGCTAACCCGGCCTTTGAAATGATTGTGAAAATGCTAACACACATGCACATGGTGATGTACACTTGGTGGTGTTGGCACATTTGCAAAGGCGGCGGAGATTGCGGGGGTTGAGTTGGGTTTGGGAACCGCTCATCCCGGGTGGTGAAAATGAGATGCATATTTTCGAGAAAATGAGATGCATATTTTCTATTGCGCCGATGCATCGTGGTGGTGAAAACATGCTATCCCTCGTGCTCAAGTTTGGTATACTTGATGGGTAGCATGTCAAAGAGAAGGCGCCGGTGATTCGTGTGGAGTTTTCGCCGAAAACGGTGACCGACGCACCGGCCGGAAGCACGCCGCTCGACCGGACGCCGCCCGTGGGTGCGTTCGCGAGAGCCCCCGCAGCCGGTTTGGCCGACGCCAGGACCGGACGCCGACCGGATGCTTCCGGTGCTCGACCGAAGCACCGAATCGACGCTACTTGAGGAGGGTGCCGCCAGGGCCCGGCTTGTCGGTTGTGACGGAACTCGTGGCCGGACTCGCGACCGACCTGCCGGTGAGTCCGGCGGTGCGTCCCGTCACGCGCTGAAGCACCCCAACGGCTCTATTTTGGCTTGTGGCTATAAATAGATGGGGTGGCCGCATTGGTCGGGGTCGAAAGCACATTCTAGCCTTGGTGGCTTGTATTGTGGTGCTTGAGAGCCCTCCCACTCACATTTGCTTGATATAGTTCATCCGATTGAGTGAGAGATCGAGTTCTAGTGCGTTATGTTGAGAGATCGCAGATTCGTGGCACTAGGTGATCGTGTTGCAAGCCGGTGTGCTCATTTCTTTTGGAGGTTGCCACCTCCTAGACGGCTTGGTGGCAAGAGACTTCGTGAAGCACGCAAGGAAGCTTGTGCGGTGCTCAAGAAGAGATTGTGAGAGGTTCGTGCTCACCTCGCGGGGGATCGTGAAGAGCAACTCTAGTGGAGCGTGTCATTGAGCTACCACACTTGTGTGTGGGTTCACACGGTACCCTCCTCGAGGGATTGGCTAGAGAACTCACACTGTGTGAGGGACTCGATCGAGCTCCCACCGTGGGATTTGGCACCGCCATTAAGCTTGAGAATGATCACCGGGTGATTCGCCAAACCGTGGAACCACTAAAGTGTTGGTCGACACAACGAGGAGTAGGGGAAGTTGGCAAGCTTCCCGAGACCTCGGTAAAAATCACCGGTGTCATCTTGTGTCCACACTTCGCGGTGGTTTGCATTCTCTTGTTCTCAAGCTTTGTTCTTACATTCACTTATATATCTTGTGCTTGAGTTAGAGAAGTAGCTCTTGCAATTAGTAGCTTGTGTAGCTCTCTAATTGCCTTCTTGCTTGTGTAGCTAGAAATAGAGTAGTTGTAACTATCTAGCTTGTGTAGCTTGTTTAGTTACTTTGCTTAGCTTGTGTAGCTAGGTAATTTGAGCCTTTGGGTTAGGGCGTGTGTTGCCTTGTCCATTGTGCATCTAGTGAGCTTAGGGGCTTTGTGCTTGTGCTTACTAGAATTGTGTAGGAGCTCACCCGTGCTTGAAAGTACTAGTGCTTAGGTTTGTGTGACCTTGCATTAGAATTGATTAGAGCTCAAGCTAGGCTTGTCACCTCACTCTTCTTGTGTAGGATCTTTTGAGAGGTGATTTAGAGTCTTAGTTAGAGGGGTGAAGTCTTGGCTAGACCGATAAGTTTAATTCGCATTTGTTTCCTAAGTAGCCGGTGCGATTAGTTTTTAAAAGGGACTATTCACCCCTCTAGTCCCCATCTCGACCCTTCACCTATGTTGATGACATAGTGGTAAAATCAAAAAGACGGCAAACCTAGTTGAAGACTTGGCGGCGACATTCAAATGCTTAAACGAAAAGGGTGTCAAGCTAAACCCAGAGAAATGTGTGTTTGGGGTCCCTCGCGGGATACTCCTGATTCATTGTCTCACAAAGGGGTATCGAGGCCAACCCGACCAAGGTCGCGGCAATAACTAACATGGAGCCAATAACCAATCTCAAAGGAGTCCAAAAGCTCATGGGTTGTCTAGCATCCCTCGGCGGTTCATCTCTAGGTTGGAAGAAAAGGGATTACCCCTATATAGACTTTTGAAGAAAACTGAAAGCACTTTACTTGACCTGCCGAGGCAAAAGAAGCCCTCGTGAACCTAAAGAAAATATTGACCAACCCACCGGTGTTGGTGCCACCAAAATCCCGAGAACAGCTACTCCTTTATGTCATTTTGCAACTACCCAGTGGTAAGCGCAGCCCATAGTTGTCGAACGCCGAGAGGAGGGGCACTCCTTACCGGTCCAACGACCGGTCTACTTCATCGCTGAAGTACTCTCGATACCAAAAAACAAGATACCCTCAGATGCGTAAGTTACTTTATGCCGTGGTGCCGGCACAAAAGGAAACTCGCCATTATTTTCTCGCACACCCAATCACGGTAGTATCGGCATTTCCCCTGAGAAATAATAAACAACAAAGAAGCCACCGGGAGAGTAGCCAAATGGGCGGTGGAGCTCATGAACGAGACACCGACATATGCACCACGCAAGGCCATCAAATCCCGTGTCCCGGCCAATTTTGTCGCAGAATGGACGGATACACAACGCGCCTACGCCAATGCAATCGTAATGTTGGACGATGTTCTTTGATGGATCTCTAATGAAGATCGGAGCAGGGCAGGCCTGCTCTTCATTTCACCCCTTTGGGGAACACATCGATATGCCATCGGGCTACACTTTCGTGCCTCGAACAATGTGGCGTATCATCTGAAGCTCTAGTCAACGGCCTCCGCGATTGCGGTATACCTCGATCCGGCGCCGAAACAAGAGGAGACTCCCAGCCTAGTGGTGGATCAAGTAATGAAGGCCTGGGCCTGCCACGACCCCAAAATAGAAGCATATTGTCGGGAGGTAAGGAAGCTAGAAGAAAAGTTCCATGGGCTAGAGCATCGACACACCCCAAGGAGGTACAACGAGGCGGCCGACGAAGCCGGCGAAGGTTGCGTCCACACGAGCCGCCAATCCGCCAAATATCCTAACAATAGACCTCTACAAACCTTCCGTCAAGTACCGGGAGCGGGGCGGCTCCCTGGGGGGCTAACTTAATTCCCTCGATTGAGGAATCCCCTTCGGAAAATCAAAAGCAGACCCGAAGGAAGGAAATAATCAAGCCATGCGACAACGACCAGAGGCGATGCAGATTGAGGAAGAGACTCAAGATTGGAGGGTACCCCTAGCAAACTATCTCCTCCGAGAGGAACCGCCGAGAGGACAAAACGAAGCAAGAAGAATAGCACGCCGGGCTAAGTCCTTCGCCGTGATAGGCGATGACAAAGAGCTATACAAAAAGCGACCTCCGGGATATAACAAAAATATATTTCCTAAACAAGGCAAGGAGCTGTTGACGGATACCCATGAAGGAGAGTGTGGGCACCATGCTGCCCCACGTACCCTAGTAGGGAAAGTCTTCAGACAAGGCTTCTATTGGCCGACAGCAGTCCGGGACGCAACCCATATAGTCCGAACATGCAAAGGTTGCCAATACTATGCCCACAAAACGCACCTTCCTGCACAAGCTCTACAAACAATTCCAATCACTTGGCCATTAGCGGTGTGGGGACTGGACTTGATCGGACCTCTCAAGAAAGCGCCCGGGGGCTACACACACGTTTTGGTAGCAATAGACAAGTTCTCCAAATGGATTGAAGCCCGACCAGTCGTCGCACCTCGGACTGAAGAAACGGTAAAGCTGTTCGAAGATCTACTCTCAAGATTTGGAGTCCCGAATTCAATCATCACTGACAATGGGACCAACTTCATTGGAAAGAAATTCCTCGACTTTTGTGAAGATTACAATATCAGAGTAGACACGGCCGCGGTTGCACACCCAAAAACCAATGGTCAGGTAGAAAGAGCCAATGGCATGATTTTGAAAGGACTCAAGCCAAGAATCTTCAACAAGCTAAGCCAGTATGGTAAAAGATGGTACCAAGAGCTACCGTCCGTATTATGGAGCCTGAGAACGACAAGGAGCAGAGCAACAGGGTTCACGCCCTTCTTCTTGGTCTATGGATCCGAGGCCATCCTCCCCTCTGATATAGAGCATGGGTCCCCAAGGCTCCGAGCATACTCCGAACAAGACAATCAAAGGGCCCGAGAGGACTCGTTGGACCAATTAGAAGAAGCCAGAGACATAGCAATGATTCACTCTGCTCGATACCAGCAATCACTAAGGCGATATCACGCTAGAAGGCTTAAACCCCGAGGCTTCCAAGTCAACGATCCAGTGTTAAAGCTAAGGAGGGACAGCCGAGAGCGACACAAGCTAGCACCTCCATGGGAAGGACCATATTTCATAGCTGAAGTACTCAAGCCCGGGACATACAAACTTAAAAACGAGAAGGGTGAAGTGTACTCAAATGCTTGGAATATATAGCAACTTCGTCGGTTCTATCCTTAGATTGACAAATATGCAATGTACATACACATCTTGTACGAAAGCAATAAAAGAACTCTTTTTTCCACAAAAGCTATGAGTCCAAGTCTTATATTAGGTAGGTTTTGTCTTCAGCCAATCCAAAAGACAAAACCTCCCTCGGGGGCTATCGAGAGGGGAACCCTCTCCTTATGACAACCCCTTGGAAAAGTTAAAGAAAAAACTCTCTGTTTTTCGCTTTTTCGCTTGTATCATGCTTAAATCATAAGAACCTTCCGTAAAAATCCTGGTACAAGGCAAGAAAGGCTCAAGGACCACCCCTGGGGTACACATCGTCAAACTTACTCAGGAAAGAAAAATACGAAGGCAGCTCAGACGAACCAGGTAAGCTAGATAGAAGCGAAAGGTTAACATGTTTACTAAAATATCAAGCCTAAAAGATCCCAATTACGAAAGCCTCTCGGGACATCTATTACAAGTTACTCGCAGGCTCAACCTAAAAGAAGCTCACGGGCCTGGGACATTCTCCGACCCAACATCGGGTATGGAGGGTTGGGGATGGAGGCCCCCGAGGTACTCGGCCCTTCATCATCCTCCCCCGTAAGACCTGCGAAGACGTCCCTGGAGGAAGCATCCATAGGCTCGGGGCTGCCTCATATGCACTCCACGGGCGAGAAAGGGGAGCGACTTCATCTTCAAGTGGGTGGCCGGCGCGCCTGCCGGACCCTCTGCCCGAGCATGAAAGTCAGCAATCTTCTGCTCATCCGTCCTCTCATCAGGAACCCCTTCCTCTTCTTCATCTTGATGCCCCAAGAAGAAGCCCTTCGAAAGGATCTCGAGGGTCTCGTCCGATAAGGAGAAATGCGAGCACATCACCGCAAGGCAGCACCGTACCCGTTGCGGAATGCACCCCGAATCTCGCCTCGGATGAAACCCCCAAAGGCACTTTCCGTTGGCTCGGACGAGTTACCGGATACCGGATCCGAAGGCCCGAACCGACGAATATGGTCCGGAACGACCGCCTCTAACTCCTTGCGTGAGTTTTCCTCAGCATTAAGGCATTGGGACATATTGGTAGCAGCTTCTACGGCCTCCGCCCGCAGCTTCTCCGCCTCTACAGAAAAGGAAGAACAAGATTACAAACCATGGCAACATCAGTCTTTCAACTACAATCAAGGTTGGAGGAATCATACCTTCACACATTTTCTTCCATTTGAGCATTTCGCTATGCTCGTTGATGGACAAAAGTGCGGGCCGACTCCACATCCTTTTTCGAGTCCATCTCCCGGGATAACTTCTCCACCCGAGTGTTCAAGGCGTTCGCCATCTCCGATTGCTTCTTGGCCTCCTCTCGGGCCGGTCACGCTCATTACGGGCCTCCTCTAGCAGCTTCGGGATTCGATCGGACCCTCCTCCGATCCACGGATGGCACGGTCAGCGTCAGACTTTTGCCTTGGCCGCCATGGATTTAGGCCGACTCGCCTCCATCGTCAAGGACCGAATCGGCCCTCTTTCTCGCGATAATAAGCTCGAGACGGGTCGCCTCCCTCTTCGTCTCATTCAGCTCGGCCCGAGTTTGTCCGGGGCATTCCACCTACCGGCGTTCCTCCTCGGCAATTGGACTTCTCTGGGCAAACCGTCAGCTCTGCGAACATCAAGACACATGGAAGATTAAGATAGGGAAAAGCGGATAGCAAAACAAAAAACTCAAAAGAAGAGGAAATCGGACCTCGTCGATGCGAGACAAGCGATGGCGTAGAACATGACCGATCCTTTCCAAGCCTTGATGCGCCCACTTCTTAATTTGATCATACTCTCTCAGCGGCAACCTCGGGATGATCGTCGATCATAAGCGCCCGAGGGCCGCCTTCCGCGGCCTCCCAAGCTCGATCGCGGGACCGCCCCCAGCGTTGGGATCATCAGCGGCGGTGGCACGAGACCTCCCCATGCCGGGGAAGTCCGACCAAAAGAAATCCATGGGACCTTCACGGTTCATCCCGAGCAATTCAGAATCGGAACTACGAGCGCCCTCGGGGCAAGAGAAGCCCCTAAATCGGGCGATGGACAAATCGCCAATTGAAGGTTGTTGGTTGGTGCCAAGGGCAGCAATAAAGCATCACCGTATCAAATAAGACATCTTGAGGAACTTCTCCCCGAAGGATCGGGGAACGACCCCGAGCCCTGGAGGGTTTGGATGGCCAACGGATTGTTGCCCGCAACATTCGGTCCCGGGCCCCCCTCGGCTTGAGTCACTCCGGGGATTAAGACCTCCACCGCCGCTGCTCGTGGAGGTGAAGCGTGAGGAGAAGAAGTCGGCCCCGATCGAACCCTGTGGAAGCTTCTTGAGACGGGTTAGGAACCTCGGAAGACGGCGCCTCGGCGTAAACCGGAGCAGAATCGGGCCAAGGCCAACATTCGCCCACGAATCGGTCACCCCCAATGGGATCACGGGGAGAGGGCGTCGGCGGTGGGGAAACCCCCGTCGTAGCAATCTGCCGTCCTTAGCCCGGCGAAGCTCGAAAGCGGCCAGACTTGAGTTGCTTCCCTCGATGGAGAGCAAGCGGTTCAGAAACTCTTTTCCCTGTCATAAAAATACAAAGAAGGTCAAAACAACCAGCCCAAGAATAAGATGATTTAAGGCAAAGCCGAGAAGGAGGATCAACTCACAAGGACCTCAGGGCAGCCTTCGGGGTAGCCGCCGCCCGAGACTGCAGAGACTTGGGAATAGACCGGCTCCCGGTATCAAAAACCGGGTCGGCCTCTCGCTGCATCGGAGCCGGAGTTCCCGTGAGGGGTCTTCGGTTCCCTACTTGTTGCTACAGGCTTGAGTGGCGTTTGGTGGGTGTTCGAGAGATCCCTAGGCTCACCCAAGATCCCTTTGAACATGAAGGAATCGAAGCGAGGACGGAACACGCGCGTTCCTTTAGGAAGCTCCTCGCCACCAGCGGCCCGATGTCTAGCGTACTCCATTAACTCGGACCGCTCCTCGGGCCCGATAATGACCCCATAGCGGCATCCCGGCGGAAAAGTGCGTCACTCTCCCACGAAGGCGGCGAAGTCCGTCGGCGAGGACTCCGTTGACTCGCCCGCCGCTTCCGGCTCCCGACGCCGATTGTTCAAAGCCACCTTATCGGCCTTCTTCTTATCCGCTTCGGGCCTTCCTCAACCGCCACGCTCGTTCGAGCACGATTGGCCTCCCGACGGGCCTGGTCCTGAACTCAGGGAAGCGACTCTTTGTGGTTCGGCCTCCCACGAATCAAAGAACGAGATAGAACTTCGGAACCAACCCTCGTAAAGAAGAGGAGAATCACGCAATTGCGAGCAAGCGGGACTTACCACCGAGATATATCCCGGATCCGGACGCGATCGCGATCCCCGGATCGCCTTGGGAGTCTTGTCGCCGTAAACACGCGGACCCGGCCCGAGGCTTCCCCGAGATCCCCCCAAATGCCATCCGGGTCTTGGGATAGGTTGGCATCCTTTGTCATCCGCCGGAGGTAGAGCGGCCTCTCCACAAGAGGGAGGACTTGACGACGAGAGAAAGCCCACAACCGCCGCCGCGTTTACATCATGATCACGGCCGACGGACGGCGGCGCCAAGGGCGTCTAGGTGATGTTGCTCCGCCGAGGAGGCCCATAATTCCAAAGTGATCAGGTTTCACCTTTATCACGCTCCGGTGTATGCCGAAAAGACCCTCCGCCGCTCGTTTCGAGAAGGTAGAACCATTCTTCCTGCCAACCCTTGTTTGAACCTTGTGGCCGTGAGAAGATGTACTCCTCCGTTCGGTTCACCCCGTGCTTGTCATAAGGACGGAGTTGAATGACGCAAGATCCAGCCCGCCTTGCCCGTCGCGGTAAGCCGTGGCCCGGTGCTCGGGGTGTTCAACTCTGCCTTGAAGAACCACCTTCAAAGTTCCCAATGGGGTTTGATTCCCAAGAAACCCTCACAGAGAGCCACGAAAATCGACGCCTGAGCGATCGAGTTTAGGGGGATCTGATGGAGTTCAACACCGTACCAATGCGGGATTGCCCGCATGAACCGACTTGCCCGGCACGCCAAAGCCCCACCTATGGTAATCCATCATACTCACAATGTACCCGGGTGGGGGTTGTGGCTCCTCGTGAGAAGCGTCGGGAACCAACCACTCCGGTCGTGCGTCGTCACGTGCGGCGGCGCGAAAGACCCTCATCTACCGACAAGAAGGCAACCGTCTCGCCTCACCACCGACCGCGGCCAAGGCGAGGGATCTAGAGGAAGGGAAACTCCTTCTTCCTCGACGCCATCTCCCCTTTCCGCAGAACCGCAACAAAGGGAACAGCAACAACAAGTAAGTAAGCGCAATTACCTCTTCGCCTTTCCCTTAATCCTTTCCTTCTCCACGCCCTCTTTCCTCTTTGCTCCGGGGACAACGAAGGAAGCGAGAACTAGTACTTTGCGAGGGGAATGAAAGGAGGCCGTCTGCCGCCCGCCGCAGAGCCCCAAATATATAAGGAAGATGGGAAACCGTCCGGTTAACCCAACCGGGCGCGACGGAAGATCAACCGGCGGATCCAAATGGCGGATGGCCCTAGGCGCCCAAAGGGCCCTTGCGGTTAATGCGGCAAGCGGCGGACTCGCGAACGCCGCGAGCAGCCGTCCCATCGAACGCGAATAGTCACCTCCTCGAGAGGTAACATGGAAAGGCGTGCCAAATGCGCCCGACCACGTAAGGGTAAAAATGTCGATCCGTCGTCTAAACTCAAAATGCCTCCCCTCGGGGAGGCGCCCGAGCCCTCGGCAGGATTGAAAAATCACCGCACCGCGTGACCTCTAAAGGGAAACGCCGAGCCATGAGCTCACTATACGGTCCAAAGGATCTTAAGCCCTCCCCTCCTGTTTCTCTACTGACTGCCTCGGGACAACCGAGCAAGGGGCGAAGTGAAATGCACAACCGTCGGAGCCCTAAGCTCTCGGGAGCTTGGGATTTCTGAACGTATCTAAGACTTACGGTAACCACTTACGGAGATGTCCCATCCGTGGGAGGCCCGGCCCCCTCGGGACCGGGATGCGCTAGGTGGTCCGAGAGTTTTATGGGAGTGAGTCTGGACCACATAGCCGACCCACGCCGGGCAGAGGCACGGGCACTCGCTTTAGATTTCTGCTACAACGCTCAATCGGGCTATGCCGCACCGGCTCACGGGGCAAGATGACACTACCCCCTCCTCCTCCTTTTTAAAAAAGCGACGAGAGGAGCGTAAATAAAAAGACGGAGAAGTTTGGAATGACCTTGCGCACATAAGCGCGGGCTCCGGATTGCCCCGCATCCCTGACCTCCCATGCACATCCTCCAAAAGATTAGTGGGTAGTTCAAATCTTACTAGCGTGTAAGAAAAGCCCTCTAAGGAATAAAATTATTCCTCCGAGGCCTCGGGGGCTCCACCCAGCAAGGCCAAGCACCGCCCCGAGACTAAAAACCAAGAACCAATTGCGAAAACCCCCGGCGAGTCATCCTACTCCCTCGGGGGCTCGGGGCTACTTGTCGGGGGCGAAAAATAATCGGCCCATAGGGAAATAAGCCCATGAAGGATAGCACGGCCCCAAGGCCCAAAAAGAAGGGCCCATGGGAAGACGGCGCGGAGTTGATGACCTGAGACGTATTTTGGGCCTAAGAGACGCCAGAGGATGAAGGCGGCCCCAAGCCTGCGAGCTCGCTAAGAAGGACTTAATATACGGAAAACTCTCTTGGGCCCCCTTTAGAAGCCCAAGGCAGCCCATCAACAAACACTCACGGTTGGCAAGGCCCAACTTACCAAAATCACCCCAAAGAAGGTCGGGGGCCCAGTGGTGAAGTCTCCAAAATAAAGAGAATAAGGACCAACAGATCGCCATGAGAATAAAAAAGAAATCTGGGAAGACAATCCCCCAATAGGCTTATTGAAGCCCATCCATATACAGGCCAAAATCCGCCTGCCTAGCACGACGCCAGCCCAGAACAGCCCACTTTCACCACAACTTACTCCTAACCCGAGGGGCAGAGCCTCGGGGACTAAGTTCCGCCTCACCCGAGGGACACGGGATCTCCGGAGACAATCCCCCTCCGAGGACCACGACCCTCGGGCGAGACTTCTCCGCCTCGCCGAGGATAGAGGGACCCGGCCATCGGCTCTTCACCCTTCCAGAAAACATCACCTCGCGCACCTTGAGGAGCCAAACCCAGTAGTAAGGAGCAGCCGCATTTATTGCACCCGCTTCACGAGCCCGCGATGACAGGGCAATCGATTGTCCCGATTCACGACACCTTATCTCCTCGCATCCCCCGCTGATGGGACATAAAGGGAACGGCTAACACACACGCCACCCCGCACGGGAAACACAACTCCACCGTTCATTTACTTGCGACTTCATTTCCACGACACGAGTCCAAGGACCCTGGGGGCGACGACACCACGCCATGGCGCGGACCAAGCCCACTATGGACCATGAAGGGATCCGAGGGTCACCATTTGGCCCTCGGGAGACCCTCCCCCTCGGCGGCATTACCTAACGCAAGAGACTCCAAGACACGCGTCCACACCAGGGGCACTCCTTCGGGAACCCGAGGTCCGGCTCGGGCATGGCATGCCTAAACGGCTACGGATTGTAGACACGGTAGCGTTTGTACATGACACGTATTGTATACATTATCTCTCCTTTACACTATAAAAGGGGAGTAATGCCACTATAGAACGGATCCCCTCCACTAGGTTTTCACACTTAGCCAGTTCACTCGGATTGAAGCCCTTCTTCATTCCCAAGAACACCTTGTAAACCGCTTTGGTTCTTGTGCACAATTGGTGCGAGTATCTGAAAGGTCACAAGCTGGCTGGACGTAGGGCCCCATGGCCTGAATCGGGATAAACCCCTCGTCTTCTAGCTCGCACACGCCATCGGGCGGGGGCGCCAACCCTATAAATTATTGCCGGTACTTGGGATACCCCGGTTCTCAAAACACCCGGCAGTCAGATTCTTCAAGAACGCCTTCAAGAAGGGGATGACGTCGAGGATGCCACCGGCCGTTGGACTTAGAGAGCTAAGGCGAGGCCTTCACCCGAGAATCCGGCAGCAAAGACGAGAGCATGGGGCTCAAAGACAATGCCTTCAAGAAGGGATGCGACGCCAAAAGGCGTCACCCTCGCCCGCCCAGAGCCAAGACAAGGCGAGCTTTTGCCGAGCCCCTTGCATCGTAGTCACGCCATGGGACTAACGATTGACACCACCCACGCGACCATGGCGTCGATGACGTCTTGCCACGGCGGCAACCCGCACCAGCTAGCGGTGCGGCGACAAAGCCCAGCCCGCGCCGCCCATCCCTGCCGCTCGCCCGGCCTAAACTCGCCGAAGCGCAAAGCTAAGGCCACACCATGCTAGCGAGCCTTCGATCGGGGCCCAAGGTCACGATCCGGCCGTCTGCCGCCGACCCCGACGTCATGGTCACAAGGTTGCGCCGCCCATCTGCCGCTTCGCCCGGCCTAAACTCGCCGAAGCCCGCAAGCTAAGGCCACCCATGCTAGCGGACGCTAGATCCGGGGCCCAAGGGCGATCCGGCCGTCGCCACCGGGCCCGGCGTCATGGTCACTAGGTCGCCGCCCGCCGTGCGTGTGGAGATGGGGGAGGCCAGCCGGCGCGGATCTAGGAGCACCCGGGGCCTGAATCCACCCGGCCACGCCCTACCTCGGCCGCCAAGGCCGCCCGGCGATGCGGTGATGGGCTGCTGAAGTGCGGCGAAGAGGCAAGGAAGCGGCGTCGCCTTGTGGAAGCGGGCGAGCCATCCGTATTGTGGATCTGGGCGAACCGCGCGCTGGCCGCGCCCTACCGTACCGGGGCAGCTTGCGCCATGCACCGGCGAAAGGCAAAGAAGCCACCGCTCGGGGAAGGGGGGCGGCGAGGCCGGCGTTGGATCGGGGCCCGGCCCCACGAATCCATGATCGCGCCCCACCACGGCTACCATGGCTGCTTGCCGTCGCCGCCCGTGCCCGGCTGCCACTAGGCGTTAGGGGTGCGGGGAAGTAGTAGGTGGGGGTGGAGGAAGGAGGGAGGGCGCGCCTTGTTGAGCATGTGATGTGATGCCCCGCCGCCGCCCGCCGCCCGCGGGGGGGTGGCGCCCCGGAGGGGGGTGGAGGGGGCCGGCGGCGGCGGGCGTGCATGCACCCCCCTAGCCGGGAGAGGGGTCGCTCGGGGCCGAGGCGTCGCTCGGGGTCGTTCCTATACTGTGGCTCACCCCCAAGGCAGATCGATTGCAGTCAAATTTGTTGTCGTTCCAAATTACCTATGTATCACGTAACTGAAAGTTACAAATTGAATACCATATATACAAGTGTTCTCCCGTCTCAACGCACGGGCAGTCACCTAGTATTACACAAAAAAGAAACTTCGCAAATTGATGGTAAACATTATACAGACAAACTACAAACATGTGATCAACAACATTTCGAAAACTGGACATAGTGATCATTAGAATGAAAAGATGCATGTGGACTTCAACACCGCTTCCCCTCCATAGTAGTTGATCTCCACGATAAACCATTCCAGCTCTAATATTCTGAAACAGTACACAATGGACTCCCTCCAATCACGAGAACATAGTAGCACAAAATGTATTAGGAAGTGTGGAATTATTCTTTAATATTTCAAAATTTATTATTACAACGACGCGCTCCTCTTGATTATATATAGCCTTGAACTTGACCCATTGCATATATAGGGGACAAGTTCGAAAGTTTACACATCAGAAACATACTATGATAGGAATATCCTCTCCACTACCGGAGACAGCTGCCAGCATCGGCGAAGCCCCTAATTGAACTCAGCAAAGGCTTTGCCGACTACCGCGACTCGACAAAAAAGTTATCAGCAAAACCTCTTTGCCGAGTGGCTTTTGGCCCAAAGCCTAAAAAACACTTTCGCCCGAAATCTAAAAAAATAATAGGGGGGCGGGCATTTTTCATGGATGTGTAGTCGCTGGGATTCAAACTCGGGACCTCACCCTCGCGCTTCTCTCCTCTCTACCACTGCACTACAATGTCTTTTGTGTCTAGATTCCATCTTTGTTCCTCACATATTATACAAAACCGAAAAAATAAATTGCTTGTTTGAAGCTCTAAACGATTTAAAATCAAAAAGTGTTTAACTATAAAATTTCATAACTTTTAGTGATCTACAATTTTCATTTAGAGAATCTCCCATACGAAGTCATTTACAACATTTGAATTTCAAATTTGAGATATTCAAACATAATTTTTGCATCATAAGATGATTTCAAACTAAAAAGTTGTCAACTATAAAGTTTCATAACTTTTTGAGATCTACAATTTTCATTTAGTAAGTTTTTCCTTCTAAGGTCATTCAAAAATACAAATTTTAAATTTAAGACATTCAAATGTAGTTTTAGCATCATAAGATGATTTTGAACTAAAAAGTTGTCAACTACTAAGTTTCTTAAATTTTTTTAGATCTACAATTTTCACTTAGAAAGTTTTTTTGCATCTAAGGTCATTTTAAAAAAATCAAATTTTAAACTTTTTAAATTCAAAAGTAGCTTTGCACAACAAGATGATTTCAAATCAAAATGTTTTCAACTATATAAATGTTCATAATTTCTCAAGATCTACAAAGTTTATTTTTGGTCATTTCTTCATCTGACATAGTGGTACTAAAATTGTTCATAAATCATACTAATCTCTCTTATAGTTTCATGAAACTATGAGAGGATATGAGAGAGATGTGAATTTTGAACAACATTACTAACACTTTGTAAAATGAAGAAATGGCCAAAACAAAATTGTAGATCTTGAGAAGTTATGAGAAATTGAAGTTGAAAACTTTTTGATTTGAACTTGTTTAGGGCCTCCAAAAGTGCTTTGAAAAAAACTGATTTGTCGAAAGTGCCAAAAAAGGCAGTCGGCAAAGATGTATTTATCCAAGTCCCAGAAAAAAAACTTTCGAGAAATACATCTTTACCGAGTGCCAAGGAAAAAGCAGTTGGCAATGGTGTATTTTTTCTGAGTGATTTTTTTCTACACTCGGCAAAATATGGTGTATTTTTCTCGAGTGATTTTTCTACACTCGGCAAAATCTATCTTTGCCGAAAGTGCCAAAAATAAAACACTCATCAAAGCAACCTTTACCGAAGCTTTTGTTTTTTTAACGAGTGTTTTTTGTTTGACACTCGCCCGAAAAAAACACTGGGCAAAACAATTTACGCCGCGGCAGAGGTCACGTCTCTCGTAGTACTCCCTCCATTTTCTTGCATGATTGGCGGTTCAAGAAACTTCGACAATGTTCGAAGTTGCGCCTCTTGATTACAACGAGATGGTATCCATTGTTTGAGTTTCGTATTAATCACATTTAAAGAAAAACAGTGCTGCCAGGAAAAACGATGAACTATCGATTGCTTGCAATATCCATTTTGCATGTTTAATCGATGTAATAACATGAAATGAACCATAAGATATAAATGCACAGCTGGGAATCAAGATGTGCAACCGCTAAGGAAAGTGTTTGTTAAGAAAGAATAGCCTTGTGGGAAGACGTGAGAGAATAATCTTTGATCACGTATTTATTGTATGCATAGTTACAATTTCCCCTTTGGTTGATGCCCACTGCCTTCTACTTTGAGCTTCAATAAAAGAAGATAGCATCAAATTGAAAAGATTGGATGACCAAGAACGATCTATATGACACTGTGGCATTGGTGTTAGAATGGCCAAACATTTTAGTAATCGCAATACAATTGGTCATCAAACACCGAAAGTGATGAATGGAACTATTATCTCAGCTACTATACATCAAGAAGTAAACAAGTAACAATGTGCATGCTACTATCCACAGATGCCACTTCTATCTTGCGGACAGATGCGTAATAGTACATGAATTATAGGAGTAACCCGTGCTTTTATCCAAGAAAAATGTGGGTCTCCCGACAGGTGGTAGAGATCTAGTATCATCACTACAAAGCATCACCATGACATCTGACATTGTAGGTCGGTCCACCGGACTCTGCTGAAGGCACAACAAACCAATGTTAACACACTTTAACACCTCGGCCTCAGAGTAGTTTCTCTCTAGAGAATTATCTATCATCTCTGTAATTGTTCCCTCGGTCCAGTGCCTCCATACCTAGAATCGGTTTCATTGGTTCACAATGAGAAATAATATAATCTAGCAATATGCAAGTACTATTACGTGTAGGATATATAGTGCGCTTGTTGGCAAGTACTCACAAGGCTTATGATATCTTCATTTTGCTCATCATAGAAGTAATGCCCTATGTTTCTCCGCCCTGTTACGATCTCTATAACAAGGATCCCGAAACTGAACACATCCGATTTTGTGGAAAACTGTCCACGCATCACATACTCAGGTGACATGTAGCCACTGCAACAAGAACAATTAGCAAGATGTTTAGTAGAAATTATATGTTAGAATGTGAGACTTAAATAGTAGATGCTCCCTCCGTCTCAAACTTTAAGTCATTCAAAAATTTTCGGAGAGTCAAAGTATCTCAACTTTGAGCAAATTTATATAATAAAATAATAATATTTATGATGCCAACTAAATATCATTAGATTCTTCATCAATTATATTCTAATAATATTAGAAATTCTCTAAGATTTTGATCAAATTTGAGATATTTTGACTCTCTAAAATCTTGGAATGACTTATAACTAGGAAAAAAGGGATTACTTGATAATAAAGATTTATTACAATGTCCCGGCAATGTGCATTGTGACATCTCTAGTCTGATCTTGCCCAAAGAGCCTAGCTAGGCCAAAGTCTCCAATCTTAGGATTCATGTCTGCATCCAACAAAACATTGCTTGCTTTCATGTCACGATGGATTATCTTCTTTTGAGAATCCTCATGGAGATATTGTAATCCTCTAGTGACGCCTTTTATTATGTTGAACCGTTTCCTCCAATCTAGCTGTATTTTTTTCTCGGGGTCTAAAAAGAATCAAAAAAATTGATGTTATAGCACAATTAGAGATGCTAAAAGAATTCATAAATACTTTTGTAAAGATTATTTCTAGTACCAAAAAGAATAGTATCGAGGCTTTTGTTGGGCATGTACTCATAGACAAGCAATCTTTCCCCATCTTCTAAGCAAAAACCTTCTAAGCGAAACGAGGTTCTTGTGATGAAGTGTGGCCACCAGAACTAGCTCGTTTTTTTAGTTCTTCTAGCCCATGCCCCAAACCCTTTGACATCCTCTTCACAGCCACTTCTTGTCCAGGAAGATCTCCCTACAAAACATTGTTATTCCATGAAGTTGTTTAAATGAATGCAAAAAGGTTTGAAAAGCTTTGTGTATTACATTCACAATAATTGAGTACAATTATGTTTTAAATAACTTGAGTTCTAAGTTGATTCTTGATTCAGTCATATTCTGTCAATCCTTTGCATAAACCAACTGATGTATGTTTGTCTAGTAATCATGCATATTATTTTTACATAAGAGATTTCTACACATGAGCTAGTATGAATGGATGTAGTCATACCTTATAAACTACACCGAATCCCCCTCACCAAGCTTTTTGCTTTCATCAAAGTTATTTGTTGCAACTTGTAGTGATGACAATGATAATAACATGGACTTGATGCTTCCGAAGTCCTCAACCGTATGGGCTGGTACATTTGCATCATTTCATTTGTCAGTGCTAAATAATAAAAGTGTTTTATTGCTTCATACATTCTCTATATAGGACTTACTTTCGTGGGGTAGCTTTATTCCTCGAGATCTTCTCTTTTTACAAATACATAGGGCTATGGCGGTTACTACAACAACAAACACTATCGGCAATATGATTCCAAGAATCCTGCCTGTTGAATTAGTTTTACCTGTAGTTTTCCCAAAGAGAAATAGTTCAATGGAGCTCCATAGTGACTCAAAAAGTGTCAGTGAATCTAGAACAATGGAGCTAATACTGGTAGTTTCAAATTAGTGATCAACATAATTTGCATTTGACCATTACAAGATGAATACTAGGATTTCTTTTCAACTTAGATTAGATAGGAAAATTACCAAGAGAAGAAAGTTTTTTGCGAAGGTAAGAGCAGTACAAATTTATCAAGACACTTTGGTGAGAACACACAAAAATTGTCTTAATTAAAACTTAATTAATACAAAGTTTCTGCAAAGTTTTGTCTTAATTAAGTCAATGTTTTTACCATTAAGTATATGAATATCTAAAATTTATATATTGAGAAATACGATGTTTACATGATTCATTATAAATATAGTTTTGTAATATATGGCTCTTTATATTTAAGATAATATACTATATATAAAAAGTGTTCTCTTTCACTTCTAGAGTAATGTAGTTCGTGATGGATTCACTTCTTTTGAGGTCAAATTGCGTGTATCTATGTTTACATGTTATGCAAACAAATAAGTTCGATCCTTAGATCATGGAATTTAGCCATGGTCCTTCCTTTTTGTTTTCCTGAGAAGGCCACAAGAAGTCCTAACAGATCACCTTTTTAGCTATTGATGAAACATACTGGCCGATCCATGCACCCTGGTTGAGGGAGTGAGCGTACCATGATTAAATTGTAAAAACAATATTAGTTTGTATGTTCCAGGCCTATCTTGGACCTTTGCTTGTTAATTATGCTAAAAAAATACACTTACTATTGGTTTGTACTCCATCCATCCCAAATTATAAAGTCGTTTGACTTTTTTTTTAGCTCCAAGTTTGACCATTAATCTTATTCAAAAAATTTGCGCAAATATAGTCAAATTTAAGCCATTCTTTAAGAACTTTTTATTAATAAAAGAAAGCCACGGCAAAAGAAGTGATATTTTGCACAAATTTTTAAATAAGACGAGTGGTCAAACTTGTTGTTAAAAAAAATTAAACGACTTATAATTTGGGATGGAGGGAGTATGTTGTATTCCGAGAAAGAAATTTATTTCACCATTGCATATGATTTTTTTTTTTTCACATGCTTGCCGCACATGCATGTCTACTGGTATCTTACAAAACCACCAGTTTTTACTTTTCTATTAAAACACGAGTTAATCTAGAGGAAATGAGGAATACGCAATTAAGCACTCACCTCCGGTGTTGCCGGGTACAACATCCGTCGAAGGCGTCGGCGCTGGAGCGGCCACCTCGCCGTGCATCTGCAGCTTCACCATCGGGCTGTCTTTGTAGAAGTAGTTCGCTTCGGACCTCAGGCTGCACCGCGAACCGTCGAGCCTGGCGCCGATTTGCTTGCGGTCGAACTGGTCCCACCACTGCGCCAGCAAGTCGTCCAGGCAGCTCCGGCACTGCGCCGGCGATATGTCCCCGCGCACTGCGCCATGGACCAGATGCCCGTTGGGAGCTGCAGCTGCGGGTCGACCCCACCATGTGCCCCGTGGCGAAGTACTTCCTCGGAGACGACGACGACGACGATGATGGGGCAGAGCCGCTGTCCACCGCGTATTGCACGGTGGCGTTGAGCAGCCTGGTGACAGCGGCGTCGTAGGCCGCGACGTCGACGCCTGCGGGGACGAAGCCGCTGAAAAGGATCACTATGCCGGTGTTGTTGGTGGAGGCGAGGAAGTCCATGGGGAGATGCGGACGTAGCACTGGTTGTTTACGAGCGCGGCGTCCCGGGTGTTGTTGCAGACCTTGTACACGTCCTGGCCGGCGTGGGTGCCGCAGTCTAAGCAGTCGTTGGGGATCATGTCGCCGCGGCAGAGTAAGAGCCCGTACACGGCGTCCGCGCCCGTGCCGGCGGAGCCCGTCGCGAAGAGGGCGGGCGTCCTAAATGCGTTAAGCTTGAGGTTGTTGATCAGCAGCTGGATGTTGTTGGCGTAGGCGCTGCCGGGCGAGTAGTTGCCGGCGGTGTCGTCGCACGTCGGCCACGGCTAGGCGGCTGCGGAGGGAAGACGCGTGAGCGCAGGTGACGCGAGCAGTGCTACCGCTGCTGCTAGCACTAGCAGCGCTGGAGTGTGGAGGGCGCGGCCGTGCATGGCGCACGCGAACCGGTCTTCTCTTTGGAAGTTGGAGGCTTGGAGGACGACGGAAGTGGCGAATTCCAAAAAAAGTAAAGCTTGCAGAAAGACGAGGGGAAACTTAGGGTGTGTACTGTGTTTAGTTGATGAAATATTAAGCTGGCGGAAAGACGAGGGGAAACTTAGTGTGTGTTTAGTTGGTGAAATATTTTTAGGTTCGTCTACTGTAACATTTTTCGTTTGTATTTGGTAATTACTGTCTCACTATGGACTAACTAGACTCAAAAAAAATTGTCTCACACTTTATAACAGACTTTGCAATTAGTTTTTTTTTATTTAACTACATTTAATGCTTTCTATACGAGGCAAAAGATTTGATGTGACGGACACTGTCAACTTTTTGGGTTCACTTTTCAGAAACTAAACATGGAATATTTGAAGTTTATAAAATTTTTAATATATTTGAATATATGAAGTTCATGTATTTTGTGTTGGAATATTTGAATTGTACAAAATTCTAATATATATGAAAGTATGTAAATAAATATGACCTTTTTCACGATTTAATAAAATAAAATAAAACATTATAGAGGAGAGAGATGGAGTAGAAGTTTTTTTTTTTAATAACATTTGGAGTAGAAGTTGGTGAACTGGGTACATTTGCGGAGTGCGGATGGAGTAGTAGGAGATGCTTCTGCCTGGCGCCTGCTTTTGGCCTCCGGAGTCAGCCGGAAATATTAGGGCGCCGACCAGGGCGTCGTGGGTCGGCCCAAAGATGCCGGTGGCCTAATAGCCCAGCCTCGTCGTCTTCAACCTCGCGCCGACCTCGTTGTCCTCGCCGTTGCTTTAGGGGCGCCGCCGCTCATTTGTCGCTTTAGGGTTCCACTCGCCGGCGTTAGATTCTGCGACCTCCCTCCCCTCCATTCCTCCTCGGCTATAGAATGAGCCCGGCCCGGCCTGGCCGCGTGGCCGTCGACACGGGCGGCGGCGCAGGCGGCTCGGCCGGCGGTGAGCTCGGCGGCGGGGACGCCGCCGACTTTGGGCGAGGCGGGGACCCATCCGGGGGGTATGGGTAGGCGGCGGGGGCGGGCGGGCGCGGCCATGGAGTCGGGTCGGTTAGGGTTAGGAGAAGAAGAAAGGGGGAAGGGAAGGGACTGCCGCCGGCGGCGCCAGTGGGGCTCGACGGAGTCGGCAAGCCCTACGGCACCGGGCGGGGCGCGGGGCGGCGGGACGGGGGCGAGGGCGAGGGCGACGGGACGTGCTGGAGCTGGAGGTTGACGACGACGCTTAGGCGCGCCCACCGGACAGGCCGCTAGCTGGGCCGGGCGGCCTGGTCGGGCGGCTGACCACGTCGGCGCCTAGCACGCCCGAGTCAGCCCAGGCAAGATGCAAGATGGGCGTGAATGCGTGATGCATGTCCCACCAGGCCACCAGAGCGTGATGCATGTCCCACTTGGTTTTTCACAACGCAGACCAACACTTCTCCCGAAGTCGCCTTCTGAAAACCGCGCTGTACGTGCAAGTTGTTCGGCCAGCTCCGCAGAAACATGGCCAGAGCAGCTGCACTGCACGTGCTTCAACTTGGTAAAAAGGCTTGGAGCCCATCTATCAAGGACATGGCGCAGCAAATTAAAAAGGGTGGTGTAGCTCGATCGGCACGGCTAGTGGTTTCTTCGGTCTTCGGTCTGGGAGATTCCTGCAGGTAGCACAAAAACAAAGAGAGGTCAAGTCGTAGCAACTGCTATGTATATACAAGTCACGTAGAGCACGCGATACTTTAAAAATGAAAATGACGAACCTTACTGTACGTTGAGAGTTGAAGGTCCACATCCACACCGTAGACTACACTACTATATTAAGCTTATGTAGGGGCGGTTCATAAGGAGTAGGGGCGGTTTTCGTAACCGCCCCTAACTTACCGTTCCTACAGTGGTTTTACGGCGGTTGGTGATGCAACCGCCGCTACTGTATGAGCCGCCCCTATAGAAAACGTTCGGAAAATGCATTTTCAAAAATCAAAATAAAATCACAAAACATTTTTTCTATTCGGGGAAGGACCCCATTGCGCTGCGCCCGCCCGTCTCCGTCGAAGTTGCAAGTCGCGCATTTTTTTCGCGTTAAATCGCGCGCTACGCGGCTGGCGGGATTCGAACCCGCGACCTCGTGCTTGCACGCGACCCCTCCCTACCACTTGCGCTACACACGCATATCCCATTCCATGTCCCCACATATTATACAAATCCAGAAAGTGTAAATTGACTATTTGAGGCCCTAAATGAATTCAAACTAAAAAGTGATCAACTACAAAGTTTCATAACTTTTCGAGATCTACATTTCATATGTAGGAAGTTTTTCTCATCGTCGTTTACGAAATTTGAATTTCAAATTTGAGACATTTCAACACAACTTTTGCATGCCTAGATGATTTCAAAGTAAAAAGTGGTCAACTACAAAATTTCATAACTTTTCGAGATCTACATTTCATATGTAGGAAGTTTTTTCATCCGAGGTCGTTTACGAAAATTCGAATTTCAAATTTGAGACATTTGAACACGACTTTTGCATGTCTAAATGATTTCAAAGTAAAAAGTGGTCAACTACAAAGTTTCATAACTTTTCGAGATCTACATTTCATATGTAGGAAGTTTTTCCATCCGGTGTCGTTTACTTAATTTTTAATTTTAGTGCCTCGTTTCAAAATTCGGGATCCCACCGTAGGGGCGCCTCAATATAGAGCCGCCCCTATCTGCGGACTACATTAGGGGCGGTCTGGTGATTGAACCGCCCCTAATAATAGTAGGGCGGCTCGTAGACACCAACCGCCCCTAATGTGGTCACTATAGGGGCGGGCGGTATGATGTCTACAGTAGGGGCGACTCGTCTCACTACGAGGGCGGCTCGAAAAATGAACTGCCCCTAATGTAAACGGCTGGCGTTCTCTTAGTAACGTTTTGTAGTAGTGCTATTTCCAACAACTCAGACCCGTATACGAGACCCATTCGGTCATTTAGGTCACGCACGACCAAGCAATCCCCTACGCCAAAAAAAGAGTAGGTCTGCATCAAGAAATTTAGATGTATAACCCGTTATTCGTGTGTCTCTCACAATATGACTCACAATTCATAAGCCTTTGGAAATATGACCCATGTGCTTTGCGAATTGTTTGTCTTTTTGACCGATGAATGCAAATGTCGGGTAGTCAGTGTGGCGGTGCTGCCCCCGTGTCCTGCCCAGCCCTCTCCTCACTCCTTCCTCCCAGTGACACGTAGGCCCCACTTGTTAGCTTCATCTCCTACCTCACTTCTCCCCTTCCATCGGCACCCCTGCAAGTAGGGGTGGCGGCTCCGCCCCATAAGCGTCGGGTTGTCGCTGCCGCCAACGCTCAACAGACCGGGAGTTCCTTCCGGAACAAGTCAGACCTGTTCTCTTCGTGCCGATAAACGACAACAATCCAGGCAAGTCCTTACCACCCTAACCTGACCTAATTACTATGCAACTAAAGTTAATTAATGAGATGATAAGATATTTATGACCACTCTAAGTGAACATGAAATGATTACCTGTTTATGAGCTAAGTGCTAGAGTTTTCATGGGCTAACTAGAAATTATAACATGTAAAACAAGCATAGAGCATCATGGTGATAGTTATTCCAATGCGTAGACCTTGATTTTAGATGAATTATGGAGGTGGTTTCATAGGACTGGAACCACAAAAGGTGGTCCGGTTTAGATGAGGAAGTTGGGGTGATAAGGACTGGAACCACAAGGCGGCCAGGCCACCCATATGCATCTCAACTACTGACAACCAAACATGATCAGGCACAGCATACATAGTGAAATACTTCTCACTATAGGACCTCCATAAACGAGGATTTTCACCATTGAAACGAGGGAAGTCGAGTTTAGGCATGCGGCCCGGAGCGGTGGGGTTAGCGGCAACGATGTTGGTGATAGGATCTGTCCTTGGCGGTGGGAGGTGTGGAGTGGAAACAGGAAATTGATGCATACTCGGAGGACGAGGAAGAGGGCTCTAAGGAGGTGGATCTGGGGGCTTACTAGATGTCAGGACGTGAACCAAGGTCATGACCGACCCCTAGCCACTATCCCATGTAATCGAAGTCGTGTTGTGCCCGTTGGGCCCATCTATGTGAACTCCGGCCAGATGCGCCGCACGGACGCCGACGACGGAGAGCTGATGATGCCGGGATGCGAGTGTGGCATTGTGTCAAACACCGCACGCGCCCCAACCAGCGTTGAGCTTCTTCACCCTAAGGCGAAGGTCTTCGAGTACGCCCTCCTACCGGGATGCCATGACTTGAGATCAATGACGGTCCGCTCCACCGCGGCGACGCGCGCGTCACGCTCAGACTGGATCGGCTCGAGGCGGATCGACTCCGGGTCGGTGAGGCGCTGCTCGATGGACGGGTGTACAACGGCAGGAGCGGCCTCCATCTTGGAGAGGCATTCGTCGACCGCCGATGCGCGCTGCGTGCGGAGGGCTTCGAGGTTGGAGAAGCGCCGCTCCCACTTGGTGTCACGCTCGTTGAAGCGGCGGTTCATGTCATCCTTGGAACCACGGATCTCATCCAACACCAACTTGAGGGAGGGTTCCATGGCGCCTCTCGAACGGCTCAATCTGGTGTAGTGGTGATGGGAGAGGGGATCGGATACCAGAATCGGTGACGCTTTCATACCAATTGTGAGGAGAACATACATGGGGAAGAAGAAGAACAGAGGAGGCAACAGGTGAGCTTCTTCACCCTAAGGCGATGGAAATTTCAAATGAATTCAAATGTTTACAAGTTCTTCCTGGCGCTCCTCGAGCGCTCTCTCTCATATATATATTCTCTCACACTCTCCAAACTGGCCTATTACATTCTTGTTGGGCCGGCGAAGCCGGATGGGCCTTTTTCCACTCGAGTCATCAGGCGAGCTTGGAGTCGAGCCTGATGGCGCTTCGTCCTGCTGCACTTCGCCTACCTGGGTGCTGACAGATGGACAAACAGAATGTCCGACTGTCAGTTTGAGGCTACCCGCAGGCCGCAGCCTAGCCTATGAGCGCGAGTGATTTCCTCGAATAGAAAGATGATCAGTACGAGTGATGATACTCAAGTCGGCCTGCAGGGCATTCCAATGCATTACGCGATGAACACATTGAAAATAGATATAGGTACACATATAGTAAGAAAATTTTTGAGGATCATGCGAAGCACAACCTCGATCGGAAGCTCCACGCGATCTCCTGCCCCGGGAGGAAGCAATCAGTGGACCTCTGTGTAGTCGTGCTCACGTAGTGCACCGAATCAAAGGCGAGGAGGGGAACCGAAATCCCACTTCCAAGGTCAAACCATAAACATGCCATCTTGCATTGACCTTGCAGCCTCAATGGTTCACACGCCTGCCACTACACTCTACACGTCTCAGGTGCAGTGTACAGTTAATCATTTCTATTCCAAAATTCATTTGAAAATTGAACACCCACCAAATTATTCTCCAACAGTCCAACTAATAAACTGTTTTCTCCCTGCTACAGGCATGTGTTTCATGGTCGGCCACAAACACTGCTGCTTCTCCGTTTACCAAACAAGGGAATTTCTTTGCATGTTCTCTGCCTCCTTATATATAGTCCTGTCAGCTTTGTGTGGCAATATATCGCAGCACACGATCCAAAGACAAGCCGACCCCAACGCCAGAGCAATTCGGACTCGGCCGGGAACAGCTAGCATGAAGATCATCACCGGAACAGTACTGCTCGCCGCAGTGGCGGTTGCGGCGTTGGCCGCGACGGCGTCGGCCAAGGACTACACGGTGGGCGGCTCCGATCAGTGGGACACCTACATCGACTACGACAAGTGGACCGCCGGCAAGAAGTTCATGGTCGGCGACACCATAAGTGCGTACACTACTCTCCTATCCGATCGATGCTCGATCTCTTCATTCGCTTTTCTTCTCTACATTCCGATATGATCCTTCCCATCTTATGGTTGATGATGTGCTGCTATAGTGCTATGTGATAAACTGATACGTACATTTGCAGCGTTCAAGTACATGCCGTACCACAACGTGCTGGAGGTGACGGCGGCGGACTACGCCAGCTGCAACGCGGGCAGCCCCATCTCCACCCACTCCGGCGGCAACACCGCATTAAAGCTCACCGCCACGGGCACCCGCTACTTCATCTGCGGCATCCCGCGCCACTGCGTCAACGGCACCATGCACGTCAAGATCGCCACCGTCCCCTACGACGCCGCTGCCGCGGCGGCGGCATCCGACGCCCCCGCCGCAAGCGGCCCCGCACAGGCTCCGGCCCAGTCGCCTCCAGCCGACGCCGCCTACGCGCCGGGGCCGGCGGAACACAAGGTGGCCTCGGGCGGCGCTGCCGGGAAGTCGCCGGCGGCCTCGCCCAGCAACGCGCCGCGGTATGGGCAGCCCGTGGCCGCGGTGGCCGGGCTGGCGTTGGCTGCTCTGGTGGCCTTGGTCGCCTAAGCTTGCAATGTGCGCGCGTATTTGCACGCACGTTGTAGTTTTGAGTTACTAATGTACCTGAAACTGGACATCTGTTACTGCGTACGTATACACGCGGTATCTAAGTTGTCTCTACCTTTTGATATTCATTTCTGCTTCTTCTTACTTTTGTCGCGTATTTATATTTGGTATATGGGTGTAAATTGTGACATTTACTTATATAATTCCATTTTGAGGCTCGCGTTGGGGCATTGGTTATGTCGTGACCGGCAGTGAATCCATTTCAGTAATACTATGTTCAAGACAGAACGGTATTTTCGAGTTCGAGTCAGATACAGTATCTTCTTGCAATGTACAAGGAAACGATCTAATGTTTTCCAAACAGTTCAGAAATACGAATTTGTCATTACAAAAAATCCAAACATCTTTCTTAAGCAGAAAGAAGACTGGTACCCATATCATTTCAGGCAGAGGAACAAGGTTCATGGCGGCACGTCTTGCTAACAGGCGATCACGTTAAACGCACAGCTAGCATGTAGTAATGCGCATCCACGATGCTTCCACTTCTACCAACACCCGCCTTCAGTTTTCACATGTGGGAAGCACGATACCAGCTCAGGTCCAAGAAACATAGCCGTAACCTTTACCAGAGCCACATCGTGGGTTATAGGGCAAACAGGCAACAGGCAAGAAAAGACACAAGCTAATCGGCTAATCCTCATTTGCTTCTGGTCACGGTATTTTATTCATTTACCATATAATATACAAAGGGGCCATCAGACAACTCCATGTCACCATCCGACACATATAACCTTCCCTTCAGTTCTGGAGTCAACTACACCAACAACACTGCAGACCGATCTACATTTGAATCAATGGTGGGCAGCATCGCCTCTTTCCACCAGTATTCCACTTGCTTACGCCACTGGTGGGCAAGACTTGGGGTCATCAGTGGTGTCAACATCAGAAGGCGGCATGAACTGCCACATCGGGAACCCAGGGTAGCCAATCACAGGCATCATCAGTTTGTGCCCGACGGCTGCGGCCCCCTGGGGAGCAGCGAAGGCCGAGGCTGGGATCACTGGGTGGTGTGGTACCATGCTTGGGCGGGCATTCAGGAACTTGATCTGCTGCTCCAGGCTCTCCTTCTCAGCCTTCAACCTTTGCTTCTCGTCTCGCAGCTCATTCTTCTCAGCCTGCAAAAGCAAAGTACTTTAGGGTGAGACAGATTTTTTGACTAACAACCAGCAAAATCAAATGCCAAAACCTTTTGCAGTAAACAATATGCTGAATCATAAACCTCTAGATATTTTATGGAACATATATCCAAGCAAAGAAGTGTATAAAGTAGAGCAAAGACATAGCAAATTGACGTGTTGTCCATATTGTATAGACAGCTGCAGGGTTTATAGCCATTAAAGAAAAATGCATTAGTGGGTATAAACTTGCTATGGCAAGCAACCCAAAAGAAGTTAAACAAAACTGCAGGGAGAATAACAGGGGTACAAATAATTACTCCCTTGTTATTTGACTGGTCACTGGATGAATTAAATATAACAAAAATGACCAAATGGGAAAGGCGGGTCATAAATCAAGAAAATGAAACAGTATGAAGTGCCTAAACAACACATCGCATGACATCTCCCATCTGAACAGCACCATTAATAACTTTGCCATATAAAATAGTATAGACCTTCAGCTCTTTAATCTTCTCTTGGAGACTCTCATTTGAATCCTTTAGCTTTTTTTTTTGCACACGCGCAATTCACCTACTACACCTAATAGCATCATTCAATATAGCTGATTTGTCCATTTTAGGAGTTTTCCCTGGCTCCAAAATGGCACCCAATTCCAGGAATCTAACAAAAGAATATCACAGGTACAGTTATAGTTAACGAGAAAAACAAGATTAAACTATGAACTGAAATGCAATCATTGTCTCGCCAGGGAACATACCTCTCATTCAGCTTGTCTCTTCTAATTTTCTCCCTGGATGCTTTTGTGCTTGGTTCTGCAGTACTTTCTGACCTAGTACTGGAATATTAAACTTTCAATGATAATAGGAACACAGACTTAAAAATGTATGGCTGCAATACACGATACAAACCACAAAGAATAAAGATACACACCGCTTATTTGTTGACTGTTCTTTTCCGGACAACAGTCCACAGAGCTGCTGATGTCAACACTGCTAAAATAAAAGCAAATGTTAGGATGCCAAATATCAAGACAACGCACCATAACAAGCAGCAAAAAAAGTAGCATGGTAAAAAATATTTATGCAAGCAAATCTAAGGTAATAATTAGTTAATAAAAAATCACTACTTGACACGCTTTCAGCTTAGCAAATAACAAGTCATAACCCTACCAACTACACCATAGAGATATCCATGGGAAAAAAAATAGAAGAATAATTTACCATCAAAAGCACACGATACAACTGTTTAAAACAGCCAGCCTAATACTTCAAAATTTCTCCAACTTAACATCAAAGATGAGCTTGTATGTACTAAAGAGCAAGCTTAGTCAGAAAGAACATCAGTTCACAAAAGAAACAGAGCTGTCAAAATTCCAGCACAATATGGTAAGTCTCTTCACACAAATCGTGAAGGATTCAATTACAACAACTTGAGTGCAGATTCCATATCTGTAATCCTTTTCTGCAGACTGTCAGATGAACCAAGAGAGCATTATGCGTTTCAATCCAGAACATATTGACCAAAAAAAGAGAATTGGTTTATTCATCCTTTTGAACAAGGGTAGTATCGGGCCATATAAAGGTCCAACAATAGAGCAGCCACAAGTTGATTGCAGAATGGGGACTGTATGTTTCTAAAGGATTCTGCAAACTACTATAATACTATCTCCTGTCAAGAATATTTGACACATTTGACTTGAAGTGGTCTCCTATATGTATCCATGACCACAATTTTTTATAGAATAGAATAAGTTCTTCATATTTAAGAGATTTGCAAGTACTTTGAATACAAATCTACCCAAAAAAACCTACATGTTTCCAAATAAATAACGTAATAGTGATCAATGTTTGTAGTTTCTAAGGTTTGACTAAATATTTTTAACGGCGACGTGTTTTCGTTTGGTGACCAGAGGGAGTACAGATGACACAAAAGTGTGCACAAAGCAACCATCTAGGCTAAATGAGGAGCCGTAGCACTACCTATGTGCACATAGCCAGCAGCTGAACACAATAAGACGTGAACAGTCCTTTCCACCGTGCCACTTAGAACTTACAGTAAAAGGTACACTGACCCATCCAGTGTGAACCATTTCCTCAGTCCTCTCACATAGCTCTACTAGGAGAACCGACACAGAGTCCACACCTTCCACACTTCCACAGGGCCATGCTGATTATTGTAAATTGGAAACAGAGAGGGCCCGTGTAACTAGTTCTACTTGTTCTGTCGATTCCTAGTGCACGGTTCAAATCCCAGCGCTCAGCCGCTTCACCCAACTCAATTAAGCCATGATGATTCATATAATAAACTATTAAACTACTATTAACTATACATAAAGAATCTACAGATACCCTGGCAAGTGGCAACGAACCCCGACCAAATGCAACCCAACCCCACGAAATGCTACGGCCAAGCCCAAATTGAGACCGTACTCCGTCAATTACCATGGGTTGGGAGCCGTTGCGGCAACGACAGATTGCACCGGCGCCTGCACCACCTGCGGCTGCAGCGACGGCGGCGCCGCCCAGAAGAATCCACCCGCGGGAACCGCCGCGAAGTCGGCAGCCACCGCGAGGTCGTCCATGAGGGGACAGTCGAAGACCCACGTGGTTCCCTCGGGGAGGCCATGGCGGGGGATCGCCGGGGCGAGGCCAGCGGTAGATGGCCGGAGTAGGCTAGGGTTCCGCGGTCGCGTCAGGGACTGGGGGATTCGGGGTCGAGGGCGGTGGGGACTGGGGTGGAGGTGGAAGCGGTCCTGGGCTCCGACGCCGAGTCGCCGAGATAAGGATTGAGCTCAGCGGAGTCTCGAGTGACTGAGCTCGAGGTTCACGAGTACGGATTATGGGCCGTGGGCTGGTGGGCTGAATGGTTGGAAGGATATTTTATGAGGACAGGTTCCATCTCCATAAAATTTAGTCTTGGGCTACTAAGGATAAGAGCAACTCCAAATGAGCCTCCTATTCTCTAGTTTTGTAATAAAACTAGTGGAGCTGCTAAATTTTTATGTGTCCTCTTAAAATTCCCTCACAAACCCCCTATAGGAGCCTCATATCCACCTTTTAAATAAAAAACGGGAGGCCATTTCATTCCACTAGAGTTAATTTTAAATTTGGGCTCTCAAATTTTACATTTAGCTATCTATTTTTAGCTATTTTTAGGAGGGATGGTTGGAGTTGCTCTAATGGACTTTAGTCCCCATTAGCTCTTATCTCAGAATTAATCCACATTTGTCGTTTCTATAATTCCCTACGGCCCAAAAATTATACAAAATTCTCACATCATGACCAAATCAAACCATTTTAAATTTAATATAATAAAAAAGTATTAACATCTATGATAGCAAATAAATATAGATTAATTATATAATATATGTTATGGTAAATCTAATTAGAGACATAAATGTTGTTGTCAAAAAAAAATTAGAGACATAAATGTTGATATTTTCTCGTAAACTTTATCAAAAATTTAACTTGTCTAAACATAGAATTATTTTTTTAGACGTAAAAGAGTATATGTGTGATTTTACTTTGACTCTATAGCTTTAAAGTCTTTACAAAACCATTTAAATTATCTCACTTTCTAGGATAGAGGTGTTTTCAAAATGGTTTTATTATTTTGGTTTAAAATGGTAAATACCCAATAAGATATGCAAACCTTATCAAGTTATAAAGATAGATTGGTATATTAGAAAAACAGAAATAATATTTAAATATCATGAAAGTAAACCTTCCAAAAAAATATTTAGCTCCCCTGTTCTAAAGTATAAAAGGCGATTTGACTTTTTTTTAGATACACTAGCAAATATGCCCGTGCGTTGCAACGGGAGAAAAAAAAAACAATATCTATAGCTTAAATGATCACCCCACCTTCCTTCCGTAATTCACATTCTACCACTGATTACAACAACTCAGATCCAGAGTTAGACCAGGCGTAGGGAGTAGGGTGCAACGGAGGGAGCAGGGTGCAATGATTTTAGCAACGGAGGGCAATGAATTTAGCATACAAGATACACTCGTTTCTTGTCTAAAGAAAAGGTTTGCTAAAGAGTGATGTTCTAAGGAAAACAAGCATCTTTCAAAAGTCAACCCAAACCCAAAGAGCCCAAAGTGGTCCATGGGTACAAGATGTCCCATTCTTCCATGGTCATGGTATAGTGACTACGGTCATCCTTACATGCAAAAAGGGCAATAACATTAGTATGACATGCCAAAGAAATAGAGGATAGTCAATGGCAATCATTGTGAAAAGGGAACAATCACCAACATGTATCTTCATTGCTATGTTTTTTTTTTTTATGAATGAAAACCCAGATATTGGTGACACTATCCTGCTATTGGAAACTAAGGGTAAAAGAAAAACTGTATAGGATTTCCAGGGATTAATTCAGTTTAAAGGAAGAATGTAGAATTAGAGTAAATTTCCTGTGTTCCAAACATACCTAAATTCTGTAAAATTTCATGTTGTGTCCATGCAAATAGCTATAGCAATATTCAATAAACCTTGCACATAAACTGGAGGGCCTTTAAGATTTGAGCAACAGGAAGGCAAATGTGCCCCACAAGTCCAGGTGTGGTTCTTTTTTTTTTTTTCGACAACATGGTGTGGTTCTTTATATAATTGCTAAAAGGAGTATTGCCAACTGCTTGACTTGAAAGAGCCTCAACTCAATTATTGTCAGTGTGCTGGAACGAACGGATTAGTAAAGCCCTAAGGCATGTATAATTGTACAAGTAGCAAATAATAGACCAACGAATGAATGAATATATGTAATTGCTTGTACAATCATCATAATGAAGTGGCAACCCATCTTCGTTACAGCGAATACAACATACAATAATCTTTTATTATCTTAGAAAATCTCACACTGCTCAACACATGCACAGAATGCTACGCAGTCAGTGCAGAATAAGAACCCCTTTATCATGTTTTTTTGTTGACAATCTTTGTCATGCATTTGCAGGGACAGATTGATTTCGGCGTATATTTCGCTGAAAAACGTTCATTTTGGGCTCGGTTTTATTCCTGAACGCCTCGAACAAACAATCATATACCGAAGGCGAAGCCCATTACAAGCGCCGCGCAACACCCTAGCGGCCCGGACCAACCCACCCAAGACAAAAGAGCTCAGGCCCAGCTTTCGAAGCCCACGTCCTCCACCGTTCCTTCCGACTACTTTGGAGCGGCGGCGGCGGCGCGGCTTGGAGCGTCCATGTCGATGAGCCGCCCCCCGCCCAACAGCCCCTCCCACGCCCTAGCCGTCGCCGCGGCGTCCCACACGGCTCGAGGGCAACGCCCGGCGCCTCCGGCGCTGTCCCGCTCGAGTTGCGGGCGTGCGACCCCACCCATCGGGCCGGCGGCGTTCCTCGAGGCGACCCCTTTGCCCGCCGCCCGCCACAACAGTGTGGTAAGCGGCTCGCAGGCGGTCTCTTGCTCCTGCACAAGGACAAGGTGACCCCGTCTTTGCTCTACTTTCTCCTGTTTTTATTGAGGCTTTCACCTCTATGCCATTATGTAATTTGCACCGAACACGTGTGCCACTAAAATTTTTTCTTGAACCTCGTGCCCATGACACATTTTGACTTGCACCTGTATGCCATTACTGTTCATATCTTTGTGAGAAGTTAACGTTTTCATTGTCCCGACAGATAGGACCCACACAAAGGGAGGACACCTTTGCCCCCGGCGCTGGACATAGAGGAACGCTCGTTCCCCTCCCGCACGCGCGCTCTGTCCCGGCCGCACGCCGTCCCGGTCCCGGCTCTGTCGTGAAGAAAAGCTCGCTCGAACCCTAGCCCGCGGAGCCCCGCCGGCGGCGGCCCCGCCCTCCCTCCCTCCGCCGGCAGCGGTTCTCCTCCTCAGCGGATCGGGAGGGGATGCGCCCGCGGGTGCCACGGATTGGCCGCGTGTAGGGTCGAGATGGGGGACTAGAGGGGGTGAATAGTCCTTTCTAAAACTAATTGCGCCCGGCTAAACAAATATAATGCGGAATTGAAACTATTCGTTTAGCCAAGACTTCACCCCCTCTAGCCATGACTCTAAATCACCTCACAAAAGATCCTACACAAAGCAAATGAGGTGATAATCCTAGCTTGAGCTCCTAACGTTTCTATTGCAAGGTCACACAAACCTATGCACTAGTACTTCAAACAAGGGTGAGCTCCTACACAATTCTAATGAGCAAAAGCACAAAGCCAATCCTAAGCTCACTAGATGCACTAAGGACAAGGCGACACACGCCTAACCCAAAGGCTCAAATTACTTAGCTACACAAACTAAGCAAAGCAACTAATAAGCTACACAAGCTAGTAATTGCAAGAGCTACTCCACAATCACAAGCACAAGGTATATATGAATGTAAATACTGAAAGCTTGTGATTTGGAGAATGCAAACCCACCGAGAAGAGTAGACAAGTTGACACCGGTGATTTTTTACCGGGTATCGGGAAGCTTGCCAACTTCCCCCTACTTCTCGTTGTGTCGACCAACACCTTGGGTGGTTCCTTTGGTGTTTCACCTAGATGGTTCTTCTTGTGATTCTCCGATCACTTGCCCCTCAAGGCACGCCCGCAAGGCACCACAAGACACCACTCTCAAGTGAGCCTCTCAAGGCACCGCAAGACACCACACGCACAAGGGAGGTACTCACCGACACGCTCTAGTAGTGTCGCTCTTCGCGATCCCCCGCGAGGTGAGCACGAACCTCTCACAAATCCTCCTTCGGAGCACCGCACAAGCTTCCTTGCGTGCTTCACGAAGTCTCTTGCCACCGAGCCGCCTAGGAGGTGGCAACCTCCAAGAGAAACAAGCACACCGGCTTGCAACACGATCACCTAGTGCCACGAATCGCGATCTCTCAACGCGAATGCACTAGAATCACTCCTCACTTTGATTTGGATGAACTCTATCAATCACAAGTGAGTGGGAGGGCTCTCAAGCACTCTCAAGCATGGACATAAAGTCCCCAAGGTGCTAAGCACCAGCCATGGCCGACCACACCCTCTATTTATAGCCACAAGCCAAAATAGAGCCGTTGGGGAGGAACATGAAATTCCTGCGGCCGACCGGACGCTGACCGGGACTCATGCATGAGTCCGGCCGATGAGTCCGGCCACAACCGACAAACCCAACCTGCCAAATTTAGAACCTCGTGCATGCGTCCGGTCAGGGAGATCATGCGTCGAGTCCGTGCATGCGTCCGGTCACTCCCGAAACGATCACGAAAAACATGCTCTCGTTTCTTTGACCGGAACCACACACCGGGCCCTGGTCGATCTGCATGCTTCGGCCGCGGGTCCGGTCACCGCGTCGGTCCGGACCACCGCTTTCGGTAAAACGGCGATATCTCCTTCATCGAACTCCGTTTTCGATGATCTTGGACTCTATGGAAAGCTTACTCAGAGGGCTACACAACCCACATGGTTACTTGATCCAACTCACAATGGATCAAAGCAGTATTCCACTCTAAGAGCCGTCCAAGTGTCCGAAAAACACGAAACAACTTCTTTGCAAATGTGCCAACACCACCAAGTGTACATCACCATGTGCATGTGTGTTAGCATTTTCACAATCATTTTCAAAGGATTTTCTCTTGCTCTTACCACGCCACTCGATCCTAACACATCGCAAAGTTAGATCGCTCAAGTGGCACTAGATGACCGATATGCAAACAAGTTTGCCCCTCTTGATAGTACGGTCATCTATCCTAAATCGGTCATAAACTTCTCTAAACACCAATGACCGGCGAAATGAAATGCCCTATAGGTTATACCTTTGCCTTGCGCATTTCCATTTCGCTCCATCTTCAAGAATGCCGATGCAACCAATGCACCAACACGATCAAGAATGATATGATCCACTTCATATCATCACGTGACACTATTGGTCCATCGATCTTGACCTCACTTGCTTTTCACCGTTCGCGTCGGTCCGTCGGGCGCCAAGTCTTGCCCAAGCTTCACCGCCTCGCGGTCCATAGCTTCACTTTGCCTCGACTTGCCCTTCACACTTGCAACCGGTCCATCAAGCCAAGCCTTGTCTCGATCTTCACCACCTTGGTCACATGACTCCATGTCATGTCTCATATGCAATAAGCTCCTTCATTGCATCAACCCATGTGAACTAATCTCCTGTGTATTATCTCAATCACACATTATTAGTCCACCTAATGTTGACACTCAATTACCAAAAACCACAAGGGACCTTTCAATCTCCCCCTTTTTGGTAATTGATGGCAACACTACAAAGATATGGAATTGAAGATTAAATTCCAAGCTAGCACTTCATACAAGTATAAATTGCTAACTTGGTTTGGATTTTATGTCACTTATCCAACATTTAAGCTCAATGTCAAGATTTGGATAAGCACCATAAAACCCGACTTGATAGTGGTAACTCCCCCTATATGTGTGCCCAATTGATTTGAATTCAAGGTTTACACACATACATAGATATGAAACTTTTGGGAGGGTTAACACTACAAAGTGATGCTAAGGTATATAGGATAAACCTTTGAAGCGTGATACCAATCGGAGTTGCAAATTTGAAGTTCATCCTTAGCATCATCCATGTAACTAGACATACATCAAAACTCAAGATACCATGTGAGATCAACATTATATGTAATGGCACTTGATTTTCATGAAGCATATATATGTCTAGCTACAACCTATGCATGCTAGTTACCATATCATCAATCAAGTTCTATAACTAGCATATACCACACAAGCATTGCATATAAAATTTAAAACTTATGCAAATGCAAGCAAGCACATGAATATGCACATATCAAATGCAATCAATCAAGTTCATGAGCTTGCTCCCCCAACTTGTGTGCTTCTCTTTTGTCCAAGAATTTTGATCCTCCTCTAATCTTCAGTCTTGCTCCCTCATGGTCCATGTCCATGTTCCATTCTCTCCCATATTCATATCTTTGTCCAATCTCTCCCCCTTTGTCATCAATTTTCATAAAGGGTATGCCTCTTTTGATACAAAGGGTGTGACTAGGGATAGATGTTTGATTCTTGAATCTTCATTTTTGATGGACACCACCATGTGTTGGAAAGACACCACTTGTAACTCTCACATGTGGAAGCATGAAAACCACCTTGAAATGCCACATGTAGGTCACTTGTAGGATCTTTGACCTTGATAACTTGAGGTGGGGCACCTCCCCCTATGTCAAAGCATATGTCAATCCACTTGAATTTTTGAGGGTAGCTTCCTTGAGTTGAATTGATCACTTAAGGTTGAGGATCACTTGTGGAACCACCGATTCTTGCAACTTGCAATGTGGATGCCACTTGAAGAAATTTGTCAATTACAACCCATTCTTGAACTAGATTGTTTCCATGAGCTTCTTTCTTATTGACTTGAACTAAAATGATTTGTCTAAGCTTCCAAGTCCGGTTTGATCCAATGACAAGCTTCTTCACACCTCATGAAGTATAAGGGTTATCTTGCCAATGTTGTACTTGTCACTTAAGAGCAATCCAAAATAGATCAAGTACTTGGGATCACTAGCTCATGAACAAATTCATATACAAACCACTAGATCATATAATCATTCAAGCAATAGTGGTAGCAATGAATTTAAAACTTTCATTTGTCATGCATGACCCTATTAAGCATGTACTATATGCACTAACCGCATACTAGTAAGGGATGAAATGATCATACACATTACAATGATACCTTTGCTATCTTGGAGTAGAGGATAGTCAATATGATTCCAATTTCTCTCTGCAATAGCAATGTGAAGTCCATTTGAATAGCTTGGTGAAGACCAAATATACCAATATGAATACCATGCTTCACCCATATGAAAAGAGAACCACTAATGATCAAGTGCACTATCTTCATGTTGTGGTTGGCTTGTTCTCCTTTTGAACTTTTGCTTGCATTAGAGAATCAACAAAGAATATCTCTTGAATTTTACATGAATTGCTCTCTCTTTTGGGTGTTGCTTGCTTCTTCTTGATCAATCCTTTTGATTCCTTCAACTAAGCATCTTGAACATTCCTAGATCATCACTTCCATGCTGGCCCCTTCAAGTATCTTAACTTGTCAATCCCACTCATGGGCGGCACGCCCTCTCTAAGGAGAAATGATCTCACCAAGAACTATCCTTGACACTCACTTGAATTGAATTTGATTGATTGATCCAAGTGATGGACTTAATAAGATGAGTAATCTTGAGATCTTCTTTAAGTCCTTTTCTTTCTTTTTTTGAAGAGATACAATGATCATTTGAACTCAAACTTGTCTCTCCATCTTGAGCTTGGTCTTGATCTCCAACTTGAGCACTAGAAGTGTACAAAGTACACTCCCCCAAATCAATGGACTTTGTACTCATTGCTTGTCATGCTTTTAACTCAATTCAAAACCAAACTTAGGTGCCTCAAACACTTATAATCATGATTCCAACTTGAGGATCTTTCAATCAAAGTGACTCTTGATCAATCCAATGTTTGTCACTTTTACGGCAGATTTTGTACATCTCAAAGAATGAACCATAACTCTCAATGTACATGTTGAAATGCCACGAAATTTGGTGGAGATGTGCAACACTAAGTCATCTAGCAGCCATAAAAATTTGAGCTTCATACTCCTTCTAGATTGCTACCAGTTTTCACATCTTCCCACACTACTACATGCTGAAAACTGATGCGGCGGGCTGAAAACTGTTTTCACATGACTCCATGTCATGTCTCATATGCAATAAGCTCCTTCATTGCATCAACCCATGTGAACTAATCTCCTGTGTATTATCTCAATCACACATTATTAGTCCACCTAATGTTGACACTCAATTACCAAAAACCACAAAGGGACCTTTCACGCGCCGGGGCCGCGCCCGTCGGTCGGGGCAGGGCGCGCCGGTGCCAGCCCGCCCGGCGCGTCCACGGCGCCGGCGAGGCCAGGCCAGGCCACGTGGTTGGCCTCCACTTCCCCATCCAGCCCGGTACCTCATGTTTCTTCCCCTTCCCTGTTTTTGATTTGGTTACGTTGAATGCATATGCGGATCATTCATCACTTAGCTTGTTTACAAGCTTCTTAAAGTTGGCGATTGTTTCCGTAGCCCGCGGAAGGTTGGCGTGCCCCAAAAGCAAGCTAGCTTTCTCTTTGACTACGTTGCACCCGTCGGCAGGGAAATCGCCGTGTCGGTATCGGGATACGTATCCGATATGGCGACATCGGCGACACGCCTCCGATACGTATGGGAGAAATATCGGGAAAAGGGAGAAATCTATATCTATACAACATAAAAAGAATGAAAGTAAGACTACTATTTGGTGTCAAAAAATTTCACCTCACTTTCAACCCTCCTGCGATCCACCCAACCTCCGGCACCTTCTACCCTCGTGTGATCCCACCAAATATAGAAAATCAAATAAATATTGATTGGTCATTAATCATGCATGCATGGTTAAATATAGAAGGCCACAACAATCACAACAATCACGCCGAAAAAAAAAAAAGAAAAAATTGATCGGTTATTAATCATGCATGCATAGCTACGCCTTCCCCTTTCCTTTTTTTTGCAATAAATTGAAAAAGAAAAAAAAATTGATCGGTCATTAACCATGCATGCATGGCTAACGCCTCCTTCTCATTCCTTTTCTTGTGACAAACTCAAAAGGAAAGAAAAAATTGATCGGTCATTAATCATGCATGTATGGCTAACACCTCCTTGCCCTTTCCTTTTCTTCCGACAAATTCAAAAGAGAAAAAATCAATCCGCATTAATCATGCATGTATGGCTAATACGATTTTTTCTCTTATCTTTTCTCCGATAAATGAAAATAAACAGTTGTGGACCTTCCATCTCTCATGCAAACGTCGTAGCTTTGCCGGGCTTGCTGGCGTCAATCATGCTCTTTTTCATCGGGATTCACAACTCAAGCAACAAAAAATCTCTCGCTTGTCAAAGTTTCCCTGCGGACCCATCCTCCGCCCGTGTGCAAACGACGCATCGCCGCCCGGCTCCGCTACCCTCCCCCACCGTGCCCTCAACGCAGCGGGCGCCTCCCCATCGCGGCCGCCGTCGACACACTCCACGATCCCGGCTCGGCCCCTCCAACGTAGCGTCGCCCGACCATTGCGGGCGTCGCGGCGGCCCCGGCTGCGCTTCGCCCGCGGACACTGCGCTAACCTTGCAACGACGACTCCCTCGACGCCTGAACATCCCCATCCACGACGCACGGGCGCCTCCTCTGGCCGCCGCCTCCCACGCACCGCCCCGGCCTCGGCCTCGCTGCGAAGTCACGAGCATCGCGTAGCCTCGGGCGTGCTCGCGAGCCTCGGGGCCGCACCTCACGGCCTCGCCAAGATTCGCCCGCCCGGCGCCAAGATAAGCGAGCACGCCACGCCAAAGACCAAATCGTCAAACGCCACCGCACCGCCAAGCCCGTCGGTGTGTCGTGGATCAAGCGCTTTGAATCGACACGCGAGGGGTCTGCTAGCACCTCTTCATCGGCGGGAGTTCCAAGGGGTGGCCATAGCCCATCGAGCGAACAATGTTTCTCCCTCGTGCCCCTCCGCAACCGGCTCCAAGAATCTATGGCAGCCTTGGCTTGAATCATTGACTCAACGCGGGCGGCGTGGTGCGATATATGTGTTTTAGTTTCACAACATTGTTATCTTATCCTCGCGATCTATATGTTTTTATATAAAATTTAGTTATCCCGTCTTGCGGGCGCGATGCTAGTAAAAATAATTAAATTAAATCCCAATACTCCACCCATACTTTGACCGATACTCCGCCGATACTTCTCACAGCCCAAACCACCTCAAATTGAAGCCCGTCATCTCATAAGCCCCCCACCCCCTTTTTTTTTTTTTTTGGCTTTTCTCCCGTTCTCTCGTGAGTCGCGAGCAACACCGCCCGCAGCCCTCCTCTCTGCTCTCTCGCGACGACGCCTGCAGCGCCGCAGGCGGCTGCTCCGGCCGCTCCTGCTGCTTGACGCCGGCGGATCCTGCCTCGCGACGCCGCCCGCTCCTCTCTCCCCGACGACGCTCGCGGCTGGCTCCACCCGCTCCGTGCTCAGGTCAGCTAGATCTCGTCCACCTCCAAAATATCGGCAGTCAGTTCTTGTTCTTTTTCTTAATCTCTGCATTCGGTGGTGTTTTTTTTTTTTTTTTTTTTGAGAATTACATTGTTTCTTGTTTATTAGGATGGCAAGTGGTAGTGCAAGTAATCCATTGCATATCTCTGAACCCAGTAGTGGTAATGTATCAAGTGAGGGTGATAGTGTACCTCAAGTGAATGAGACCTATGATGCTAAATATCCCCTCTGGAAGTATGTCAAAAAAATCGGAAACAATGGTCCTGAAGGTGGAACTTGTGTAATAGAGTGCACATTTTGTGGCAAACAGTTTAATGGTAGCTATACTAGAATCAGAGGACATTTGCTGAAAATACCAAACCAAGGTGTGGCAACTTGCAGAGAGGTGACAGTCCCAATTCTTGAGCAACTTCGCAAGGAAGTGGCTGCTGCTGATCTAGCCATTTTTATTTGTTGATTGTTCTTCTAAAGTCTATTCTGATTTTTTTTTTTGATATATTTATATACTTGGCGTATCGGGCGTATCCTTGTTTTTGGGTAAGTGCCGTATCAACGTATCAACGTATCCGGCTTGCCGTATCGCCGTATCGGTGCAACGTAGCTCTTTGAAATTGACTAGCCTTTAGTCCAATATTGCAATTTGAGGGCAAAAGTAATCCTGCATCGCAGCACAAGGACCTACATGATAGAATTATAGAGGATCTCTAGCAGTAAATCGAGTTGGGAACAACAAGAACAATAATAATGACAAGAGTAATTAACCTAAATTATAGCTACTTGATCTAGTACTTAATAGTAAATGGTGAAAGAATGTAACTGTCGGTGGTGGAAGCGTTCATCCCTCGCGGTCTTCCCTTCGGTGGCGGCGGTCGTGGTACTTCCCGCCGCTGGCTTCCCGATCTGTGGAGTCCTCGGGAGTGAGGGTGGGGAAGTGGCGGCTGTCTAACTCGCGTTACTTCTCGTCACTTGTGCTGCCGGTCCCCACCTCTATTTATTAGCGCAGTGCGACGGGGGCCCACTAACCATTAGGGTTAGATGCCCCCGATCAGGGCTGATCAAGGGGATTGGGCCAGCCGTTGGGCTGGGCCCCTTTGAGATCAACCTAACACTGCAAACTAACCCACATGAACACCAATAACTGAGCAGAAAATAAATGTGGTCCGTGGTTCCAGTCCTTCCATGCACACAATTCCTGGTCCCTTTCTTTCAAAGAATCATTTTCCTGGTTAGATGGTGTCATTATACACATGCCAGAAAAAAAAAAAAAAAACTCATGTTATGGGGAACTTTGATCTGCAAGATTTGTTGGATGTGGCCTGACACACAAGACCAAGGGTAGCAGTGAGACAAAGGGAAAGAAGGACAAAGGGAAAGGCAAGGCGCGCAAGGCGCCCCTGCCCAGCACGGCAGCACTACATGGCAACGCAGCAAGCTACTAACGTCTTTGTACTTTTCCTTTTTTTTACAAATTACTCCCAAAATCATGTAACAACTTGAAAATTTCCAAAAATAAAAATTGTTCAGAATAATGAGAGCTACAATTTTGCTTTTTGGACCATAGTCAAATTCTAAATATATTTGAAATTAGGGTTTTAAATTTTGAATTTGAATTCAGAGGAAGGGAAAGTGTTGACAAACGGGTCCCACAGCAGGGTAAAATAGTCATTTCACCTACTTATTTGACACCGTTAGCACCAAAGGTGGACGGAATGGCATACAGGTGCAAGTGAAAAAGTGTCATGGCATGTAGGTTCAACATTCATAATGGCATACAGGTGAAAGCCTCTTTTTTATTGGTGTGTTTTGTGTTGTTTCCCCTTTCATTCAACCATGTCGTAGATGTCATGCCCTTAGATTTGTGATTACGGATTTTTTCCATCAAGTCTCATGTCGTGTGCCATCAGTTTATGGATTTGCCAGGTCCCAGATGGAAGAAGGGCAAGGACTCTGCAGCAACGGCAGCAGCCAAACCCATGTCCAGCATAGTCGCCGAGCTCCAGGCTTCACTGAGGGACGCAAAAGCCGTGGCGATTCTAGCCACGCACACCAGGGACGCGATTCTCGAGGTCGGCACAGAGCAAGCAAAGCTTCTCAACTGCGCCGCCTTTGGTCGTGCCATGGAGAATACAGGCGTGGAGAATGCAGGCGCAGCAGATAAGCAGTGGTTCTACCAGTTGGGTCCCGAGGAGGTGTTCTTCCTTTGCCATGCCCTCAAGTGCATCAGGGTTGAGTCGGAGAACAAGATGCAGATAGGTGCGCCAGAGCTGTGGGATCTCTTGGTCTCCTCCTCAGAGAAATTCCCAGAGATGTACAGGGCGTATGAACACCTCAGGCTCAAGAATTGGGTTGTCAAGTCGGGATTGCAGTACGGGGCGGACTTTGTTGCTTACCGTCATCATCCGGCACTTGTGCACTCTGAGTTTGCGGTGACTGTGGTTCTAGAAGGCAAAGCGTTCGGCACCAGGTGTGGCCGCATGAAGAACTGGCCTGAACTGCTCTGTGCGCTCCGGGCCTCTGGAAGCGTGGCCAAGACGTTACTTGTTCTGACCATCAGCACTAAGAGCTCTGAGCTGGGATCCTTGGATTGTTTTGGAACAGATGATTGTTCATGAGAGGATAATCACAAGATGGATACCACAGCAGTGCCGTGAGCAGCAAGACAAAACAACAAGAGAAGTATCCAGCAACCAAGAACAAGAGCATACTAGTGTGGGTGTAGTCAGCAACCAAGAACAAGACAAACCAAGCAGAGAAGAAACCAGCAACGAAGAACAAGAGCATACAAGTGGGGGTGTAGTGTTTAGCTATTGGGGTGTAGTGATAAGCTTTGCAATTCTTTCTAGCTTACTTGTCTATAAGCTGAAATCTTGACTGAAGAGCTTCGTATTTCTGTGTACTCATGTTGATGAACATGAATAATACAATTCTATTATGGTCATTTGTTGTGATTCTTATTGAGGTTTCTACATATCTTGGATAACATCATCACAAACCCCACTTGACTGCAGACTGCACAAGAACACTTGTATCGTTGTTTCTTAATCCTTTTCAGGCTATCACTTTTCAAGACTGCTTTGGACTGGCAATTATGTACTTTGGAGCTGCATGACCGAGACCACTGGAGGTCTGGAGCATATTGCATAAATGAGGTACATCAGATGTATTTTTTTACGCATATGTCCACTGTTTTTTGTGGATGTATTCTATAATTTCTGTAGCTTAAACTTATCATAATGTTACGGTAAATTTATGTTAGGAATTAACCTTCAATACAACAGAACTCAACATGCAATAGCTTGCTAAGATTTTAGGAGTAAACATGACCAAGAAAACTGATCTTACATGAAGTCTGTAGATTTATATATTTGGTATATAAATTTAAACTTTTGATTGACGTTTTATCGTCAACAAGTGACAAATCTGCTTACAGTAAATAATGTAATTGGCATCATGATGGGATCTTAGATAATCGTGAAGGTGACTAGGGATTAGGGAAAGAATGAAATTCACAATTGTGTCTGCTTCATATCTCTATTTATTTGAGGTTGCCAGCTTTTCCTGTGCAATGCCTACTACTCTATCTGGTAATTCACTGTGTGATCCTTCCATATGCCACTCTCAAGGTACTTCTCGTACAAGCTAGCCTCACCATCATAGTTCACTGATAAAACGGCTGTGCTCCGTGTACCGTACAGACCCTTCACCAAAACAGAATTCATAAGTTCAATTCTGAAGTATTAGCCTATCTTTATGTACACAGATATATATAAGTGGACAGATGATATAGTTTTTCAACCAGTTTAACCCTGAATCAAGAGATTTTTTTCTCACTTGGTCAGTTTGCACCTCAATGAAGATGGAGCTCAGACCATGCTCCCAGTTGGGATCACAACCAGTGTTTGGCAGTCTATCTTTGTCAGCCCTTGTGGTGTCAGTCATTAACCTCTCAACTATATCCTTCACTTCAATCTCATCATCACCATGCTCCCTAAGAATCTCCCTGAAGTTTTTCCCGAGGCGGCGAATTGCTACAAGTGCATACACAACAATGAAAAAAGTTCCCTTTAGGTACCTCACACTGTCTTCATGAATAACGGTCTTGGTATGATGAATGGTCCCTGAGAGACAGAGTAGGTTGCAATAATGCATTGTCATCTTATCTTACTTCATGCACATGCTGTGCTATAAATTGAGTTAAATGCAATGTTGCTTATTACTAGGGAAGTACTTTATGGTTCACCTGTAGCTTTCTCACGCTTTTCCCAGCTCATTGTTTTCTCTGTGATCCATAATTTTAGTGCAGCTAAATATGAAATAATTAACATGACACCTCATAGGCATTCGGCATTTCTAGTTTGTACCTACCAATATATGCTACCCACTATACCAAATAAAATCATCCTGTTCATTTTTATTTGCAAGGCATTTTGAGATTTTTTATCTTGAGCATGAAAGTGCTCTGCTTACCTTGTGCCAAGGGCTATCTAGCCTTGCATTGGACAGCACATGGAGTCCTGGTGAGACGAGTTGAATTGTTGCAGGCTGCCCCTTAGGCCGGTTTGACACATAGACCATGATATTTGTTGTTAGATCAGCTAGTATGAGGTTGAAGCCATTGTATTCATGAGCTTCTTCTGCCACTTCAGTTGCAACTTCGAGTGGGCTCTTGTTGCTCTGCACAGTACAGACTGTATTATGCTTGCTATTCAGGAACAATGTTAGTTTGAAGATAATTTCATGCTGATTAGGAGAAGTGGTTGATTAATTGTAGGTTCTTACAATGCATGCTATAGTTATTAGTTGTTATAAGTGTTTTCAATAGTATTTTTTTTTTGGTTTATAGTGGGAATGCGGTGCGAATATATTCCTGTGTGCGCCATCTAGTGTCTGCATCAATCACTGTCAAAACGAAGGAATTGTCAGAGTGACCGAATCAGCTGCTAAGGAATGATAGCGACAACAAAAGTATGATGGAAAACAGCAACTTGGGTTGTCTAAGAAAATGAATCTATCTTTCTCGGTATTACCTCAGCTTTTGGATAAAGATTCAACGAACTTGAATGATCTAGTAGAAGCTTTTGATTTGTTTTGCTAAATACCTGTAGGAACCTGAGAGGCAGATCTCCCCTAGTCCGTGCACCGGGCATGGCATCTGGTTCAAGCACATTGGTCAGGAAGGCAAGCCTGCCATCCTTGGTGCAACCCATCCATGTTCCTCCACCAAGCACGTCCCTGCCGCCAAGAATCTTTTTTGAGCCTTCTCCCCACCATCCTACTGCTTTTGTAGGCCTGCATCAGTTCAAGAAAAAGATTTGAAGTGATGATCACTGAACAGCTAGCATTGTTGTTTTGCAGTGTGTAACCTAGCCTATAGATTTCTCTAGCAGCATTTTGCTTATGAGGAAAGATACGAGCATGCATGTTAGTATATGAACAGTAGCATCGCATTTGTCAGTGTGGCTCATGGAAATTCTGTCAGTGAACATATAACTTAGGAGGAAAAAAGTCCCCAATTTTGAAAATAGTACCTCATATGCCAGAGCTATTACTTGCAGATTGGGGTCCTACAGACACCAATAAAACCAAGCAAGATCACGCACCTGCTGTGGAACTCATCTCTGTTGAGAATCAGGAGGAGTTGGTGCACGGGGTGAGCCTGCCAAATCCATGCAGCAATGCACATGGCTTCAGGTGGTTTATACTCCTTGGTTGGTTGTAAGTAACTCAGCTTGTTTTGCATCTATAGCTGATGGTTCTGCCTTGCGCACGCCTTTGTATTTATAGGGAGAAGGTCGGAAGGATAGCAAAAGCACAAGGAGCCCACAGAGTCTTTGCATTATTGGCTGCAACCAGGTGCTCTGCAGTCTGTCATTCTTCTGCCAGAGTTCCATCATGTTCAGTTACCAAGGTTATATTACTTTGCATGTGAGTTCTTTGATTAGGGTCCCCTTCCTTACCACCGACGTCCTGTATAGTCTATATCTGGCAAAATATTTAGTACTCCCATCTCAGAAGAGCATTTTAGTTTGGTGCATCATTTGGAACAGGCTCTCGTACTGTTGACACTGATTATATGGATTAGTGCGTGCTTAGTGCTCAGGAATGCAAAGAATTCTACCAGCACCAGCACTCTTTACTCTCTGTTCTTACTGGAGTGGTGTTGGTTTTGCAGGCCCCGGTAAACTCAGCCATATCTGAATGAAACCAAGGCGTGCTGGATTGGGATAAACAAAAGCGGTAAGCAACGACCTGATCTTTCGAAGTAATATATGACCCCTGTTTCTGTGTATGACCAGAATTCAGAAGGCCAGCACTGAATCCACCAATCTGTTTCCCGTGGGTAGTTGGCGCTTGGCTGTGGTGGTTCACACTCACACGTGTTGAGCTCAAAGAACAGCATGCCCTGGCCTGCACGGCGGTTTTCAGGCACTCGTCATCTACTTATCTGTTTCCAAAGTACGATGGTCTTTCTTCTTGCAATACATATTTGTTGTTTTCCGCTCATGTTTATCCTGTCGTGTGATGGAGCTGCTACCAATTTATAAAATATATCAGTGTCGTGTGCAGGATTCTTCTCTTTTAGCCGCAAGGTTTTCTGTTGATAATTTATAGACGCGGCCGCTGTTTATGAAATAGAATTTAATAACGTGTTGGTGGCGTCATGGTACTGACACACATATCAGGTCACACAATGTCTAAAACGGATACAGTGCATAACTTCCTCTTAAGAGTTTCAATGGCCAACAACAAAATATATTGCTATGATGTGAAACTTTGCAGAAAGTCAGGTTGTTTGGTTTGTTTGGACCTTTTCAGGGGGGCACTGGTCCTGAATTTGGTATCGGGTAAGTTGTTGACTCCTCATCACTTATCTCCATCTCACGTATATTTGGTTCAGATGGAGACTAGTCATCTGGCACTTGGTGGTTATCCATCATTTAGTGGTTGTCCATCATTTCTCTTTTTTGAGTATGTGAAACAGAGGTAGCTGATCTTCAAGAGATCTTTTATCAATTACAATTCTAAGAAGTTATTTCGTACAACTAACTGTTCTGGAAAGAAAACATGTGTCATGCAACTTAGTTTTGAAACCGAAATTGTAAAAAAAAAAAAAAGAACTAGTATGAAGGTTGTCATTGTTAAAAGGCTTTTTTTGGGATTTTCCTGTTTTCGAAACCGAATATTGTCATTGTAAAAAAAAAAGAACTAGTATGATGAGGTTGTCATTGTTAAAAAAAAAAAAAAAAGGAAGGAAAGTGTTGTCAAAAAAAAAAAAAAAAGGAAAGATGAAATGGAAGTAGCTAAACATTTATTGTGGGTCAGCAAAATTAGAAGGACAATAACACAAGTGCTCATAGGTTGGGGGTCACTGCAACCTACCATGTCGGCACCCAATTACACCATGCCCAGTGATGCACGCTACCATTTTGCCAATAACCAACGGCGGCAATGCTGTACCGTGGTGTGATTGCTGAAATGCTGTACCATAATAATGGTTTTAACATGCATGAATACGTCTCTTATACGTACTATGTATTTCTACTGGTACAGTATACTGAGGATTTGGACGAATGAAATTAAAGTGGCGCAAACCAATTCCATGGAAGCCTGTTATCAAATAAAAAAAAAATCATGGAAGCAGACTGTTCATTACAGCATTCTTCCTCTGCTTTAAAGCCACAAAAAAGTGGGTGACAGAGAGACTTTGCATCTGGAAGCACTGAACAGTAGCATAGCATTATCCATGCACTTGAAATTATGGTTTCTGGAAAGGGACATATGGCTTGTCACTCGGAGAGTAGTACCTGCCGAGTCACTAAATGGAGTATACAGTACTCACTAAATGGAGTATACAGTACTTCCACCGTCCCAAATAAGCATATCATAAAAATGCATATTTGTATTTTTCTGTTACACTTAAAATAGTTTCATTTAGAATAACTCTACAAGTTAGATTTAATTTGGGTCTAGAAGTTGATTTAATTTGAGATAGAGGGAGTATATACACTCTCTCACATATGTATATGTACCAAAGTTTTCTTTTTCCCTTGAGGTGAGATAGCTAAATAAATATTTTCCCATGTTTTTGTAATCTCCCGAGAGTAGTCACTCCCACCCTCAATATGTGTACGTGTCATATTTGTTTATCAATTTAAGTATGTTTAGATACTCATATTAAAATACCTAAATCCTACTATGTGATTTTTTTTTGAAAGAACCCATATTTTTAATATATTACTAAAATACCACTACTATTGTATATATAAAAAAAGTATATCCACATACTCTATGTATGCATACATACTTAACATACATATCTCTCTAGATGGTCTAGTATGATCATATACTTCATCCACATACATTTTGTTTGGTCATATACACTCTAAATCTAGGAGTAGAAAGTATTTTCCCTTCATAATATGTGTGTGCTATAATATAATAGGCCTCTTTTTTCTCTTTTTGAAACATCCTACAGTATATAATAGGCCTCTTGCAACAATCCTATTCGGCCCACGACTTTGGCCAATAAATGGGCTGTTTTTACGTGTTTTTTTTTTAAGTTGGGTCAGTCGTTTTCAACTTGGAAAAAAGTCCACATTTCCTCCCCAACTATCACGAAGTTCACTTTTCCTCCCTCAACTCCAAAACCGGACAAATCACCTCCCTCAACTTTTCAAACCATGCATTTTACCTCCCTCGGGCGGTTTTGAAGGTGGGTTTGCTACAGTAACCGCGGATTTGCTACAGCGTCTGTGGTTTTGCTACAGTACAGGTGCCTTTGTCTTTTTCTTTTTTTTTTAAAATTCGGTTGAATCTTTAAAAAATCATAGTAAATCATAGAAAAATCATAAAATGAAAAAATCCAGTTTTGTTGGACTCCACATGAGTAGATCTACATAGTAAATATATAATATAATATGCTTTAGTATAAAGTTTTTGCTACGAAAGGTTTTGTCTTTTTCTTTTTTATTTATTTGGCTGAATATTTGAAAAATCATAGTAAATCACAGAAAAATAATAAAATAGAAAATCTAATTTTGTTAGACTCCACATGAGTAGATCTACATAGTGAATATATAATATGATATGCTTTAGTACAAAGTTCTACACAGTGAATATATAATTAATTGAAATAATTCGTAGTCCCATGCAACTTCTATAATTATTTTGTTGAACTAAAGTATACCATATTATATATTCACTGTGTAGATCTACATATGTTTCCGTATAATGAGATTCCACTCAGTCATTCTCCACTATGCCTGGCATGGTCAGACTGTAGCCTTAAGGATGGCCAGAAAGGTATATCATGTCTGTGATGACTATGATATATTATACCGTGTCATACTTATGTACCTCCTTATGTTGATCTCTCTGGATTTCGTGTAGGAAATTATGTGGCTGTTGGTACAATTGATCCAGCCATTAAAATATGGGACTTGGATATAGTAAATATTTTCAGACACACATGATCTCTTTTCATGATAATGATAATTGTTTCGTCTCAAAGTTTTTGTACTTATTTCGTTTCAAAAAGTTTTTGTACTTGTATTTTTCATACTTGTGTTCAATAGGTTGGTTGTCTTGAACCTCATGTTGTCCTGGGAGGAAAATCAAAGAAGAAAATGTGGAAGGACAATAAGGTTTGTAGCGGTGCAAGACATATCTTTTCTTGGTCTTCTGACATGTTAATTCCTATATTATATGAATGGTGGTAGATAACAATTCAGTCTCTTAATGATAATGGTGATGTCATGATAAAAACATTTCACAGCGAACTGTGCTTGATAACAACTCAAGTCTATGTTTCACTCTCTTTTATTTCTTTATATCTATTAATATTTCTATTCATTGGGGATTAAACGTCACATGCAGGCGGTAACATACAGGAAGGGGGGAGCCACAGAGACTCTATTCTTGGCATTGCATGGAACACAGAATATAAGTACGCTTTATTTCTGCTCAAGTTACGTTTCAACTTGTATATCATCCTAACGACTAACACTATTACTAATTTCAGGAATGTTCTAGCTAGTGCTAGCGCGGACAAAACAGTCAAAGTTTGGGATGTAACCGTTAGTAAATGTGTGGCCACATTAGAGCATCACGATTCCAAGGCAATTACTTGCAAATGTTTGTTCCACTTGTCCATTAGATAAGGAGGATGGATGTATTTGTTTAATTTGACCTTACCTTTGCAGGTTCAAGCAGTTGTTTGGAGTCCGTGCTCATCTGAAATGATTCTTAGTGGATCATTCGATAAAACAATTGCTGTGGTGGTTCTGGTACTTAGTAGTCCATTATTCTTCAGAGAACAACCCTGAATTCTGAACATTGGCAATTGTTTTGTTAGGAGTATCGATGTGGTCAATGATCTTGGTGCCTCTGGACGTGTCAGCGCTAAAAATAAAAGGCTACAATGCCCTTCATTAATCTAGTTTCTATCTTTTAATTGTAAGTTAGCTAGTCGGTGATGCCTCTTAAACGTGGCACTAGTTTTGAATTAAAAAAATATTACTCTACTCACCTGACCGCCACCAATTTGCTTCGTGTGTTGTTTCAAGTCAAGAAATATGTTGACCAACCTCGGGCGACTTAAAAAAAAGCTTCGGTCGGTCGGGAAAGACCGCCCCACCGGCATTGTTCTTAAGAAGAAACCTCGATTTCCCGGCCGAAAAATCCCGAACCCCGTCCCCGCCACGACACTAGGAGCTTCTAGCCCATGGGAACTACGATCCTCAATCCATTCGAGAAGACCGGGCTAGAATTACACCAACTCATGAGCCGGTATACCAACCAGAGCTACGGGCGGACACTCGTAGCCCCGGGGCGGTATATATCAACCGAGCCCACCAGCTCGATCCATACGGGACCCGGGCGAGCTCTTAACTAGTGCTTTGGCACACGGGGGCGACGAGGGAGTTTTTTAACCACGGCCTGAAATTTGCTCCCACGGGGATTCGAACTCAGAGGACACGTGGAGTGCCGCTCGAAAGATTTAGCCAACCGGACTAAGCACCCTTTGGCAACCTCGGGCGACTTTAAGGATTTTTTTTTTTTTTGTAAAAAAAAGGACCATTCTCTTGAAATGATTTAATCTGAGATAAATCTCATCATATAAATTAATTTAATCAAGGGAGAAGTGAGTATATTGCATGATAAATTTAATGATACAATTACTTGAAAATGAGATGTGTGTTGTTGGGGAAGGACCCTCGCCCGGGGGACCCCCCGAAGCTCTGGGCCCAAAACACACCACCCCGGCAGCGCTGGGGAAGCGGAGGCCAAAGATGACACCCCCGCAGCGGCGGGCGGCGGCCATAGCGACACACCTCGCGGCGCTGGGACGGCGGGAGCAAAGACGCGACACCCCAAGCAGCGCGCGGGGCGGCGAGGCCAACACGACACCCCGCAGGCGCGGGGACGGCGGAGCAAAGATTTTACACCCCGCAGGCGCGGGCGGCGAGGTTAACACGACACCCCGCAGCGCGCTGGGGAAGCGAGGCCAAAGACCGACACCCCCGCGGCGGGGCGGCGAGGCCAACACGACACCCCCCGCAGCGCCGGGGCGGCGAGGGCCAACACGACACCCCGCGGGGGCGCGGGGCAGCACAGCAAGTGGGACACCTCCGCGGGCACAAGCGGCGATGGAGCCCTAGCGGACCCGGGGCGGCGGGCGCTAGTAGGGTGGAACCCTAATGAAGCCTTGCGGCGTGGTGGGACTTATGTTTTTACCTTTTACCCCGAGGGGTTTGTACCAATTACCCCCCGCGGGCCCTAGACGTAAGTGGCAAACACGCCTTGTCCCGAGATGTAACTACGGAAATACCGGCCGGACGCCTATAAATACGGGCCGACAGACGTATGAAGGGGACGGTTGGGAGGCACTTTCATGACCTTTTAATCGAAAAGATATTTCTCTTGGGAACTCAACCTTTGCCCACGTCGTTCCCTTCCTCACTCCTGTGGAAAACCTCGCCCCTCCTCCCTCGCCATCCACGTGGCAAAGGTTAGAGGGGCGGTGTGTATCCCACGTTGGCGCCGACCGTGGGGACCGACACGAAAGGCCATGCCGGCGAACACCCGGGCACACGAGGGGCTGGGCACCCCGCCAATCGGAGGACACCCACCGCCGCCCGGGCCCAACCCCACCGGCGGACCACCCCGCCCGGGACCCTACCAACCTCGGAGGCGGAGCTCGCCGCGCCTACCATTGCTCCCGGACGGGGGCCCAACCCCTCCTCCGCCGCGGGGCGGCGGGGCACCCTGGTCCGAACGTGTCCGAGGCCACGGGAGCCCCAGGGAGCCGGCCGGTCATCACGGAGGTTCCACCGGGCCGGGGCTCGGTGGTGCGGCAACCGCTCACGCCAACCACCCCCGCAGACGGGGGGCGTCCTCGGGGCTTTCTGAGGATTCGTCGAGGGGCTAACCGGGAGGACGAGGAAGCGGCAGGGGCGGCAGCCCTCGAGGGCGGCGGCGGCAGCCTGGATCGCCCAGCGCGGGCGGTTGAAACCCTCGACCGGAGCGGTCGCAAGACCATCGAGACTACCGGCCGAGGCGCGGAGGGCGGCTCCCGGCCGGGTCGAGCAGGCGGTGGCGGCGGCGGGGGGAGACACGGCCCGCATGGGGCCCGCACCTCGGCCCGGGGGGCGGCGCCGACCTCCGCCTCGACACCCACCTCCACCAACCCCACCGCTTACCAATACCCGACCCACTTCACTGCCGCAAAACACCCCACCGTGGCCGAAAACGCACGCTCCACGCGGCTATGCCCCGCCAAACCCCCCACCGGCCACCGAAAACCGCCGCCGAGTCGCCGAACAGCCACCACGAACCTCCCACTCGACCCCGCATCCTCACTCTCATTCGCCCTCCGGTGGCGGGTGGCCCGCCTCGTCTGACCCCACCACCTGCCAAGGTATACGGGCGATGTGGACCCCGACAGTTCATCATGTCATATGAGGCGGCCGTGGCGGCGATCGGAGGAGACGAGTCCACTATGGCGAAGTCTTTCGTCATAGTCGCGAGGGATATCGCACGATCCCGGTACTCAACTTTGCCCCCTCGCCTCCATCAGCGGTGGGTCGAGCTCGGACGGCACCGCAAACAAACTTCAAAGGGGTAGACTCGGCCACGGCCAACTCCACCGAGCTCCTCGGTGTCATACGAGAAACCAACCGAACCTCTAAAAGATTGGTGGCGGAGGTTCCTCCAAACCAAGGCAAGGACCGAGAGCGTGACCGACCAAAGCGTCATCATGGCGGTCTTGGCCTGCATAAGGCCGGGGCCCTTGCCATTCCAAAATCCGAGGAGCCGACCAAAGACCTTGGCGGAGCTTCATGTGATAATGGAGAAGTATTGCGAGCCGACACCGACCACAAAGCAAAGCTCGAGGCCTCCCGGCCGCAACCCCCGCGACCCCGCAACCCCGTAGCGGAGACCGCCAAGGTCGAGCACCGCGCCCCAGGACCGCGCCGGGGTCGCGGCGATAGACTCCGCACCCCCACCCGAGCTAAGAGCAAACCACCCCGTTAAACCAACCTATCAGCCAAGGGACCAACGGCCGTACAACCAACGAGACGGCCCGGGCCCCGTCCCAACAAAAAGCAACCCCTATCGCCACTATTGCGGGGGTAGACAAGGGTCACTACACCAAGCGTGTCCATACCGCCAAAGGGAAAGAGTTCATGGACAACCGGCTAGCATCCCAAAGAAAACCAACCGCCCGATCAACCACACCGGAAGACCAAAAGAACCCCCCGGCACAACCATTACTCCTACACCCCACCGAATTACGGGACTCCTACCGTGCCGGCTTTAGCTACCCAACCTTCAATCAACCCCCGTACCATCACCACTCACACAATCGGCCCCCGCTCACGGTGGCCAAGCCTACACTGTTACACACCCCCCGAAACCCCGAACCCGTTTCACCCCAACCCCCGCATTACCACCACCCCCGCCAATTCCAACCTTACCACCACCACCCCCCCCGCCACCGCCCGATAAAGCAAGAAATGCGGACCACGCTAAACAACCCCACCTCCGCTTACGGTGAGATCTTGGCCATCTCGGGGGATCAAACGAGGACCACGGCAACAAGCGGCGAGAGAAAAGAGTACTACCGCGGGGGTGCATCACGTGGCCGCTGGAGGGCCCCCACAAGAACAATCAATGGTCCCATGTCCCGATCACGTTCAACAAGGCCGAACATGAGGCTCAAGGATTACCCCCACACCGACGCGATGGTAATCAAGACAACCGTCGCGAGGTGGATTGTAAACAAAATCTTGGTCGACACGGGGAAGCTCCGCCCGTATTTTTGTTCACCTCCACCTATGACCGCATGAGGCTCGACCGTAACCTCCTGGAGCCAGCAGGGAAACCCCCTCTTTGGATTCGGAGGCCAGCAGGTCAGAGCAATAGGGAAGATAACCCTGCCAGTCACCTTCGGGGACCAGCCCCACCCTCGGACCGAAAATATAACCTTCGATGTGGTTGACATGCACTACAACTACAATGCGATCTTCGGGAGGGGCATCATCAACGCATTCGCGGCAGTAATCCACCCGGGTTATCTCTGCATGAAAATGCCGTCGATTACCGGAGTCATAGCGCTTCGGGATCGGGACCTCGCAAGAACCGCGAGAGGGGCGGTTGCCCCGGGCAAATAAACGTGCATGCCCTCGAGCAAGACAGGGGAAGACAAAGAGGAGAAGGAAAAGAAAGAAAAACCGGACCCCGATGAGGACCACTACAAACCCCCGCGCGCCCAGCCAGTGGAGGAAACCAAGCAAATCAGGCTCTTCCCGAATGACGAAACCAAGGTAGTGACTATCTCCGCAATGTTGGACCCCGACTTCGAGGCGAACCTCACCCATTTCCTCCGCGACCATTGCGACGTTTTTTTTTGGTCGGCCGAGGACCTCCGGGCGTCGACCGTCAGATAATCGAGCACAAGCTTAATATCCGGGAGGGGCAACCCGGTGCAAGCGAAACTCCGCCAAATGTCCGAAGAGAGAAAGCGAGGCGGCACAAGTCGAGGTCAATCGCCTCCTAGACGCCAAAGTGATAAGACCTAAAGTACCCGACATGGCTATCCAACGTGGTCCTCGTTAAAAAAGCAAGCCTCTCCAAGGACAAGGCGTAAACCTCCGAGATGGAGAATGTGTGTGGACTTCACAAGTCTCAACAAAGCATGTCCGAGGGGCGACTTCCCCTACCCCCGCATCGGCACGCTCGTGAAGCGACCGCGGGGTGTGAAATGCTATCACTACTCGACTGTTTCTCGGGGTACCACCAAATCTGGATGAACAAAGAAGACGAGGAGAAAACCAGCTTCATAACGCCCACCGGCACATATTGTTTCAGGAGGATGGCAGAGGGCCTCAGGAATGCAGGGTCCACCTTCGCAAGAATGACCGCGAAGTCCTCGCGGACGACAAGGCAATCTCCGCCACGTTGATGATATTGTTGTGCGAGCAAGCCGAGAAACGCACCACATAGCGGACCTCGAAAGGGCATTCCCAGCGAAACTCCGCGGGGCCGGGCTCAAGTTAAACCCCGCAAAAATGCATCTTCGAGTCGGCGAGGGGCAAATTACTCGGGTGCCTAGTCTCCGCAAGGGGCATCGAAACAAACCCAACCACGATTCAAGCAATCACAAAAATGGAACCCCGAGCGAGGAAATTGGCACAACGTCTCGCGGTCGCATGGCCTCCCCGAAAGGCGAATTCATCTCCGGTCCGTAGAGCGGGGCCTGCCTTTCTTCCGGATCCTAAGAGCATCGGAGCCTTTCAACGGGGTCCAAGACAACAAAGAGCCTTCGACGACCTCAAGCGGTACCTCCTCAACCCGACAACCCTCGCAACACGAGGCGGCGAGGGCCTCCTACTCTATGTGGCGGCCTCCCCCGCACGCGATAAGCGCGATCCTCGCTAAGGAAGTCACCAAACAACACCAAGTGCGACAACTCCCCATCTACTACGTATCGAAGTCCTCGAGGGCCCCAAAGGCAACTATACCTTGAGCTAGAGAAGGTAGCCTACGCCGTGAGTCATGGCCGCAAGAAAGCTTAAACATTACTTTCGGTCACATGAGATCACGGTGCCGTCTTGCTTCCCGTTAGAGAACATCTTCAAAAACCCCGAGTCGGTGGGAAGGATAGCCAGGCAACGGAACGGGCGATCACGCGATCAAGTTCGTGGGCGAGAACAACAATTAAGTCCCAAGCCCTCACGGACTTAGTGGCCGATTGGACCCCGACGTATATAATCGGTACGCAAAGTTGGACCCAATATGGACAACGTACGATGGAGCACTGGGCTCAGCGGGCGCGAGGATCGTAGCCATCCTCATCTCACCATCCGATTGTAAAGCTCCACTACGCAGGCGAGGTTGGAGTTCCCATGCACCAACAACATCGCAGAATACGAGGCGATCATCTACGGCCCCTGAACAAACTTCGCGCTCCTATCGGCAAGAAGGGCCATTATCGAAACGAGACTCGAAGTTGTCTCGGGCCATGTCGAAAAAGCCGCAAAGCCCGAAACCCGAGCTACGTAAGTACCTTCTCGGGGGTCCGGAAAACGGAGGCCTTCTTCTTGGGCATCACGACAAAACCATAGCGGGCGGGGACAACGGCGAGGCCGACGAGCTAGCAAAGGCAAAGGCGGCGCGTACAAGGTCCGCTACCCCCGCCGGGCGTGTTCTCACGAAGTCCTAACCAAGCCGGCCGTTGAAGGACCCCCGCCGGCGGCCGGGTTCGTGGAACCCCATAGCAAGCGAAGATTGGAGGGCCCCGATAATAGCATACATCAAAGGCCAATTCGAACCCGAAGTCAAAGGAAGAGGAAAAGAGGATAGCACGAAAGGTGAGGGGATCTGAAATGATCGGCGAGCAGCTATACAAGGCATCGGTCACAAGACCGTGGCTCAAATGCGTCTCGACCTCGACGGAAGAGCAATCCTCGCGAGAGTGCACGAGGGCATCTGCGGCTCACACAACGGACCCAGCGCACTCGTCGGAAAAGCATTCAAAGCGGGGTTTCTATTGGCCCACCGCTCTAAGTGATGCCGAGAACCTTGTAAAGCGTTGCGAGGGATGCCAACTAACGACCCATCACTCAAACCTCCCCGGGGCATCAACCACACCAATCGCCCAACGTGGCCCCTCCAAAGATGGGGAATCGACCTCGTCGGACCAATGCCCGGCGGCGCCGGGGAACCTCCGCTACGCTTGCTTGTAGCCATTGAGTACTTCACAAAATGGATCGAAGCCCGCCCCCTTGCAACGATAACCTCGCTCGGTGCGAGGTTTTTCCCGCAACAAATCATATGCCGCCCGGGTCCCAAGAGAAATCACGGTGAACAACGGCACACAATTCGACTGCGAGGCCTTCAAACAATTACGCTTCGGATCGGAACCAAGATACACTTCGCCTCCGTCGGACACCCCCAGTCTAACGGCCTCGTGGAGAGGGCCAATGGCACAATCCCGCAAGGCATCGGCTTCGAAAATTCGGGGGCAAGCCAAAGGGGTGGGTGGAGCTTCTCACACCGATGGTTTGGTCACATAACACCTCAGAATGCGAGCAACAAAGTTCACCCCATTCAAGCTCTCGTTCGGGGAGGAGGCCGTGCTCCCGGAGGAATTAACCCACGGCTCCCCAAGAACAACCCTCGCGCCCGACGAGAGAGAACCCCTCGCTCGCCAGTGACCTTGTCGAAGAAGTCCGCAATCGGCCGTCCTCAACCTCCGCGCATACCGACAAGAAACACGCAAATGGCGTGACAAGAAGGTCAAGCCCCGTGACCTCGCGATCGGGATTTCGCTCTCATCGAAAAAGCAAAACGCTCAAATGGCGGGGAAAATTTGTAGCCAAGTGGTCGGGACCCTTCCTTGTCACAAAGTCAACAAGACCCGGCCCATATCACCCGCAAGACCTCGATGGAAACGACCTACCACGCATACGGAACATAGACGACCTCGTAAATACTACCCGTAGCGGCGCCACACCCTCGGCGTTCGCGGTATAAGATTTCCTTGTTCATTTTTGTTTTTCCCTTCTTCCCTTTAAGTTTCTTGTAAGACTCTATCATGTAACCGGGGCTGCACTCTTTTCCTCGCGAAGGGCGCGAGGTTTTAACGAGGCAGCACCCCATTTTATCAATATACGCAGAGATATTTCCCGAAAAAAACTTGTCTCCGCTATGTCTTCAAAAACACAACACCGAAAGGGGCGAAGCGGTGACTCTCGCCCTAATCGGCGACTCAGACAAGGATGATTGGCCCCGCCAGGGCTTCGGCCTCCGCCGGCACCCCGGCTAAGCCAAACATGCCGGGGCTCGCGAAAAGTCAAACCCGGCGCGGACCCCGAGTATGGGCCGTGCGGAGGTACAAAAAAACGCGCACACCACGACAAAAGCGCGCCGGGGGCTCGCAAAAATCAAACCCGGCGCGGACCCCGGAGTATGGGCCGTGCGAAGGTACAAAAAAGACGCCGCGACCACGACAAAAGCGCCGCGGGCTCGCAAAAATCAAACCCCGACGGACCCCGGAGTATGGGCCGTCGCGGCGGAACAAAAAAGACGCGCACCACGGCAAAACGCCCGGCTCGCAAAAAATCAATCCCCACGCGGACCCCGTAGTATGGGCGTGCGGGAGTACAAAGACGCGCACCCCTCAAAAAAGCGCCCGGGGCCGCAAAAATCAACCCCGACGCGGACCCCGAGTATGGGCCGTGCGGAGGTACAAAAAGACGCGCACCCTGGCAAAACACGCCAGGGGCCCGCAAAAACGCGACCCCCGACGCGACCCCGAAAGTGTGGGCCATGCGGAGGTGCAAAAAGACGCGCACCTCGCAAAACACGCCCGGGGCTCAGAAAACCAAACCTTGATGCGCTCCCAGGCAAAAACAAGCCGGGGGTTCGCGAATAACACGCAAAAAGCTTGCAAAGTGTTAAAACTTCCATTCACAACAAGAGCAAAGACCAAGGACACCAATACTGGGCCACCCAAGATAACGCGCCAAACAGCTCCACCAACAAAAGGATAGGCACTTCCACGCCCTGTGGTGCAAAGGACACCCACCTAACTCCATCAAGTCAAATAAAGAGCCACCCACCACCGTACAACCCCCACACCACTATAAAACCAGCTCCACCAACGTCCCAACACCATACCGCAAAACCCACAAGCCAAGAAGGGGCACATCACCAAAGCAATGCCCCTAGAACTAGCAAACCCGCTCTTTCCATAGGCCATGCGAGCCAAGACAAACCTCGCAATAATCAACACACCGCAATCTCACCCCAGGCATCGCAATGGAAAATGTAAAGCACCGGCAACTAGCGGCGCAACAAGGGCTCCCAGCGCACACAACCACCAAAGTCGACCAACAACACCGCAGCGCTTGAATCCATCGCTCGCGGAGCCCACCCCACGGGGCGCGGGCACCGCAATGGAGAATGTAACATCCTCCCGGCGACAAGACTCCAAAGGAATCAAAGTTCAGCCGGCGGCGCCGGGAGCCATCTATCGAAAGTCCCGCGCAAGACCGCCACAGCTGCGGCGAAGAGCCCCGCTCAACCGGGCCTCTGCAAGAAGGGCATTCGGCGCAAGTTTTAGAACCATCACCCCGACACCACATGGACCAACTCGGGCACCCTCGGCGCCCGGAGCGGACAAAGCAACCCCGCATCCACATGGATAGGAGCAGGGAGGCCTCGGGAAAAGCCAGCTAGCGAAGCAACCCAGGCAACCTCGAAACCCGGGGTAACCTTGGGCAACCCGGTAGAGAAGGCCGAGCTGGTCGGTTTCCTCTCTCCATGAGCAAGGAAAGCATTGCGGATAGCCAATCGTCCCGCATAAAACATGTACCCCACCTGGTCAGGCAATGGAAAAAACTGTCGTCTCGTCCTCACAAATAACAAAAACCCCGCAACTAACACCCCGCCGCAGACAGGCGAGCCCTCGCTAAAAGAAGCGAAGGGGCGTCGCCCGCAACTAACACCCCGCAAGGCGAGCCTCGCTAAAAGAAGCGGAGGGGCGTCGCTGCGCAACTAACACCCCGCAAGACGCCGAGCCTCGCTAAAAGAAGCGAGGGGCGCCGCCGCAAACAACACCCCGCAAGACAGCGAGGCTCGCTAAAGAAGCAGGGGCGTCGCCGCGCAACTAATACCCCCGCAAGACGAGCCTCGCTAAAGAAGCGGAGGGCGTCGCCGGCGCAACTAACACCCCCGCAAGATAGCGAGCCTCGCTAAAAAGAAGCGGCATCGCTGCGCAACTAGCACCTCGCAAGGCAAAGCCTCGCTAAAAGAAGCGAGCCGCGGCCGCGCAACTAATACCCCCGCAAGATAGCGAGCCCCGCTAAAAGAAGCAAAGGGCGCCGCCGGCCAAGATCTAAATACTCCGCCACAAGCAAATTTAGCCTCGCAAAAGAAGAAGAGGCCCTCGCTGCAATTTCATCTACGCAACCATTCAAAACCCCGCCAGAGCGGCATTCCTCGCCAACAACACAAGTAAAACGTCGCGCCACGAGCCCAAGCGCCAACAATTTTACAAAAACCCCGAAAGGGGGACAAGTTCACAACAACCCCGCGAAGGGGACAATTTACATCAACCCCGCGACGGGGGACAACTTTACAACAACCCCGCGAAGGGGGACAACTTTACATCAACCCCGCGACGGGGGACAAACTTACATCAACCCCGCGCCGGGGGACAATTTTACAACAACCCCGCGAAGGGGAACAATTTCACAACACCCTCGAGAGAATCAACCATGCAACAACCTCGCGAAAAGGGCATCTCCGAGCCAAAAAGCCCCTCGAGAACAGATCACGCTAGCCACCTCCTCAACAAACCTCTCCAACACTTCTTCCACGAGGATCGCCCGACTCGCTCCACGAACTCCGCCCGTCAACCACCTCGGCGTCAAAGAAACGAACCTCCACCTACTCCTCCCCGACCAACCCCCTCCGCCAAACGTTCCCTCGGCCAAACTCGGCCCCCACAACAAGGGAGCAGCCTAACAACGGGCGTGGCCCCGGGAGCACTCTCCGCGAAAGACACGCCGCAGTCACGAGCATCTAGCTCCGTTTGGTTCGGCCGCGACAATCACCGCACCCTCATAGTCCACCTCAAACTCAACCTTACCAAGCGCAATAGCAACGCCTCCTCATCCCCGAGGTCCTCGTCCAACACAGCCGGGGACGGCCCCGCCCTCGAATACCATCCGTTCCACTTGACGATCCGGCCAGATCATATTCACGCCGAAAAGCCCCCGCGCCCTGGTTCTTCATATCATACCTCCTAGTACGCGCCCACCAAAAAGCTTCGAAGTCGATCCCGGGGTACTTCATCATCACGTGAGCCCGTGTCTCCCGAGATGAAAATGTCTTGGTAATTCATCAAAAGGGGGATGACATTGAGCACCTCGGCCGCAGGGCCCGCAGATCTGCGTGGCGAGCCAAGGGTCGAAAAACACGCCCGCAAAAGTTCAACACCCGACCAAGCGATTAAGTAAAATGCTTAACAACGCTAGCTTGACTAACAAAATAGCGGCGCAATCAATCAAACACTTTTAACCATCAACCACACACCGACTCCTCCGAGTACACCAAGTACATTTACGAACCTCCAAATGAGGCCCCTAACTCTTACAAACGTCATAAGACATCACTCTGCGAGGTCTCAACCCCGGGCGGCGGGCGCTGAGTCGTCGGGGCAGCTTGACTTGCACCGGGGGGCAGCATTGTCGTCACCTTCCTCACCTTCACGGGCAGCTCCGCCATCCCGGGTCAACTCTCGCCTCCGGCGCGTGGGCCCCCTCATCCTCCTCCGGCCCCGCAGGTCCACGCATCCCCGTCGTCCCCCCCAGCCTCGAATGCGCCGCCAAAGCCTGCACGAAAAATAGGGTCACCAAAAAGCACCAAGGACATTCCAACCGACAACAAGCATCACGAAAAGGATAAAAACCTGTACCGCCGGTCGCGGCCTGGCCTCCTCCATGGCCCGTCATGTCCAACATCCATAAAGAACTTCTTCAGAAATCTCCCGCCCGGTGGCGGAGGCCCTCGTCCTCCCAGCGCGCATCCATCTCCTCCCTCTTCGGAAACTTGAGCTTGCGGGCTCATTAAGATGTGGGCACCCCACGCGCAAAAGTGTGACCAAAAAGCGCCATCGCCCCCACATACCCTCCGAAGTCCGCCGCATGATGAACCCGGGGCGAGTCACGGGAAAAGCGTCGACTTCCCACTCGGCGATGGCACCGGGCTCCACGGCGGGCGAGAGGGCGAGCCGCTGCTCCCGGCGTCCACCGGAAACGCCATCAAGGGTCTCCTTCACCGAAGCATCCCCGCCCGCCACGCGTCATCGCGCGAGGACAGCCGTTGCTCCAACTCCGCCCACCTTCTTCTTTAGCGGCCTCCTCCCGGGACCTAGCCTCGCGCGCCTCGGTGACCAGTCAACGTTGCGGCGGGGAGGTCTCCACCACCGTCATGCGCCTTACGGAACCTCTCACCCGCAAGGAGGCATAAGCCTCGTCCTGTTTCTTCAACTCCGCATCCAGGGCGTGCCACCTCCCCCCGGCGTTCCACCTCGCCGGGCCCGCTGCCCGCAGGACCTCCGCGTCGTCATGGCATCGCGGCCGCGCGACCCCGCAAAGCGCGCCAGACCCGGGATCTCGGCGGCCTTCACCGCGAGCATCTTCTTCTAGCTCCGGCCAGGGAGCGGAAGGGATGCCGTGCTCGGCCTCGGGATTCACGCACGCGCCCCGCACACCGGTGCCAAGAAAGCGCCTCCGCCTCGTTCGATTCGAATTGGCATTCTCCCCGACATCGGGGCGGTGTCTGAGATCGACTCCGGTCCACCGGAGCAACCTCTTCGCGCGAACCCGGGGCCGTCGACGCGAGCACCGACCATGCCCCCACTTCCGATATCCGCGTCATCGAGTTCCCCCTCAACCTCCCCGCCCCCCACCAGGATATGGCACCAAACCCGGCCGGCGGGGCCAGGGCGGGACCGAAGAGGCGCCACATGAAGGGGGCCCGGGAGGTACTCGAACCGCAAGCGCTCGGACGACACCTCGACCATCGCCCGTCTTCCGGGGTCAACTCACGGGCGCTGCGGAACAATGGCATTGGCCATCTCCGACCGTGGCGCCCGGCACCTCCTCCGCCGGGACATCCTCAACCTTGCGCGGAGTCCCCTGACAACCGGGAAAGAACCCGTCCCCCCCACCGAACCAAGGGGCCGGCCATCCTCCCTCGCTCTCGCTGGCCGCGATGTCGTGAATAAGCGAACCCGCCCCGCCAAGAGGAGGGCGACCCGCGACCGGGGCGTGGGGCGCACCCCGTCACCCGGGGCGTGGCGTAGCCCGTGTCCAAACGGGCGCCTTTACACCTTTGCTCCCACCACGCCCCGCGCGGCATCCCAATGGGGCCATCCGGGCCCGTGCTGGCCCTCTTCTTCCGTTGCTTGCTCGTCGCCCCCGCCCTCCCACCTCCTCCACCGGCCTTGGGCCGGTCCGAGTACAAAATGCCGAACCCGGTCAAACACCGATTTCAGCCGATGACTCCCCGAGGGGCCAAGCGGATCCGCTTGTACCAGCGTCCCTCGCACTTCCCAATCGCCTCCTCGGTCCGCCCCTCGACCTCAACAAGGACCCTACGTCGCCGACTTACGAGCTCGACCTTTGGATCCGATGCTCCCACGTAACCTCGAACTCCACCTTCGGAGACTTCAGACCCAAACTCCAAGCGGCTTATCGACATCCTCCACCTCGGCCACGCTGCCCGAGGCCGGCAGGCGCAGCACCCTCGGGCCGCCACGAATTCCCTCCACCGGATCCCGCCCCGCTTCGGGCATCCACGGACATGTTAGTCAACATGGCTGTGGCTCGCCGCCAGGCGGCGTTGGTCTCCACCCACGCCTTCCGCGGCGGGTCGCCAAGGTGCGTGAGCCCCACACGGATCCACGCCTCCGGCTCTCATAGTAAAACCACCGACAACCCGATCCGCGACGCCACTTACTCTTTCGGGCCTGCGCTCAACGAAGCGACCGGGCGCGGGTACGAAGGTGTAGATCGGCGTGCGCACTAACCGCCGCAGCCTCGCACAGCCCCTCACTGTGGCGAGGCGGGATGCACGCGATGGGCGTACGTGAAGGCCTCCACATCCGAACGAGGCCCTACGAGCGGCAAAGCCCGCATCGAAGATGCACAGCCTTCGCGTGAAGCACGCTGGTCCCAACACCCACTCCGCCAAGTGGGAAGCGCAGGCCGGCGGTGAAGAACTCCGTGAACACCACAACCTCGTTGTCATGAGGTTTGGGGATACGATCACCACGGGGCTGCCGGGCCTCGCCTCTTCAAGATAACCCACTCGCAGCATTGAGCTTCGGGTCTCCCCACCTTGCCGGGAGAACAAATAGCCGGCCGGGAGGTCTCTTTGGCTTGCCCTTCACCGCATCTCCAACCTTCGCCATCCTCCACCACAGAAACTTGAACGAAACCCCGCAAAAGGCAAACCCCCGACACCAGCGGCCCGCGTTGAACAGAACGAGGGCAAGCGCTGGGAAACAAGAGTGAACAGGGAACGGGTGAATGCAGAGAGTGAAACTTGAGAGCGCAGAACTTTACCGCAGCCGGCGGCACCGGCTATTTATAGAGCCAAAGCACTCGCCGAACGGACCCCAAGGGGCAAAGCAGGATCCGGCCGCCACGCACAATCGACGGGCCGTCCAACGCCGATTCGCCAAGAACTCAACCGCCTCACCCACCTACAAAACCTAACGCGGTCAAAACGAATCCACAACCGGCCCGAAGAATTCTGGGCGCCGGCCGGGCGGGGATAGCCCCCTCGAAACGCCGAGGCCGCCCGCAGCCTCCCTCCTAAGCCGCAGCCCGCCCGACAAAGACCGACCAAACCCCGAGGGGCTACCAAGTTGGGGAGGGACCTCGCCAGGGGACCGCCCGCAGCTCCCCGGCCCCAAACACACACCGCGCAGCGCTGGGGGGCGGCAAGGCCAACACGACACCCCGCAGCGCTGGAGGAAGCGGAGGCCAAAGATGACACACCGCCAGCTCTCGGGCGGCGAGGCTATCGGCGACCCCGCAGCGCTGGGGAAGCGGAGGCCAAGATGACACTCCCGGGTAGGGCTGGGCCGGCGACACCCCGGCAGCGGGACCGGGCGGAGAAAAGACGCCACCGCAGCGGGCGGCGAGGTGTCAACACGACACCTTCAGCGCGGACTACGGAGCAAAGACCCACCTCGCGCAGCGCGGCGGGCGGGGTCAACACGACAATTTCGCAGCGGGGGAAGCGGAGGCCAGACGACACCCCCGCAGCAGCACTGGGGGCGGCGAGGCCGACACCACACCCCGCAGCGCGGGAAAGCGAGGGCCAAAGATGACACTCCCCGCAGCGCGGGGCGGCGAGGCCAACACGACACCTCCGCAGCGGGGTGGACACGCCAGTGGGACACCTCCGCGGCACAAGCGGCGATGGAGCCCTAAGACCTGTGGCCGCGGCGGCGCTAGTAGGGTGGAACCCTAATGAAGCCTTGCGCGTGGTGGGACTTATGTTTTTACCTTTTTACCCCGAGGGGTTTGTACCAATTACCCTGCTGGCGGGCCCTAGGCGTAAGTGGCAAACACGCCTTGTCCCGAGATGTAACTACAAGAAATACCGACCGGACGCCTATAAATACGGACCGGCAGGGGCGTATGAAGGGGGCGGTTGGGAGGCACTTTCATGACCTTTAATCGAAAAAGATATTTCTCTTGGGAACTCAACCTTTGCCCACGTCGTTCCCTTCCTCACTCTCGTGGAAAACCCTCGCCCCTCCTCCCATCCACGTGGCAAAGGTTAGAGGGGCAGGTGTGTATCCCACATGTGTATTCCTTTTGGACCAAATGAGTAGTTCAAAGGTGCGTTGGATGTAACAAATTTTCAATCATTGAGCTTGAGCCCGTGTCCTTGTCCTCTGGGGTCGGTCCTGCGTTTCCTTGCTCACCTAGTAGTGTAAAAAGTTACAGTGTTCTTTTAGTGTCAACTGTTCTTTTAAAAGGTTTAGCGTCAACAATACGACTTGAAACAGACACATTTTGGGTTTCCCGTTGAATCGACGCCGTTGCTGGCGCTATCATCGCAAAGAGCCAAAAGGAAGAAAAATGAAAGAACAGACAACCGCAACAGTCACGGCCCTCACTGGCACGTTTTCTTTTGCGGGACCCGACGTTACACACGAATGAAAAAGAGAAAGCATGCGAAAATGTACGGGGAGAGCAAGGAAGACCTCTCAGTACTCTCATGTGAAACCAGAGGCACACACGCACACTGCACATGCGGCTCACACGAACCACACCCTTCACAAAGTCGCAACCACCAGCTGATCGCCGGGCTCTCGTCTCTTCCTCGGCAGCGCAACGATCGCCGAAACGGAACAAATTTGTATGTGAGAGAGAGAGAGCGCGAGCTAGTGTGTCACGCAGATGCCATGGGCCCATAGCGCACCAAGGACCGCCACTCATATATGTTTATTATTACTAATAAACTGAATTAATACCAAAAACTCGCCGAAGCCACAAGGCACCAATTCGAACTACGCCGAATTGGCACTTTGGCAGCTGAACATTTCAAGGACGAGACAGAATTTTCTCAGTGTACATCATGCTGACAGCCTCGCCGTCGTCTCAGGTGAAGCCGCAACAATGGGCGACGTGCCGCATCAGCGTGGCATCGTCGGCGGCGTCTCTTCCGCCAGCGCCGGCAGCCGGACGGCTTGTCACCGTCGTCGAGTCCAGGAGGACGACGACGACGGTTGTCTCCGCCGCGCTTGGGCCTGTGGCCACCGAGCCCGCAGAAAAGTCTCCCGTGCCACAGGTGCGTCCGCGTTCGTGCATGCGCAGCTAATTACACTGCAATTTTTAAAGCTTGTTCACCGATCGTGTTGTTTTTGGCGGCAGCCTCCGCCACTGTTGAGCGACGAGGAGGAGGCGATGCTCCGCAACTACGTCCCGGTCTACGTCATGCTCCCAGTAAGCTAAAAATTTCATCAGAGACGCCTGCAAAATTCGATCAAGCTGCTTCTAATCTTCACCATTGTCGTCCAATAATGTCCATGACCACAACACGATTCATGCACAGCTGGAGGTGGTGACCACGGAGAACGAGCTGGAGGACGCGGGGAAGCTCCGGGCGCAGCTGCGGCGGCTCAAGGAGGCCGGCGTGGACGGCGTGATGGTGGACGTGTGGTGGGGCATCGTGGAGGGCGCCGGGCCGGGGCTGTACGAGTGGCGCGCGTACCGGGAGCTGTTCGGGATCGTGCAGGCGCAGGGGCTCAAGCTGCAGGCCATCATGTCATTCCACGCGTGTGGCGGCAACGTCGGCGACGCCGTCAACATCCCGATTCCACGGTGGGTGAGGGAGGTCGGCGAGAGCGACCCCGACGTGTTCTACACCAGCTCCAGCGGGGCAAGGAACCAGGAGTACCTCACCATTGGCGTCGATGACGAGCCACTGTTCTATGGCAGGACTGCCATCCAGGTCGGTCGGGCATGCGTTCACCGTGCACAACTGCAGATGGCATAGTCGTTCGTTCGTGACTAAATGGAAGCAGATTCATGTCACTGACACTAATCAAACTCTAATCGTGCGTTGTTCATATGGCGACGACAGTTGTATGCCGATTTCATGAAGAGCTTCAGGGAGAACATGGCGGATTTCATGGACTCTGGCCTGATCGTGGACATCGAGGTTGGGCTTGGCCCTGCAGGGGAGCTGAGGTACCCGTCTTACCCGGAGACGCAGAGGTGGGTGTTCCCCGGCATCGGACAGTTCCAGGTAAACTACTAGCTCATCGTTCAATCTCTCTGACCGTCTTCAGCAGTTGCACCGGCGATTCAGAGCTAGCACACTACACTACTGTGCAATGTGCATGCAGTGCTACGACAAGTACCTGGAGGCGGATTTCAAGGCGGCGGCGGCGGCAGCCGGGCACCCAGACTGGGAGCTTCCCGACGACGCTGGGGAGATCAACGACACGCCGGAGGACACGGGGTTCTTCGCGGCGGAGCGAGGGACCTACCTCACCGAGCAGGGGAGGTTCTTCCTGACATGGTACTCTAGCAAGCTGATCGAGCATGGCGACAGGGTCTTGGATGAAGCCAACAAGGCCTTCCTGGGTTGCAAGGTCAAGCTCGCCGCAAAAGTGTCCGGGATACACTGGTGGTACAGGCACCCGAGCCACGCGGCGGAGCTGGCCGCCGGGTACTACAACCTCGGCGGCCGGGACGGGTACGCGCCGATCGCGCGCATGCTGGCGCGGCACGACGGCGCCATCCTCAACTTCACCTGCGCGGAGATGAGGAACTCGGAGCAGGTCGAGGAGGCCATGAGCGCCCCGGAGCAGCTCGTCCAGCAGGTGCTGAGCACCGGGTGGAAGGAGGGGATCGAGGTGGCGTGCGAGAACGCGTTGAGCCGGTACGACCGCCGAGGGTACAACCAGATGCTGCTCAACGCGCGGCCCAACGGCGTTGACCTCGCCGGCGACGCGCCGCGCAGGGTCGCGGCGGTGACGTACCTCCGGCTATCGGACGAGCTCCTGTCCAGCAACAACTTCCGGAGATTCCGGACATTTGTCCGGAAACTGCACGCCGACCTGGTAAGCCTCTCGGGCTTTGGGCTTACCGCACCTCGTTCTGGCCCATTTGACTGTACAAACTGGGCTTCTATGATCTGGGCTGCACTGCATATAACATAACCATCTGTTGATTTAATTTATGAAGGATTACTGCCCTGATCCGGACCGGTACGGTCGGCCCATCAGGCCCCTGGGCGGTCCGCGCTAGAGATGCCCATAGAGCGGCTGCTGGAAGGCACCGCGCCGGCGCCAGCGCCGGCGTTCCCGTTCGATCCCGAAACCGACATGACCGTCGGCGGTTGGCTCGCGGAGGCCGTCGACTGGGTGCTCGATAAGATCGAGTGGGTACTTCGATAGGATTAGATCTGACTCAGGCAGTCAGGCCCTCCTCCGTTCCTCCGATGCAGTTGTGCTAGCAGCACCATACGACTAATAATATTGTAATGAGCAAAATAAACGACAGGTCTACTATTTTTTTTGTTTGTGTCATCTAGGTCCATCACCTTTTAAATTGTAGTTTCAGGTCCATCAATTCTTTAAGTGGTTCACCGAAGGTCAAATCTTCCTAGAAAGAGTTGTTTGGTATATTATTTTTGCAAAAAAAAAGCCCTCTACCTTTCTCTCCCTTGGAATATATGGTTCCAATACTCAAAACAGGTCAACCCATTATAATCGAAAGTAAAACAAAGGAAAATCTCAAAAGTAAACAACATTCAGGTTGTTGCATTGATATATATTGCTAAAATCAACACAAAAAAAACTGTATACATTTTAGCTCCCCGTCTATATCTAATAATAATAGACAAAAAAAGTGTCATGATTAACATGAATAGGAGTTCTTGTTCATGGTACCTTTTAGTTTTTATTTCTTTTCAGTCTTCTTTTTCTTTTGGTCCGCTTCTGTTAGCAGAGCCCACTTTCATTATTTTTTTTACCTCCATTTTTTCGTTGCACTTCTCCAAGAGAATTCAAAACCTAATTAACCCTTGTTCGCTTGAATTTATCAGCATGGTAAAGTATCTTCTCTCACAATAAATCAAGCGTCGGCTAACTTATCAACCACAAAAACTTGATTTTTTTTTTTTTTTTTTTTGCAACATTGAAAAAATTTCTCTAATAAATCTCTATCTTAACTCTTATGCAATTAGGACTGACCCCGTATGAAGAAAGAAAGTATAAAAGTGACTACAATGATTTCAAAATAGTCCATAATTCCTAGTGCAAGATTGTCTTTACTATTTAGGAACAAGATTTTGGAACCCCATTAGAGAAGCTTCATAATATACTCCCAACTTTTTTTAGCTAGACGGAAAACTCATTGATTTACCGATTGATTTTCTAGGAACTATTGAAGGCTAGACAAAAAAAAAAATATAGGAAATAAACTTTAGAATATGCAAGAAAATTTTGCAGATGAATAAATAAAGAAAAAACAAATGAAAACAAACAGGAAAAATTTGAAGGGCAGCTTCCTAATCGGAGCGGGCAGGAAAAAAATGAAAACCAAGAAAACTAAGCGGACCGGTTGTGGGTTGTTAAATGGTGCAAGAAAATTAAAGCTTTCTCTTGAAATTACTTGTGCTGACCATGCAATACGTGACCTACTGCGAGTTGATATACCTGCAAGTCTCTACAACCGTTAGATGTTAGTTGGAAGGTAGGGATTGTGCCAAAGTTACATTGTAACTTTACTCAGAAAGTCACTAAATCCAGCTTAATTGAGTGTGGAGGGAATGAGAGGGAGAGAAACAAGCAGGGGGCGAATAGCAAAAAAAAAAAAACCCAATCCAGGGGTATCAACCGCTACTAAGGAGATTTGGACCTTCAGTGAACCACTTAAAAAGTTAATGGACCTAAAACTGCAATTTAGAAGGTGGTGAACCTAGATGACACAAAGGAAAAAGGTAATGGACCTATGGTGCATTTTGCTCTATTGTAATTGTACGTTATCCTTCCTGGCATCGGGTGTGGGGGGGATAAACCCCTATCCCCTCACGGGTTACCGGGCTAGGCCTCTTGGGCCAGCCAGGGGCGGGGCGGAAAGCCCTTGGTGCTAGAAGACCGCGATTATTGGAGATCACGGCCTAAACTTGGTCGCCAAGATAGTTTCCTAGTATAGCTCAATCGTAATCACTATATACTTTCCTATTGTAACCGATCGGGATAGTCCTTGTCGGACTAGATCCGACCTAACCCCCCCCTCCCCTGACTATATAAGGTGAGCGGGGATCCCCCCTCCCCCCCGAGGGACATCGATTCTCAATCAATCAATACAACTAAGCGGGGCGTAGGTTTTACGCCATCAAGGCGGCCGAACACAGGTAAAACCCGTGTGTTTGTCCTTCGCTCGTTACGCTTAACGTCTCGTTAGCCGTCTCGCGCATCCCAAACCGCTCAATCTACTAGCCGGGCATACCCCGCTAGACTATCGCCCGTAAACCGACGGCGCTTGGCGCGCCCGGGTGGGGTGTGCACGAAAGACGCCATGGCTAGCAAGATGGTGATCTTCCCCGACTCCATGGCGGTCGACCCGATGGAGGACATCCACCCGACGCCGTCTCGGAACAACGGCGCCATGCTTGGCGTCCAACAACCCCACGCCGCCGGATCAATGTCTGCGCCCGGCATCGGCTCTGGCCGGCCCCGACTCAACTCGGAGCGGGGCGCTCGGACTCCCAATCGGGCTCACCCACCGCTCGTGCCGTACACGCGGCGGCCCCGTCCACGGCGTCGACAATCTACTCGGCGACCCGACACAAGCTCAAGATCGGTATGAGTGAGTCTTCCCCTTTGGTTGATTCGACCATGTCGCTCTCGCCAACAGGAACAACATCGACCACAACACGGCCGCCTCGACGCTCCTCCGGGGAGAAAGAAACAGACGGTTGAGGGCCATCTTCCCCTACGAGGTCCGTTGTCACTTCTACTCCCGAGGGCCGGGTTGTCCACTTCTCATCATCCGCGGGTGGCCAGCGCCGGGCTGGGGATCGGCGGGAGGACCGCCCCGGACCCTACGACTTCATCGATGCGTCCAACGTTACTCACGAAGGCGCCTCATCGGCGACAACGCTACGACCACATCCGCATGGCTAAGCTCTCTCCGATCCCCGGAGGGCGCCGAGGGGAGGAAAGTACCGAGCTCCGTGACGGCCGTACCACCTCTCCCGACCGGCATCCGACGCCACCACTACCATCCTCTAGGATCCGATGGAGGCGGAGATCGGCTCGACCCCGCTGTTCGACCGTATCGCTCCTAGGAAACCTACGGTGGAGGGGTCTTCGTCGGCCGGACTCGGCACCCCTTGAGGGGAAACGAAGAGCTCCGCCGCCCGAGAGGGGCGCAACGCCCGATCGAAAGCACGCCGTCGGCAAGCGAGAGCAGACGGCCGCCGCTCGGGCTCGGCCCAGCCAGCGATCACGGGGGTTCCCGGACAGCCCGGACTCTCCCGGAATCTGATCTCGGTTCGGACGAGGTGGAAGGAATCCCTGGTTCACAAGACACCGAACGTAACATCGCCACGCCAAAGGCTCTCTCTGTTGCGGGGAGAACGCCACAATAGAAGACGTCCCGGGGATACATCTACGCCACCCATGCTCGCCTTAACCCCGTCTCGGGTTCATCCGCGCCAGCGTCGGCCGTCTCGCCGGGCGTCGCGAGGGAGTCACAACACCCACGGCAAAGAAGAGGCGTCCTCCATGCCAAGGGGCAAACCAATCTCGGCGACGCGACGGCGGCGCCCGGTCTGTCAAATGGGCGGCGGCAAAACGCAGTCAAGACGGTCGGTCAAAAGCGGAGCGGGCGGTCTGCGGGTGTCCGGCCGGCGCGGGTGGACAACCACCCCGCGTCCCGGCCAGGATCGAAACCAGCGTCCCCGACCTCCGTAGCAAAGATCGAGATTGCCCGAAGCCCGCCACCGCATCACCGCCGCCGACCCAGCCAGCTCGCGAAGATGCCGAGATCCAACTACGTGAAGAGTACAACATGTTGTATTTAACCCGACCGGGAACCTCACGATCACTACGATCCGCCATACCACCCGGATCTCCGCCGGGTCCGATGGCCTCCTGGGCTTCAAAGGCACTAACGCCCTCTCGAAGTACTCCGGCGACCAAGATCCCGAGGCCCTCGGGTCATGATTTACGAGAGATCGCAATCGGATCGGCCGGAGGCGGGAGGATGTTATGGCGAACTACTTCCCGATTAGCCTCGACCAGGGCGGCCAATCGCCGCTCTCCCGCCCTCCCGGAAGGAAGACTACGCACGTGGCAAGACGTCAAGGATATCATCATCAGCACCTACAAGTCCACCTGTAAGCAATCCGGCACAAAGTACGACTGGAGAGGCGCGCCTCGGCCGCAACGAGCCACTCCGGAGTACATCCGCCGTTTCTCCGAGGTGCGCCGACAATCCCGGATATCACCGGCGAGGAGTGCGTCGGCGCATTCACCAAGAGCCTTGTCTCCAATGGTAACGCCAGCGGCCCAAGAGCTGCGGAAAAAGCTCCACAGTCCAAAATCACAACCATGTCCAAACTACCGGATGTGGCGCGAGAGGTTCGCCGGGCAAGATGAGGCCGAGCACGTCTTCCATAACGATTACGGCTACTCGCCCGCCGAGAGTATTCTCCCGCCGTGATGCCCCCGCGACGATAAGCGGCGCCGACGAGCGTCACGATAACCGCCGCCACGGCGACTCCCGCGATGTGAGTCGCCGGGGAAGAAGGTCGCGGCAACTATCGCGGCGCCGTCGTGATCGAACCGTCGGGGAGGTGGCATCAACAACGTCGGGACCGGTGGCAAAAAGAAAGCGCTCAACCGGGTAAGACCCGACCAAGAAGCTTCTACCCGGCAAGTGTCCTCGACACCCGGACTTGAATCATAGTCCGGCGGAATGTCGCGACTTTAACGCCGAGTATGAAAAGCGAGCGCAAGAAGCTCAAGATCACCGACGAGCGGCCGGAGGAGGCACCAAAGGTTGTCCGCAACAACCAAGAAGAAGGCCCGACGAGGACGCCGATCCCGAGCATCGCTACCGCGCCGAAGACGGCGTCATTCACATGATCATGGGCGGACACTACGGCCAGCGGGTGGGGCGGGATCGCAAGATCTCCGCCCGTAATGTCCCGACCGGCAAAGACTTCAGCGAGGGGGTCATAGACCCGATATGGCCTACCTTCTCCGGCGGGTCATAACCTTCACCGCGACGACCGCTGGTGCAACAACCCGTACCGGGCGATTCCCACTCGTCCTCGACCGGTGATGGGGCGCTGGCGCCCGAGAAGGTCCTCATCGACGGAGGGCGCCACGAACATGCTTTTTCGAACTCGATGAAGGCTCGGACATCACGGGGACGACCTCAAGCCATACGACCACCCGTTACGGGGATCCCGCCGGAGAGTCGTCGGTTCCTCGGGCGAGTTACGCTACGCGTGCGGCCGATTCGGCGGCTCAAGCATCATCGCATCCGATACATGAATTTCGTTGTCGCCGACTTCGATTCATCATACCACGCCATTATCGGGCGAACAGGCTAACCAGGGCTCATGGCGGTCCCGAACAACGGCTACCTTATCCTCAAGATCCCCACGGACAAGGGGGTCCTCACATGCGGGGCCAACATACACATGGCCTATGTCTCGGCGAGAAGGAGGGCCTCGACAAGCGGGAGTTCATCTTTCGGGCCGATACGGCAGGGAGGAGGTCATCAAGAACGCAAAGAAGCCGAACCCCTCGACCTCGAGATACCCGAGGAGGAGCGGACGAAGAAGACCACCAAGCCGTCGGACACTAAAGATATCCAAATGGGTGGAGGAGGGCGATCGTCCAAGACGACCAAGATAGGCATCAACCTTGACCCCAAATAGGAAGACGCGCTCGTCCGGTTCGAGGGAGAACGTGAGCATTTTCGCGTGGAAACCCGCCCGATATGCCCGGGAGTACCTCGGGCGGATCGAAAGCACCGCCTCGTGTCAAGCCAACGGCCAAGCCGTGCGCTCAAAAAATACGCCGCTTTAATAAAGAAAAGTCACCGCTATTAAAGCGTAGTAACTAGATTATTAGGCTGGCGGCTTTATTCGCGAAGTGTATCATCCCGACCGGGTAGCTAACCCGGTCCTTGTAAGAAAGAAGAATAATGAATGGAGGATGTGCGTTGATTATACCGATCTCAATAGGGCTTGCCCTCGAAGACCCTTTCGGTCTCCAGCGTATCGACCGGGTTGTCGACTCCACCGCAAGTTCTGCGAGCTACTTAGCTTCTGGATTGCTACTCGGGTTATCATCGATTGCCCTCGCGGTCGAAGACCGAGAGAAGACTTCCTTCATCACCCCGTTTGGCGAATCTTTGCTACACTACCATGTCGTTCGGGCTCAAGAACGCCGGAGCCACCTACCGATGGGCTATCACGGTCGCTTGGGGAATCTTATCCCCGACCTCGCTCAGGCTTACGTCGACGGCGTCGTGGTGAAGACCCGCAGCGCCCTTTCCCTGGTCGATGATCTTGCAAAGGTCTTCGCCAAGCTAAACGAGTACCAATGGAAACTTAACCCGAGAAAGTGTGTTTTTGGCGTCCCCTCTGGTAACTTGCTCGGCAACATTGTTAGCAGGCATGGTATTGAGCCAAACCCGGAGAAAATCAACGCCATCATGCGGATGAAACCGCCCCAAAATGTCAAGGATGTCCGAAATTGACCGGATGCATGGCGGCACTTAGCCGTTTTAGTTGGCCGACGAAAAAGGGACCGCCGTTCTTCAAACTCCTTCGCCGTGGGGAAGCTTTCGGGTGGACCAACGAGGCTCAAGAGGCCTTCAACGGCTTCAAGAAGTTTCTCACCACACCTCCCGTTGTTGGTGGCCCCGAACGACGCGGAGACGATCTTTCTTCTACATCGCAAATACCAACCGGGTGGTTAGTAATGCCTTGGTTGTTGAGCGCGCGGAGGAAGGGCGCGGCATGTGTGTGTACCCCCAGCGGGCCGGTCTACTTTCGTTAGTGAGGTACTAAATGACTCCAAGCAAAGGTACCTACATATACGTAAATTGCTCTTACGGGATTCTCATCACGTCGCGCAAGTCGCGTCACTATTTCGACCTTCACCCGATAAGCGTGGTGTCGGACTACCCATTGGGCGGCGTCCCGTGGAATAAGGATGCCAATGGTCGATATGCAAGTGGGCGTCGAGCTCGGCCGTTCACTATTGAATACAAGAATAGGAGTACCATCAAGTCGCAGCGTTGGCGATTTCGTCCGCGAAAGGGACGGATCCGAGACCCCCTCGAAGACACCGGTAAATGAGCGGCGGACGATGTATTCGGCCGGCTCACTCAACATCGATGGGCCGGGGTGGCGTTTACATCATATCGCCCTCCGGGATACGCTCCCGGTATGTCCTTCGGATCCACTTCCGGTGTCTAACAATGCCACGGAATACGAGGGCTGCCCTTCACGGCCTCGTATCGCCGTCCCGCCTTGGGATTCGCCAACCGCAGTATTCGGGGATTCGGATTGGTAATCAAGCAAGTCAACAAAGATTGGGATTGCAAGAGCGAAAGATGGACGCATATGTGGCAGCTATAAGGAAGTTGGAGGGAAAGTTCTACGGGCTCGCTTTTGATCATGTGGTTCGGGACTACAACCAAGCCGCCGATGAACTTTCCAAGCTCGGTTCTTCTCGGGCAAAGATACCGGCAGGCGTCTTCGTCGAAGATCTATGGAAACCGACAATCGGTGATCCCGCAACGGGACCTCCACTCGAGACGGCCGAGCACATCATCGCCACGCTATCCAATACCGTCGATGAAGATTGGCGGTCCCGATAATCAAGTATCTGCAGGAGGCCCTCGTACCTGAAGATAGGACAGAGCAAGAGCGTCTCATCAGGCGAAGTAAGAATTACGTCCTAGTTGATGGTTTCCTTATGCGGAAGAGTATAGGAGACCGGGTCCTGCAAAAGTGCATCTCACGAGGAGGATAGTATAAAGTCGCCGACGAAATCCATGGCGGGATTTGCGGCAATCATCTTTGCCTCTCGCACTCGGCTCGGCAAAGGCTTTCCATGCGAGGATTTTATTGGCCGACGGCGGTTGCCGATCTGCGAACACCGGTACGGCATTGCACGAAATGTCAATTCTTGCGAAGGCGAACACATGTGCCGCACATGAGCTCCGCACTATACCCGGTAGCATGGCCTTTCTCGTCTTTGGGGACTTGACGCCATCGGGCCTTTCAAAGCGCCCCGGTGGTTTCAAGTGGATCTTCGTCATGGTCGACAAGTTCTCCAAGTGGATCGAATACCTCCCCTTGGTCGACGCCAACCAGCACAAGGTCGTTGAAATGTTAGATGAGGTGGTCCATCGCTTTGGCATCCCAAACTCCATCATCCGCAGATCTTGGCGGCACATTCACCGGCGACCACTTTTGGGATTATTGCGAAGACAAGGGCATTCGGGTGAAATATGTGTCCGTCGCCCACCCTCGGGCCAATGGGCGGGCCGAGCGAGCAAACGGCATGATATTAGAAGCACCGCGGAAGTGACTCTTCCGACCGGGCGGGAAATACCCCGGTCGCCGCTCAAAGAGCCGCCACCGTCGTCGTCGGGGACTCGCACCCGGCCTAGCCGCAACACGTGTATCTCCATACTTCATGGTGTTTGGCTCGGCGATCCTCCCTACCGATATCGCCTTTCGCTCTCCCCGGGTGGAAAATTATAATGAAGAAACTTCGGACGCCACTCGAGAAGATGAGCTCGTCGCGCCGAGGAAACCCGCTTGCAATGCTGCACGCGGAACGCTAAGTACCTCGAGGGCGTTCGGAGGTATTACAATCGCAATGTACGCGGGAAGAGCCTTTGCGGTGGGCGACTGGTCCTTCGAAGGAAGCGAGAAGAGTGTTCATAAGGTGGGATCTCATTGGGAAGGCCCCTTCAAAGTTAAAGAGGTTACCCGGCCGAGGCCGTCTCGGGTTGGCGACCATGGAGGATATTGGCGTCCCCCAACTCCCGGAACATCGAGCACCTGTGACGATTTTTCCCGTGACTCGGGGACTCGTAAGCCGCCTTATATCATTTTTACCTTCGCGTTGTCGCACAACTTAATAAAGTTTATTTGAGTGCGTTGACATGGTTATATTTTCTTTTCGGCCACGTAAACAATTTATTTCCATGCTCGATCACACTCTAAAGTCACTGGACCCCCTAGAGCCGTCTCTCGTACTTGGTCGTTTCGTAGTATGTGTGGCCGGGTGTACTCCCCGCATAGACCGACGGCGGCGGATGACTCCTTAGCGTAGTCGAACGGCCCAATAGCTTGCCCGAGCATCGCGTCTCCTTGTTCTTGGCTATACCGGGCGCGTTAAGGCTAGGATCAAGGTCCACCATAGGTGACCCCTTTTTTTCGTCTCACGGTCTACACTTCGTCATCGACCATAATCGTATGCATGCTAAAATGATTATGAAATAAAAACAAAGTATTAGCTAATAATCGCCACCCACATCCGGGCGTGGCTCGGCTTAAACCATAAGTGTTTTTCTTGTTTTTTTCACCAACCTGTTTCTTGCTTGCTACGGCCAAAAGAAGCAAAGTATTATGCCCGGGCAAATTCACCCGGACTTTACCTTCAATGCTCCACGAGGAGTGGGTTCATCTCGTCGGCGAGTGTCGCCGCCGCCTCGTCGACCTCTTGGCGCGGTCGTCCGGTCAGGCGGCCTCCGTCGTCCCGAGTCGCGTAGCCTAGGCGGACGCTACCAAACCGCACCTCGGGATAGTGGGAGCGCGCCACCGCCAACGCGTGTCGAACCGTGTCGCGAGTAGCCCGGCGGGTGAACTCCATAAAGTTTGCCCAGCCGCCGTGCTCGCCGCTTCCACATTTTGTGCGCGTCGGTCCGGCGGCGCTTCCTCCGGATTGGCCCCGCCAACCACGTAGCCATGAATGGCGTCGAGGATTGGCCCGACGCCTTGCGGGGAGACTTTGCGCGTCACGACCCTTCCACGAGCACTTTCGACCTCCGGATCGCGAATCCGATAACGGAGGCCGCACGCATAAAGGCGACAATACATAAATGGTAAGATCGGCAAACTTCGTTTACATCATTTTTTTCGCGAGCGGTAGTTGTTCGCGGCAAAGGGACATACCATCACGATCGGCGGTGGTGTTCGAGTTCTTCGCGCGACTCACCCGTCGGTTGGTTCGCCATCACCGATTCTGCGCTGCGGGGTCTCAACGAAGCTTCATACTCCGCAAGGTATCACACAACCAATATATCAATCATCTTATTACTAACATTTTTATGAGATGTCTTCGGTCGATACCCGGCACATGGCTCTGCACGGGCCTCGAGGCGTGTCCGCTCCTCACGAGCTCACGAGCTCGACGGCGCTCATCCTCAAGCCGCTTAGCGATCCGGCCACTAAACGCGGCACGCTCGCCTCCGGCGCTGGCGATTGCCCTCCACGGCAACTTCGAGCGGCCTCGCGTTCTCTGCGAGTCCGCTCGACCTCCGGGACCTCGCGCTCGGCGGCTAAGCGCTGCCCTTTCTGCGCGCAAAGGCGTGGCGTTGCGTGTCGCTATTGCCGGCCAACGGGCGGTCCCTCTCGCCATGAGCACCGCCCGCTCTTTCGCTAGGTGGTCGCACTCATGGGAGAGCTCATCCCACGCCCACGGCCTCACGCGGGCTCCGTGGCATTCTTCCGGATCCTCGCGTGAGACGGCCGGTTTCTTCGTTCGGATATCTTTGTACAATGGCATACAATCACAAGTTGTGCGCGTCGAAATCAAGATGCAAGATGGCGTGGTCGAATACTTACACGCAGGCGGCTGGCTCCCTCCTCCACTTGGCGTGCTATGCGCGTCGGCTCGTCCTCCTCTTCAACGTCGAGCCACTCTTGCTCCACCTGGGGCACCGGGTCCTCGGCAGCCTTGTACCAGCCGTCAACCGCCTCCATCTCCTGGTCCTCGCCCTCGACTTGGATGTAGTCCAGGGGGGTTCAGGGCGGTTGACCAAGGGCGCGACCTCCGGGCCTCGGTACCACCGCGGCTGCGGAGCGTCGTCGACTAGCTCTTGGTGCACCCGGTGCCCGGCTATCTCTTGAGGCGCCGCCGCGCGCCGGGAAGCGTCTTCGGTAGGCACTCCTCGCCTCCGCCTCCGGGGGTTGTGCCGGTCTGTGCGGTGGCTCGCCCGCCGGGCAGGCGTCCCGCGGGCGATCGGCATCTGCACAGCTTAGTGACGGGCCCCCCCGCATCAGCGAAAGATGATTCACATATACTCACACCGACAACGTGAGTGATCCCGATCGGCGGCAAGTGTACCCACATTGGCGGCGTGACCACGGAGGCGACCTCCCGAGCTGCCACCGCCGCGCCCTCCTCCACCCCTCGTGGCGCCGATCGTCACCGTGTGGCCGGGCCGCCCTTGGTGGCTCGGCCCGGGTGCACTTGGTGTTCTCTCTCCTCCGATTCACGCATATAACAAGGTGACGATCAATCGACGCAACTTTACCCCGGGACCGGATAACATTCAACGTCCTTCCTATTATTTTTTGGGACACGAGCAGCCAAATCTTCTCGACGAAGATTCATCGATATCCTGGGGTCTACAGATTTTCTGTTGGACTTCCCCTTAATCCCTGGGCTATTGAGTTCCGTTGCCATTATTGTATGTCCAGATATTCTCAATGTTGGTGCTGTTCGCACCTTGACCCATGCATGATGCATTGGCACCCTACGTCCGGCGGACATACGATTAACTCGGGGACTCCACGTCACGGGCTCCATCTAGGAGTTTGGTCTTTGCGCCAGTTAGGTTTCCGATTACTCGGGGACTTTTTTCTTACATTTTTTCTTGTGACCCTAGTAGTACGTGATTACTCACCTACTCCTAGGCTCGGGGACTAAGTGGGCACACTTCACCTACGGTGAATCGTGCTCATTTTTTATGTTTACATTTTTACAGTGTTTTTCCACTATACGTGGGCACACTTCGCCAGAAAGAAAAAGATTTTTTTCATTGGTGCACCCAGCATCCAGCAGGCGGACTCGTCAAGACTAGACTGGTCGGAAGCAATGGAAAGAAGCTACAGGAACATGAGCGGCTGGTCGAGAGCTGTCCCAGGCTAGTCGTTCAACTAGTCTGGTCGACACTGCATGAAGACTGGTCGACAACATCTCCCGATGATCGGAGCGTCAAGACTCTTTCACCGCGGCAAAGATACGTGCTTTCGGGGACTAGCTGTGGGGGGATAAACCCCTATCCCCTCACGGGTTACTTCGGGCTAGGCCTCTCGGGCCGGCCCAGGACGGCGGACTGAAGCCCTTGGCGCTAGGAGACCGCGATTATCGGAGATCACGGCCTAAACTTGGTCGCCAAGATAGTTTCCTAGTATAGCTCAATCGTAATCACTATATACTTTCCTATTGTAACCGATCAGGATAGTCCTTGTCGGACTAGATCCAACCTGTAACCCTGCTCCCCGGACTATATAAGGTGAGTAGGGATCCCCCCCGAGGGACATCAGATTCTCAATCAATCAATACAACTAAGCAGGACGTAGGTTTTATGCCATCAAGGCGGCCGAACCTGGGTAAAACCCGTGTGTTTTGTCCTTCGCTCGTTCTGCTTAACGTCTCGTTAGCCGTCTCGCGCATCCCAAACCGCTCAATCTACTAGCCGGGCATACCCCTGCTAGACTATCGCCGATAAACCCGGCGACATCGAGGAAGGCCACAAAATACTGATGAAATTTAGAGCACCTTGAGTAATCTGCTTGGCTTTTTCATTTTCTTTGTCTCTTTCTTTGTTTCCTAAATTTGTTTTTGTTTTCTCCTTCTTTTGTGATTTGTACAAGACCTTATGCTTTTAAGAAATTCCTGTAGGGGCGCGCTGTCCCTCCAGTTTCATAAAAAAAATAGAGCACCTTTAGTAGTTTTACTTATACTTATCCATATCTATACCTACCTAACATTAAAGAGCTAAAGTTCCTCTCATTTTTTTATAGCGCCTCCTACCTATAACTTTATGAACGTGGAAACTGTCGTTTTATGTCCCTCCGACATATGTCGGGCTTAATATGGACAGGAATTCGAATCGTAATCCAAATAGATTCTTCGGATCCTAAGTACCTGAATAGAAATCCTTCCAAAGATAATAGGAATCTCCTTTCGTCTTATAATTTGTCTAGATACATAACTAAATAGATAAAACCAAAACCCGACTTATAATTTGAAATGGAGGGATGGCCTGGTAACCCTGGTTACCAAGATCAACCCCTAGCAACTACCGGGACAAAGGTGAAATGATTACAATCATGTTTGTTGAGTATGTTCCAAATTCAGTCCATAATGGAAGGTCGTGCTTTTTGCCGTGAGCGGCGGAGGCCCGTAGAAAAGCGAAGGCCGGGCGATGCTTAGGGTGGGGGGCACGATGCGGTACATATACCCTTATAGGGTTTCCACCTGACGTCCTTGAGAATGAGATGACACAACTGAAGAAGGGTTCCAGTGCATATAAGAAGGAGACATCAACTGACAAAGAGAACGGATGGGAAGACAAAGGCTCGCTGTGAACGAGTTGCTGAATGCTGTCTAAGCTTGTGCGTGGTTGCTAGTTGCTACATTTATGCAAATGAATCCGTCTGTAATGGCTTGGGTGATATATGAAAAAAAAATGATAACAATATGTAGAGTCTGTTGAGATCTAGTATGCTGTGGTAATGAAATCAACAACAAAAAAAAAAAAAAAAAAAAAAAAGAGAGCTAATTAACAAGAGGTGCAAAATGCCATAAAAATATTTGTAAGCCATTGACTTCAGATACATTAAAAATCATGATGAAAGTTTACGACATGCGCACAAAGACAATGACTCAGATACTAATACTGCGACATGCACATATATTGAACAGCATGGATTGGAAGTACGTGGGACATAATACAAGCCAATACCATAAAGCCTATGGAAGCCAATAGATCAGGATTGCTAATATTGTAATGAGCAAAATGCACCACAGATCCATTGGCTTTTTTCTTTGTGTCATCTAGGTTCATCACCTTCTAAATTACAGTTTTAGGTCCATTAACTTTTAAAGTGGTTCACTGGAGGTCCAAATCTCCCTAGAAAGAGCTGGTTGGTGATATTATTTTTGCAAAAAAAAGCCCTTTACCTCTCTCCCTTGGAATATATGGTTCCAATGCTCAAAACAGGTCACCCCATTATAACCAAAAGTAAAACAAAGGAAAATCTCAAAAGTAAACAACATTCAGGTTGTTGCATAGATATATATTGCTAAAATGAACACGAAAAACTTTATACATTTTAGCTCCCCATCTATATCTAATAATAATAGACAAAAAAAGTGTTGTGATTAGCCTGAATAGGAGTTCTTGTTCCTGGTACTTTTTAGTTTTTATTTGTTTTCATTCTTCTTTTTCTTTTGGTCCGCTTCTGTTAGTAGAGCCCACTTTCATTATTTTTTTATCTCCATTTTTTCTTGCACTTCTCAAGAGGATTCAAAACCTAATTGTCCCGTGTTAAGCTTGAATTTATCAGGATGGTAAAGTATTTTCTCTCATAGTAAATCGGCGTCAATCGGTGTCGCCTAGCTTATCAACCACAAAAACTTGATTTTTTTTGTTGCAACATTGAAAAAATTGCTCCAATAAATCTCTATCTTAACTCTTATGCAATTAGGACCGATCCAATGATGAAGAAAGAAAGTATAAAAGTGACTAGAATGATTTGAAAATAGTCCATAATTCCTAGTGTAAGATTGTCTTTAATATTTAGGAGCAAGATTTTGGAACCCATTAGAGAAGCTTCATAGTATACTCCCAACTTTTTTTAGCTAGATGGAAAACTCATTGATTTACCGATTGATTTTCTAGGAACTATTGAAGGCTAGACAAAAAACAAAATAGGAAATAAACTTTAGAATACGCAAGAAAAAATTTGGCAGATGGATAAATAAAGAAAGAAAAAACAAATGAAAACAAACTGGAAAAATCTGAAGGGCAGCTTCCTAATCAAAGCGAAAAGACCATAAGGCCCATTCTCAACGTCCATCCTACTATGATCACATCGACGTCAAATTTCGAATCCTTCTTTTGCTTGTGGGAGCACGATGCATTTGCGAATGGAGGAAGGAAGCCTGGCTGGTGGTGTGTGAAAATAGCAATTGAGATCAAAGTCATCGCTGCATAAACAAATAACCCAAGGCTCGATCCACAAAAATCAATTCTAAGTACGAATTGTTTTTCTTTTGTGAAGGGAGTACATCACAAATGATGTCAGCGTCATGCATATTCTTTTTTTATATATATAACTCTAGAAATAGAAATAAGAAGGGGAAACATCATGTTTTGGTTGTTTTGATTTGTAATCTCCACAATAATTTTGGTCTACCATTTTTTTGTTAGATTTTATATTTAGAAGAAAAGCATTTAGCAGGTCTTAAAAATCGGTAGAGAGAGAGAGAGCCCCTAAATACCTAAACACGGAATGAGCTTATGGGCTTGTTTAGATGGCAAATATTTGGAACCGAATGTCACATCGTACACTTCGTAAGTTTCGTTTGTTAGTGGTAAATATCATCCTACCATGGAGTAACTAGGCTCAAAAGAATCGTCTCGCAATGTAGATCTAAACTGTGTAATTAGTTATTTTTTTACCTACATTTAATACTCTAAACATATGTATTTTGATGTATTTAATGTGATGTGATGGAGAAAAGTGGGAAAAAGGTTAGAATTTCTAGCAATCTAGACAAGGCCTATATATCTTCAAGTGAGCGTCAGTGAGCCCGTTTAACGACGTCGGCCCTGTTTAGAGCCCCAAATTCCTCCCAAATTTCACTATGCAAAAGAAGATTCTCCATCACATCCGTCGGCCGGCAATGTGTATGAAAGTACGAAATATAGGTAAAAATTAAAATAATTACACAGTTTAGATGTACATCGATGACGATTCTTTTGAGCCTAGTTACGCCATGATAATATTTACCACTAACAAACGAAACGCTTCACGATGCGACATACACGTCACATCCCACCAAAATTCGTCCCCGAATTCGGGGCTCTAAACGGGGCCGTCGACAAGTCTAATCTAACGGACACCAACCAGCGGACCACCACCACCAGCGCCGAGCCAAGCGACGTTGACACGGCATCTCTCTGGCGTCTGGCCCCGTCTCGAAAGTTCCGATCCACCTCCTCTCCCGGTGGCGGTTTCCAAATCCGTTCCGTTCCGCCTGCTGCCTTCTCGTCACCGCACACAGGCACGAAACCGTGACGGCACCGGCAGCACGGGGGATTCCTTCCCGTTCCCTTCCTCGTCCGTCGCTATAAATACCTAGCCCCATCCCCAGCTTTCCCCAACTCACCCTTCTCTTGTTCGGCACAACCCGATCCCCAATTCCCTCGTCGTCTCTCCTCGCTAGCCTCGTCGATCCCCCGCTTCAAGGTACGGCGATCGATCTTCCTTCCCTCTATCTACCTTCTCTAGACTAGACTGGATCGGCGATCCATGGTTAGGACCTGCTAGTTCTGTTCCTGTTTCTCCATGGCTGCAAGGCACAATAGATCTGATGGCGTTATGATGGTTAACTTTTCGTGCTCTTGCGATCTATAATCCCTTTAGGATATTAATTTTATTTCGGTTGGTTCGAGGTCGGTGATTCATTGTTAGTACCCTAGGACAGTGGCCCAAATAAGAGGGTGGTGCACTTTCCTTGTGGGTGCATAGACAATTTTTAGTGAGTGCATATATGGTGAAATTTTAGAAAAAACCATTGTTTCTACAAATTTTGGGTGGTGCATTTGCACCCACCAGCTACTAAGTAGCTTCGCCCCTGCCCTAGGATGTGGAGTCGGGATAGATCCGCGTTGTTAGGGTTGGTAGACGGAGGCGACCTGTTCTGATTGTCCTGATTCACTACCTGGGAATTCTTGGCTGGTCGTAGTTGGTTCGTAGATGAGATCGATTTCATGTTATCTTATGCCTTGTTCGGTTGACTAGGTTCTGTTTAATCTATCCGTGATATGATGTTAGCCTACGATATGTGCACTTGTCAGGTCATACTGATTGGCTGCCGTTCTAGATCAGAGTAGAAAACTGTTTCAATCTACCTGCTTGATTCATAATTAAGATGAATCATCTTTTAAATATGGATAGGTATATATTTTTGCTGAGGGTTATACTGGTGCTTTTTAGATATATATACACTGTTTTGGATATGGATAGGTATATATGTTTAGATACATTAAGCAACATTCTGTACAGTTCAATCATTCTTGTTAATCTAATGAACAAATAAGATAGGTGTTTATGTTGCAGGTTTTACTGGTACTCATGATTCTATACATGAAACCACATGCTCCTATGGTTTATTACTTTTTGTTTATATCTAGTAAACAAACATGCTTTTTAATTATCTTGATTGATATGCTTGGATGGCATATGCAGAAGCTATGGGTGGATTTTTATGTACCCAGCATCATGAGCTTGCATGATCCTGCATGCTGTTTATTTGAGCCTGTCTCTTTTGTCGATACTCACCTTCAGTTTGGTGACTCTTGCAGATGCAGATCTTTGTGAAGACCCTGACCGGCAAGACTATCACCCTTGAGGTGGAGTCTTCCGACACCATCGACAATGTCAAGGCCAAGATCCAGGACAAGGAGGGCATCCCCCAGACCAGCAGCGGCTCATCTTCGCCGGCAAGCAGCTCGAGGGCGGGCGCACGCTTGCTGACTACAACATCCAGAAGGAGAGCACCCTCCACCTTGTGCTCCGCCTCAGGGGTGGTATGCAGATCTTCGTGAAGACCCTGACTGGCAAGACGATCACCCTTGAGGTGGAGTCCTCGGACACCATTGACAACGTCAAGGCCAAGATCCAGGACAAGGAGGGCATCCCACCGGACCAGCAGCGTCTCATCTTCGCTGGCAAGCAGCTCGAGGATGGGCGCACTCTTGCTGATTACAACATCCAGAAGGAGAGCACCCTCCACCTGGTGCTCCGCCTCAGGGGAGGCATGCAGATCTTCGTGAAGACCCTCACCGGCAAGACGATCACCCTTGAGGTGGAGTCCTCGGACACCATCGACAACGTCAAGGCCAAGATCCAGGACAAGGAGGGCATCCCACCGGACCAGCAGCGTCTCATCTTCGCTGGCAAGCAGCTGGAGGATGGCCGCACCCTTGCGGACTATAACATCCAGAAGGAGAGCACCCTCCACCTGGTGCTCCGCCTCAGGGGTGGCATGCAGATTTTCGTCAAGACATTGACTGGCAAGACCATCACCTTGGAGGTTGAGAGCTCTGACACCATTGACAATGTCAAGGCCAAGATCCAGGACAAGGAGGGCATCCCCGGACCAGCAGCGTCTGATCTTTGCCGGCAAGCAGCTGGAGGATGGCCGTACCCTAGCCGACTACAACATCCAGAAGGAGAGCACCCTCCACCTGGTGCTACGCCTGAGGGGTGGTATGCAGATATTTGTGAAGACCTTGACTGGCAAGACCATCACCCTGGAGGTTGAGAGCTCCGACACCATTGACAACGTGAAGGCCAAGATCCAGGACAAGGAGGGCATTCCCCCGGACCAGCAGCGTCTGATCTTCGCTGGCAAGCAGCTGGAGGATGGCCGCACCCTTGCAGACTACAACATCCAGAAGGAGAGCACGCTCCACCTGGTGCTCCGTCTTCGAGGTGGTCAGTAAGCCATCAGTCGTTGAAGCTGCAGCTGCACCTGGGTCGTCTAGTGCCTTTTGTTTTCGCCATGGTTGTTATTGTCTCTTGAAGTATTTGTGTTGTCTGTATCGTGACTTAAGTTTGTTTCATGGACCGGTTGTGCTCCTCTGTGCTCTACCCAAAACTACTATGCGGCAGCTTATGCCTTATCATGAATAAATGTTATGTTTGAATTTAATGTGTCCTGGATGTTGTTCTTGTTATGTCAGTTAGTGTTACTAAATTGATTGGCTTTCAATTTTTGTTACTAAACAGATTTCTTAGCTTGCTGTAGATAAAATGGTTTTTGCTTCACGGGGAGAGAAATGCTCCACCTTAATAAAAAAATGTTTTTTGTTCCACTTTTTTTTTAAAAAATGTAAGCCATTCAGACTGTCCTACGAAGAGCAGCAAATACGAAAGCAGGAAGATAAATAAATAAATAAATAATAAAAGAGAGAAAAAGAAATAACAAGAAAAATAAGCCCCGTGTGGGTTCGCTCTCTCTCGCTGGGCCTGGGCCAACTGGCGGAACACCTCCGAACTGGCCTGGGCCAACTGGCGGAACACCTCGAACTGGGTTTTTTATGTAATTTACTATGATTTTTTAAAGATTGAGCTGAAATAAAAAAAAAAAAGGCAAAACCTTCTAGCAAAAACATTATACTAAAGTATACCATATTATATATTCATTGCGTAGCTCTACTCATGTGGAGTCCAACAAAATTGAATTTTCTATTTTATAAATTTTCTGTGATTTACTATGATTTTTAAAAGATTCAACCGAAATAAATAAGAAAAAGGGAAAAAAACGAAACCACAGTTACTGTAGCAAAACCGGAGTTACTGCAGTGAAACCACCGTCCAAACCCGCCGGGGAAGAAATCTGCACGGTTTGAAAAGTTGAGGGGCCGTTTTTGTCCGGTTTTGAAGTTGAGGGACCAAAAATCGGACTTTCGCAAAGTTGAGGGACCACTTTTTCCTGTTTGCAATTGGCTGGTGTTCGTCGAACAGATTACGGCCGCCAGCGCCTTCGCCGTCGTCTTCTGCCGACCCTTATAGTCCCGCCGCGCTACTTCGCCTCCACGGCCGCCAGCGCCCTTCGCGAGGTAAGAACCCGCGCCGCCTACCAACTACCACGAGAACCCTTTGTTCTTTATTCCACTAATTCCTCTAAAGGCTAGCTTTAGCTTCTCCCTTTTCCTGAACCACCATTGGTCCTGGGCGTTGTATCTTTGTTTGTTTATTATTATAAGGGAGATGATTTCGGCGATCTGCTGGATCCCGAAAGGGTCACTCAAGAACGTCCCTTTCGTTGATGAGCCACTGACCCAGGGAGAGATCGATGAGGCGATCAAGTCTCTCTCTTTGGATAGGGGGTGAGGATGCTAGAATATTGGCACACCTAATAAAATGTCAAAAATCTAGTTCAGTTTTTTTTTGTGTACTGATTGATGAGGATTTTAATCTGCAGTCGTGACTATGATGACAATGATATGGACATTCCTGATGGAGACGAGGAGGAGGATGTTGCACAGAGCGCGACCAGAGTTGAGGAAGAGGATGCTGCACAGGCTAAGGCCGTGGCCAGTGCTCTTAGGGAAACTGCTGTTGGTCCTTCCGATTGTATCGCTGCTGGCCTCCATGAGCTTGACATGGAAAATTACGACAACGAGGAAGGTAGGACGATTCTTGCTGCTGTACCTGCACTAGCTATAAACCTCAAATGGGTGCAATACAACTAGGAGCTGACATTACTCAATTACTGTGGTTGGCTTTCTGTTTCAAGGGCCTGTTATTTTGGGCACTGGATCGGAAGAATTGTACTATCCAACAAATGACATGGACCCTTATCTCAAGTCCGTAGATGACACGGTCAGTGCATTTTTTTTATAACAAAAATAGCATGTGTACCTATGTTTTCCTTAAGCTATGGTAGAATGGAGCTGCTGTCTTAACTAGGGTGATGATCTGAATGTTCAGGACGATGAAGAAATCGAAGACAAGACTGTCAAACCTACTGATATGATAATTGTCAGCCTACACAACAAAGAGCCCTACAATTGTCTAGAGGCAAGTGTTTACACAGGATATGCTTCCATACAAATAAGTGATCCCCTTGGTTCTCTTTTTATATGAGCATATAAAATTCTCTTGTTAAAATTTGTTTTGGGTATTGTTGTGCATTGTTTCCATATTTCTATTATATTACTACATAGCATTTGTTGTAGGCATGATTACATGATTCCGGTATCGACTATGTTCCTGTTCCCAAATTAATTACAGTTATTTATAATATTGTCTATTTTGCACCTGTGTTGTGCAGTGTTTACAAGTTGTCCTATTAATCACGATTAATTGGCCTAGGATCAAGGTCACTGAGGTGACTAGTTCGACTAGAAATCTAGTCTTCTTTTTTTGAGAATCTGAATATAAGATAAGATCACAACTTCTAGTGGATTGTTGAGTGGATTGTTTTTTTGAAAGCATGCCTTAGCATTAGCGCATACTTCATTAAATGGAAGATTAGAGTTTTACATGTCCTGAGTGGTGGAATGGCGAGCGGTCATCCACGACTCGGAAAAACACACATTACACAAATCGCCAGCGCGTGGCGGCCTCAGAAGGTCGTACTAAGAAACAAACGGTTGTGCTACAAAGAGGGAGGCTGGGGGAGCTAGGCTATCAACCCAGTGAGGGCAAGGCAGTCGGACCCGATCCAAAAGTCAGCCTCCTCTAGGATGGACGTTAGGATTGTTGAGTGGATTGTTGATGTGGATAGCTTGCATGTTGAGGGATAGGATTGTTGAGTGGATTGTTGATGTGGATAGCTTGCATGTTGAGAGAAATCTCTAGTGGGGTTTAGCTTTATAGGCTATAATTGCATCTTCTAGTGGATTGTTGATGTCGATAGCTTTGCATGTTGAGAGAAATTTGTAGTTGGTTTAGCTTTATAGGAGTATAGGATAGGATGTCCTGAAACATATAGGATGACTAGGACTGACTAGGCTTTGGTCGACGGCTAATCACATTTAGTCACCAATAGTCGGTCCCATGGCGACTAGTTCTTCTATACAATTTGTAAAACCTTATTTGTCTTAACAGACCAGAAGTTTATTACACTCATAGTCCTGAGTATAGAAGAACCATTTGTTGACTGACTTGGCTGTTTAGATTGAAGATGTTAACATATCTTGGCAGGTGGTGCTTCTTGAAGAACTGGAGAATGGAGATCTACATATGTTTCCGTATAATGAGATTCCACTCAGTCATTCTCCACTATGCCTGGCATGGTCAGACTGTAGCCTTAAGGATGGCCAGAAAGGTATATCATGTCTGTGATGACTATGATATATTATACCGTGTCATACTTATGTACCTCCCTATGTTGATGTATCTCAACATGTTGATCTCTCTGGATTTCGTGTAGGAAATTATGTGGCTGTTGGTACAATTGATCCAGCCATTAAAATATGGGACTTGGATATAGTAAATATTTTCAGACACACATGAATTCTTTTCATGATAATGATAATTGTTTCGTCTCAAAGGTTTTGTACTTATTTCTTTTCAAAAAAGGTTTTGTACTATATTTTTCATACTTGTGTTCAATAGGTTGATTGTCTTGAACCTCATGTTGTCCTGGGAGGAAAATCAAAGAACAAAATGTGGAAGGACAATAAGGTTTGTAGCGGTGCAAGACATATCTTTTCTTGGTCTTCTGTCATGTTAATTCCTATATTATATGAATGGTGGTAGATAACAATTCAGTCTCTTAATGATAATGGTGATGTCATGATAAAAACATTTCACAGCGAACTGTGCTTGATAACAACTCAAGTCTATATTTCACTCTCTTTTATTTTGTTTCTTTATATCTATTAATATTTCTATTCATTGGGGATTAAACGTCACATGCAGGCGGTAACATACAGGAAGGGGAGCCACAGAGACTCTGTTCTTGGCATTGCATGGAACACAGAATATAAGTACGCTTTATTTCTGCTCAAGCTACGTTTCAACTTGTATATCATCCTAATACACTATTACTAATTTCAGGAATGTTCTAGCTAGTGCTAGCGCGGACAAAACAGTCAAAGTTTGGGATGTAACTGTTAGTAAATGTGTGACCACATTAGAGCAACACGATTCCAAGGCAATTACTTGCAAATGTTTATTCCACTTGTCCATTAGATAAGGAGGATGGATGTATTTGTTTAATTTGACCTTACCTTTGCAGGTTCAAGCAGTTGTTTGGAGTCCATGCTCATCTGAAATGATTCTTAGTGGATCATTTGATAAAACAATTGCTTTGGTAATGTATCTAGTTGGTTATTTTGGTTACAATATTCCGGCATTTTATTTTTGTATGGAAATACTTTGGCAATTAGTCCTTTGAGGAGTTATTTATTATCGTGTCCTAGAATGTTGACTTGGAACTTTGTTGCAATTAGCCTAATCACTGTTGTTGTTTTACAACTTACTTTATCAGATTATAGTATTTCCCTATGTGTAGAAGGATGTGAAAAATTGTTCGCCACATTGCATAAGATGGTCTGTTGAAGCTGACGTGGAGAGTTTGGCTTGGGATCCACACAACGAACACTCATTTGTGGTGAGATCCTGAATTTTATTATGTTTCTATTAGTGCTTGTTGGGAAAAATGGCATGCCATATCCATGGATTAGTCATTCTGGTAATAGGAGGAACATTGAAAATTTGTTGTATAATGAATTAGTATGTTTTGTTACCAGATATAATTTTTTAGTCCATTTCTGTAATACAGTTCTTTTGGTACATATAATGAATTTAAATTCCACATGTATGGCATCACGCCATAATATATCATTGCCGATTCTAAAGATGGAACTCATGCAATGGAATAATCTTGTTTTGTTTCTTTTCCTTTCCTTTTTGTGGGTGGGTGGTGGGTGAGGGGTGCAAATAACTTGTGCCTAGTATTGGTCGTATCCTTTCTGGAGTACGATGATTTCTTGCTTTTTGTTGCCTAATCTCTGCTTGGATCATAAATTGTTCTGGTTTACATGTTCTCAGGTTAGTTTAGAAAATGGAATGGTTCAGGCATTTGACAAGAGGAGAGCTTCATCCAGCCAAAATCCCAGTTTGGCCATCTTTACACTACATGCACATGAGAAGGCTGTTTCGTCTGTCTCTTTTGGCCCTTGTACCCCAAATGTATGTTACGTATGCACTGAACAAAGAAAAAAAATCTGATGCTCTTTTGCTGATGCTTGATTCACTATGTGTAGTTTCTTGTGACTGCTTCTATGGATAAAACGGTGCGAATCTGTCAGTTTATAGTGAGGCAAAGTCCATGTGTGTCTTCCAGTTAATAATATATTATTTACATATATATCCATGTACAGGTCAAACTCTGGGATCTATCAAACAATCAGCCGTCATGCATGTCTTCACTGAATCCAAAAGTTGTACGTTCCACCATCCAATTATATATACTCATTTTATTAGAAGCAAGCATTGTTGTAGTTAGTTCCTTGATTAAATTGTTGGAATTTTAGGGTGCTATTTTCTCAGTATCATTTTCAAATGACAACCCCTTCTTGTTGGCTGTGGGAGGATCCAAGGGTAACGTAAAAGTGAGTACCATGCTTAGATACGAAATTTTCATGGTCTTTGTGTCCAGCCAGTAACATTTTGCATTTTTGCTTAGGTTTGGAACACAAGAACCGAAACATCGGTGGCCACAAAATTTGGCAGGTTTGGACAGCTCGAGACGTCAGTGCCCAATGAGATCAACGGATATGGAGTGCAAAATCAGGTTGGCTCTATGGACATATAGTCCAATGAGTGGAGATCGAGAGTGGGATGGAAGCTGGTGAAAAGGCATCTTCAAAAGCGTGGTGGCGAGCTATTGATACAATTATGGAAATGGTATGATGAGCCTTGTGGTGGTGTGTGGCAGTACAGCTGGTGTTGCAGGTGTTTGCCATTTATTGGCCTGTGAAGTTTTCCTGTTTTCTCTCTGGCATCGATGATGTTGGAGGTTTCTGTGGTGGATTTGTTAAACTCTGAGTTGTATAATAGATTTATTTTTTGTCATTTTATATTTCTCTAATATGAAAGGCCGGGGCTTGTTGGCCCTCGAACTCTAAAAAATCTAGCCCAATGAAGCACTGCCGTTTCCTGATGGACATGTTATGTGATAAGCCCAACTTGATTCAAACAGTTTAAGTTGGTACATGCAGGCATATTTCTTTGTTGGAATCCATTTATGGGTAAAAAATGGATGGTTATGTTATTGTGATGTGGAAAATTAAACTTGAAATTGATGCTTCCCACAACACAAAAGTGTACTAACAGAATCACACAAAAAAAGATCTGAAGCAATAACATTTCCCAACTGCAGACATAATGGATTCTTTTAGAAGCAAAGTTAAGTTAAAAGACAGCGAGAACTCAGTTCCATATACCTAACACCCCTAAATATTTTCTCCAGATCTTTAAGACTGCTGATTGCAAAGTAATAATAAGAACCCCTTCATCTTATGATCTATCAATTTATAGGGTTGTCTTAGATCAACTTATCCTTGGGTGGACGGAATTTGGTCAGCTTCTATGACACCGAATAGCTCATTCTTTTCTATAAAAATGTGGTCAAACTTATAATCATTTGAGAAGACACATCTATTTTAACTCTAAACCGGCGAGTTCCGGCGAAGTTAGGGTCGGCGAGCTCCCCTCCCTCCATTCTTCCCCCCGGCTGTAGATTCGGTCGGCCGGCCGGCCGGCCGGCGGCGGCAGGGCGCCGCCGAAGCCGGGCCAGGGCCGGACTCATCCGGTTGGGTATGGGTAGGCGGCGGGGGCGGCGGCAGCGGCGGGGAGCGGGATGTTGTCGGAGCTGGAGAAGACGAGGGTTAGGGTTGGCCAGGGGCAGGGAAGGAGGGCAGCCGCTGCCGGGCGCTAGGGTTCCTCGAGCTCGGGGAACCGCTCGCCGAGTTCCGGGACCCTAGCGCCCACGGCGGGGTGGCGGGGAAGCGGGGCGGGTGCGCGTCGTCGGGAGGAAGCCGAAGGCAAGATCGGGTGCGGGAGGAAGACGAAGGGTGTTGGCGGGCCGTTTGCTGGGCCTCGTGGTCGGCGTATAACACGCTCTTAAGATGGGCCCTATGTTACAGTGCATTCGTGAACCTTCGCCGTTCTTGTATTGCATTTAATCCGTCGTACTTTCCATTCAAAAATAAAAATTAATCCGCCGTAGCTTAAATAAACTGCAAATAAACATCTAATTTTGACTATCGACTATATATGGAGATTGATTGGTTGAATCTTTCGGTTCCTTATAAATATCGTGTCTGCATATATATAGGAGTAGTGTCTCACATTCACAGGTGTGTATTTCGTTTGGGCCAGGATTGGCTGGGACTATTTCCCTGATCCGGCCCATCAGGCCTTTGGAGATGTGTGCGCCTGCTAGCTGCTGCTGTAAAGCCACCGTGACGGCGCCGTTGGAGCAGCTAATCGGCAGGGTGCTCATTGCTCAAAAAAAGATGGAGTGGATATTAAATTATTTGGGAATATATGATCGGATATTCGGATCGATCGGGGATCAAGACGACTCAGGTTGTTTTTCTAGCTGCTTGTGCGCCGGACACGAGGACATGGCATGGCCAGCCAGCATTGTTGTTGGGTTTGATCAGCTGCATCTTCATGACATCAGGCCATGTCTACATGCTTCCTGCTTGCGGACCCACATAGAAATGTGAATCCACACTGCTTGTTACTTGTCATGAATCAGAATTGGACCACCCCGAGAGTGGCTAGATGAGCCTGACACGGCAGCCGCCGGCCCGAGAGGGGCCAGGGCGCGCAAGCGAAAGAGGGCCGGCGCCCTTTGCCGCCGCCGCCTTCCCTCTCCCGGCACGATTCGAGTTTGCTTCATATTCAAGTTAGGATTATCTTAGGTAATTTTTGGTGTGCAAGGGGATATCTCATCTATAAGGGAGACCCTTATTAAGAAAGAATAAATTAGGATATGCTTGTAAAAAGGTATTCCGATCGTATAAGGAAACCTTATAGAGATTGCTTAGATTACAAGTCCCACTAGTCGGGCTATATAAGCAAGAGGCATTTAATCTCTAGGGGATAAGCAAGCAAATAAAAAAAAAAATATCTTTCGCCCTCGGGCTCTCCGCACCGCCGCCGCCGTCCCTCGCCGCTGCGGCGTCCCCCCTCCGGCCGCCTGCCGCGCGCGTGCGCCCCCTCCTCCGACGGCTCCTCCCCTCCACCTCGTCGCTCGAGCTGCTGCTCGTCGCCGCCCGGCGAAGCCGCAGCCCGTCGCCATATCGGAAGCTTCGAAGGGCGAAGGACACGTGTCAATTCCGGCCCAATCTGGCGAATCGGCGGCCGGTATCCGGAGACCAGGGCGATTCCCACCACCAATGGCTTCGAGATGACGGAGTTCACCGCGGCGCTCAAGGCACTCCTCGACGACAAGCTGCGCCCGGATCAGCGGGCGTTTCGGCGACATGGAGGCCCGTCTTCGTCGCGCATGGAGTACGTCTGCATCACCTCGAGGACCCCCGCGAGCACGACGATCAAGCCGGAGGACAGCACCGCGGCAGCCGCCGCCGCCGGGCACGGGGCCAGCCCTAGGCGCAGCCCCCCGCCCCCCTCCCGCCACGGATCTCGGCGTCGGCTCCGACCCTGCCATCCTCCAGCGAGGAGGAAGATGACGCCGTACATGACGCACCGCCGTCATCGACGTCATCCTCGACGGCACCGCAGCACCGGCTGCCCTCTCCTCTCCCACTGACACCTGCGACCGCGGGGACTCCCGGCAGAGATGGCGTCACCCGTGGCGCCCTGCTCCCCTTCCCGGGCGCCACCGGGCGCCTCAGGCTCGACCACGCCACCCGCGGCGCCCAGCACCGTGCTGCCACCAGCGGCGGCCCACCCTCCTCGCTACGTCACGCGCCTGCAAGTCCGGGGAGTTCGACGGAACCGACGACCCGACCTCTGGATTCGCAAGTCGGAGCTCTTCTTTGAGCTCAACTTGGACATCGACCCGGACTACTACGTGAGTTACGCCGCCTTCCATCTCACCGGTCTTGCTGCGATCCGGTACATCGACCTGTCCCCGAAAGAAGTCCCCGCCGAGTGGGACGAGTTCACCGACGCCCGCGACATCACCGCCCGCCCGACACCTCGACGTCATGGGAGCATACGCGCCGCCCTCCCGGGGGCAAGGCGGGCGACTACATCAACGCCTTCGAGGTCTATGCTTCACGCATGGATTTTGAGGGACGGCGCCACCGCGTCGACCCTCTTCGTCGAAGGCTTGCGCACCTCGGGCCGCGAACGGCACTCGAATGGTTCGAGCCCCGTTCGATGGAGGAGGCCATCGACCTCGCCCGCCCGATACAACAACGACGAGCCGACGACGCCGAGCCGGGCGCCGGCAACGGCGGCCGGGTAACGCCGGCCACCACGGCTGCACCGGGCAACATCGACGACGACATCATGGCCGCCCTGGTTGACCGCATACCCGGCCAGCGGCGTCTGTCTGTTGCTATGGACGACATCGACGGCCTGACGTCGAACGACATGATCACGGAGCTGCACCTGGCCACGACGACCAACAAGGAGCTCGGGATCATCTCCAACGCCATCGAGCTGCGGGCTCTGCGCCAGAGTGGAGCCTCCACTATGGCACCGTGGGTACTTCCACCGCTACTACATCCCCCCGCCGCCGGAGCTTCTCCGGGACTTCATCTTTGGGGAGAACGCGTTCGCCGCATGGCGTAGCGGTAGGCTTCCACCTCCCCAATCGTCCCCCCTCGAGGATCGGGGCGTTCCGGCAAGCATCCTTCTTCTCCGGCCGCGCCCCGACGAGCGGATCGAGGGTGCCACCGTCCTCCTCTTCGACAACAACGGCGACGTCTTCTTCCGCATTGGGAACGTCACCGTCGGCATTGCAAAGATGGACACGGGAGATCCAGCTGGGGCCGCCCGTGAGCACGCCCAGCGACCTCCTCTACGGCTGCCTCCTCGACTTCACCTCCTCGCCGCCCACGTCGATCCGTCACGTCTACTGCAGGCAGCTCCATGCTAAGGTGACAGTGCCGACGACCTACACCTACAGGTCTCCTCCGCCGACCCGCCCGATGATCGAGCTATGCAGGACCCTCGGCGCCTCCGTCATGCGTCGTGCATGGGCGAGAACGTCCCCTTCGCGGCCCCCGTTGAGCTTCAAGTTCAGCATCTACTTCGGCGACCTCCACCTCGACTTCTCCTTCGCCGACAAGGGCGCCCGATTAATGAACGGCGACAACGACAAGTCGCGGTCCTCTCGTCTTCTACTTCGGGCCTGGAGGGTCACCTCCCGATCGGTGCGCCCTTCGCCCCTACGTGGTGGGTTGGGCGGCACGTGGACGCGCCGCCTCGTCGAACGGTGGGGAGATGTCATGAACCAGAATTGGGCCACCCCGAGAGTGGCTAGATGGGCCTGACACGGCAGCCGCCGGCCCGAGAGGGGCCGGGGCGGCGCCGCGCAGGGGCCGGCCCCCTTGCCGCCGCCGCCTTCCCTCTCCCGTACGATTTCGAGTTTGCTTTATATTCAAGTTAGGATTATCTTAGGTAATTTTTGGTGTGCAAGGGGATATCTCATCTATAAAGGGAGACCCTTATTAGGAAAGAATAAATTAGGATATGCTTGTAAAAGGTATTCGATCGTATAAGGAAACCTTATAGAGATTGTTTAGATTACAAGTCCCACTAGTCGGGCTATATAAGCAAGAGGCATGTAATCTCTAGGGGATAAGCAAGCAAATAAAAAAATATCTTTCGCCCTCGGGCTCTCCGCCCCGGCCGCCGCCCCCCGCGCCCCTCCGCCCGCCGCCGCGCCGCGCGCCCGCGCCCCGGCGCCGCCGCCGGCCGCCCCCTCCTCCGACGGCTCCTCCCCTCCACCTCGTCGCCGAGCTGCTGCTCGTCGCTCGAGCTGCTGCTCGTCGCCGCCGGGCGAAGCCGCAGCCCCGTGCACGCCATCTCGGAAGCTTCAAGGATCGAAGGACACGTGTCAATTCCGGCCCCCATCTAGCCGGAATCGACATTACTCCTGCTTAACGACGCGGCTTATTGCTACTCCTACAGTCGACGATGAAATTAAAAGGAATAACACCGGCCAGAGAGATGCCGGTCAGGATTATTGTGTTCAATCTTTGACAGGGAAATGATGCATGGACAGGATAGGGAAAGGGTGGTACCCTAGCCATAAAGAGGGCAACCGTGAACGCGTCCAGGCACGCAGTGCAAGCACAGTGCTCCATTGATTCGGTCGAGACAAGCGGTCGAGACAGCATGCACGTAGGATTGGACAGGTATATAGTGAGACGGAGCTGATGGGTGACTGGGCCACGTACAGTCACAACAGTCACGAGGAGAAGCTAGACCTACTGTAGAACTACAAGCTCAAGAGTAGAGAGGTTAATTAGTTAGAGGCTCACAGGTTTATATCGTAATTTTAACGGCACTGTCTAGTTTTAACCGTACGCATATAAAGCCAAGCTGTAGAACAAAAGATGACGCTAGCTCCCAGTCACCAACTCCGTATGACCTATCTTTCTTTTTTTTAGAAGACACCTATGACCTAGTACTATATAGCGATGGCAATAAGTTATCATCTATAACCATACTCATACGCAGGGACAAATCTAGAAGACTAGAAGTAGGAAGCTTTGATCGATGTAACTAGCATTGTTATGATGGTTATACGCGTGTCAATATTGCTTCTTATGTGCACAGTAGTTTTCCACTGAGTTTGCAAAAGTTACTGTAACATTGTGAATCATATCCTATCCATCAGAAATTTTTGTACCTACAATTCTACAAACAAATTGGAGCATATGAGCGGATGCAATTTTATGTTTATAATACTCATGCCCATACAAGTAGCGGTACTTACGAGTTGTCCGTGCCCAAGAAAAAATGCAACACATGTATTAAACTGCAACTAACCCACGAACCCAATAAATATGAAGTTTTGTCCATTATTATATTCATGAGTATATAAATTAGCCTGCAATTATACCTTGATAATAGAGTAATAAATCATCGAGCTTCGGGTTAATGATAGACATCGACATCTCTAATCCTTAACTCCGACATTTTCGGTGCAGGATCTCAATCCCCCACCAACCACACTCAATGCGCAGACATCAATGTCGTGAGCGGTCGAGGATCACACGACCGAACAACACATATATAATCAATGCATAATGTGTAATAGGAAAAACTAGGTACTACTAGAAAATAATAACAAATATGTAACAGATGTAATAGAAATAACTGTTATAGTACTATATAGGTGTATTGGTTGGCCCATGTTTTGCAATACATTATGTTGAGATATGGCTTTAAATTATAGTTGCATATCGGGTATATACATAACTATGGGTTTATAAGTTCAAGTAGAGCATAACTGTATACTGTGTGGGCACGTAAATTAGTCCCTCCCCATACGCGCTAGTAATAATAGAGTAAAAACTCCCGTAAACTCATCGGATTTCAAGTTACATGTATCCATTAGCATCCTAAGAGCGACTCCAACAGATATGTTATTCTTATTGTGTAGGCTAATTACAGATTTTTATAAGAAAAATTGAACTCAATAGATATGTTAATGGTTTTTTAAAAAATAGCAAACATATTGTTCAATCTCAGTGGCTATAGAAAGCAAGCGAGGTTTGCTTTCCATCGCACGGAGAGTCATTGGAAATTTTCATGGGACCAGAAGTAGGTTCAAGGTAGTTGGTAACGTAGTAAGTTTTTAATATAGAAGATGAAAAATAGTAAGTTTGTTGGAAAACTCTTGGTTTATGTGGGATTCTATATTTGACAAAATAGCTAACTAGTAGAATTTGGCTACTTATTATGGGACATTTGTTAGAATTGCTCCAACAGCATCTCTAAGAGATTAGTCAAGTCTTTTTTCTAAAGCTAAATTTAGTTATTATTAAAGTTTAAAAAAAAAAAATGGACTATCTAAGTGACTCCAAATTTACGAGCCATACTTTACAAAGTTTATTGAAGTACTATAGTATTTTATTGTTAAATTCATTTTAAAGAGTAGTTAAAATTAGTAATTTTAGCTACTCATTTTAGCTAATATGTTGAAGAGTAGCTACTCATTTTAAAGTACTATAGTATTTTATTGTTAAATTCAAGTCTGTTGAATGACTCTAGCATTTTTTTATTAAATCCATTTTAATGAGTAGCTAAATCAGTAAATTTAGACCCTATTAGATTTATAAGTCTTGGACTCTTTTTTAAGTCATGTGGACTTTTGAAGAAAAAAAAAAAACTCTCAAGGAAGTTGTCCCAGGGGCTTTTAAATTCCTCAAAAAATTCACTCCTATTTGATTTTATAGGGATTTTTAGGTGCATTTTTTTTAGTCCCCAAAAAACTCTGAAGCTACTCGTTTTTTTTAGCCAATAATACTCCGTACGTCGAAGATGCTCTAAGACTGGCCCTACTTCCGACATGGTCAGGATATGCGGGTACGGGATTTGCCGGCGATCCCAATCCCACACCAGCCGCACTCAATGCGCGGACAGCAATGCCGCGCCACTGGACACTGGTGAAGCCCGGCCGGCGGTGGAGGATCACGCGCCCGTTGCGATTTCGCCGTCGTCCACCTGACCTCTCGGCCGCGGCGTGGCGGAGCCGCTCACCGTCCATCCAATCCACACCGGCAACCGGCGGCCTCGCTTTCACACGTTAATGCCCCCGGCCCCCGGCGATCAGAATTAAATAAGCACATGCACATGTGGAAAAAACGACCTGGACCGGGGCCCAGTCCTTGTGGAGACTGGAGGGTAGGTCGAGTCGACAAAAAAAGGAACGCCCAAGGCTGAGGTCGAAGCCCCAAAGGCCCAACAAGAAATTGACGCCAATTTTCAGAATCAGAATGGATGAGCTTCTGTTTGACTGTTTCCTCTCAAAATAAAAATATAGAGAGCTCCTGTTGCGCCCGAACAAACTTCTGTTGCGCCTCCTCGTCCTCACGCGGCAGGTAGGTATAACAGATTCCGTTCCATGGCTAGCCGCAGCCGCAAGAGAAACTGCATTGCATCATCGCCAAAACTGTCAGCTGTGCCTGTGAGCTGGGCCGCATGACATGGACATGGAGATATATACCAAACACAACGAGAAGAGTAAGTGCACGCAACGTTATTTTGTGGTTTGCTAGCATGCCAAACTCAAGAAGTCAAGGTAGAAGAGTAATTAAAATAAATAGACATATAAGCTTACCAATATATATATATATATAAATACACGGGACATAAGAAAAACGTGAAATCAGTACGTATAATAAACACCATGCACATGGTATGTATGCCCTTGTAATGGTATGTAGGACTACTTGCTGCAATTGGTTACATTGGTTACACTTGTAAACTAAGCAAGTGGGGTGAAAATTTCAGATGAGTATATAACATGGTTTGTAAAATAAACTGGGGGTAAAAATTTCAGAGAATTTTTGCAACCCCCAATTTACTCTTTACAGGTGCCACTTTTACTCCTCTGAAATTTTTTACTCGCTGCGGTTACATCAGACAGTGAGACAGCCATGTCAGACAGCATTCACATGTGGCAAACGAGGACAGAAAATTTTTACTCGCTGCGGTTACATCAGACAGTGAGACAGCCATGTCAGACAGCATCCTAAGTCCCTAAATAGATGTCATTACTCGCTTCAATTGTCAACGTTCTAAACTTCCGACAATTATATATTAAAATATATAAATATTTATGTAAAAGTAATTAGTATCATCGAAAAGATCTTTAAGTCTAGTTTTTAATAAATTTATTTGGAGATATAAATGTTGCACGCTATTTTACACAAACGCAGTCAAAAATAAAAAAATTTGGCAAACGAAGACGCACCCTATAGCTCACCGTAAGTCCTTCCGGCCAATCAGACAGCCATTTCTCACCTGCCTTTATCCCAACCATTGCCATACAAGCCGTCAGAGCTTAAGCCCTTCCGCCCAATCAGGCCTGCAGTCCGGACACAATGGCAAAGCTCATGTACTGTACATAGCTTGCCAGCACACGATGGTATCCAAAAAATCATCAGCTCACCTTGCACATGCGGCTTTCCTGAGCGGCTCAACGGACAGGATACGTTTGCATCGCTGGAGAAGCGCTGCACGTCGCCGTCCAGATCGATCTCCCCTGCCTACACTGTATAAATAGACCCCCAAGCTCCCTGCAGCATTCATCAAGCCCAAGCTCAGTGACCACCAAGCAGAGAGCAAGCCAGTGAGGTCTCTGAGAGTGAGAGCGTAGCCAGCCGGCCACAATGGCGGGGAACGCGCTAGCCAACTATGTCCAGGTCTACGTCATGCTCCCGGTAAGCTGTTTAAGAATCATGCATTGAAACTGCAGCATTATTAGCATACCACTACCAGTATAACGAACAAATGAAGAGACCTAAACGAATCTTGCCAATCCGAAAAGGAAAGATGAAGCTGAATGAACGATTTGCTACCTTTTTTTTTTTTCCCAACTATTGGATTCTGGCCCGGAACAGCTGGATATCATCACTGAGGACAACACGTTCGAGAAGGAGGACGAGACCAAGGCGCAGCTGAAGAAGCTGACGGAGGCGGGCGTCGACGGGGTCATGATCGACGTCTGGTGGGGGCTGGTGGAGGGGAAGGAGCCGGGGGTCTACGACTGGAGCGCCTACAAGCAGGTGTTCAAGCTGGTGCAGGAGGCCGGGCTCAAGCTGCAGGCCATCATGTCGTGCCACCAGTGTGGCGGCAACGTCGGCGACATCGTCAACATCCCGATCCCGCAGTGGGTGCGGGACATCGGCAACGACAACCCCGACATCTTCTACACCAACCGGGAAGGACTGACGAACATCGAGTATCTCACGATTGGAGTGGACGACCAGCCCCTCTTCCAGGGGAGAACTGCCATTCAGGTCAGCTGACTTAAAACTCCTGCCTCTTGTTGTAGGAAGAGCAAACTTCTCTGATCTTGATGAGTGTGACCTGAGGTCGATCTCTTCTCTGTCTGTGGCAGCTGTATGCTGATTACATGAAGAGCTTCAGGGAGAACATGGCAGATTTCTTGGATGCTGGTGTCATTGTGGACATTGAGGTAGGACTTGGCCCTGCTGGTGAGATGAGGTACCCGTCATATCCCCAAAGTCAGGGATGGGTGTACCCAGGCGTTGGAGAATTCATAGTGAGTTCTCTTTCCAAAAACACATATTCTTCCCTCTTCTTTGTTTGTTACAAAACAAAAGGGGATTCGTCTCCATGTGATGAACAAAGACACTCTTAATCTTGGTCCATGCGTTGATTTATGCTGGAAGCAATCACAAAAAATGAGGAAAAAGGGTATAAAAGTGTTTAAATCAAATAGACACTTGAATAAGGTAACAATTTGACTGATCAGGCCAGGGATGCCTTAAAAAGTCTGTGCTTGAAGCAAAGCCAAGACCACAATTAAGAACAAAACCGGATGAAATGAAATGCTTGATAAACTGATGACAAGGAATAAATAAAACAGGCTTCCTTCGAAGAAAATAAATAAAATAAGTGCCAACTAATATAAATATGTCATTACCAGCAAAAAGAGGACTACACTTTAAAGGCTACAATTTGTGTGATCTTGGATTTGTAAATACTGTAAACCTTTGCATATCTGCCACTGAGGGAACCCCCCAGATGAAAATTCAAAAAAAAAAAAAAGGCTACAATTGTTACTAAAGAAATAAAATAAAACTGCAGTGCTATGATAAGTACCTGAAAGCAGACTTCAAAGCAGCAGCAACAGAGGCTGGGCATCCTGAGTGGGATTTGCCTGATGATGCTGGGGAGTACAATGACACTCCGGAGAAGACCCAGTTCTTTGCGGATAATGGAACATACACGACCGACAAGGGGAAGTTCTTCCTCACGTGGTACTCCAACAAACTGATCAAGCACGCTGATAAGATCTTGGATGAAGCGAACAAGGTCTTCCTGGGATGCACGGTACAGCTGGCAATCAAAGTAAGTACCATGATGAATAACACCTGGCTTTAATTTTTCCCTTGATTTTAAAGTTGAACAAGCCTTTGCATATAACAATAATAAAGACACGAGGTTTATTAGAGGCTACAGCACAAACTAAGAACTAACCTATGGGTGAATTTGAAACATAGACAACACATGTGCCAATATTTGTTTGCAGGTCTCTGGCATACACTGGTGGTACAAGGTTCCAAACCATGCAGCTGAGCTCACTGCCGGATACTACAACTTGGATGACAGAGATGGCTACAGAACCGTAGCACACATGCTAACAAGGCATTCTGCTAGCATGAACTTCACTTGTGCTGAAATGAGGGACAATGAGCAGAGTTCAGAGGCGAAAAGTGCACCTGAGGAACTGGTTCAACAGGTTTAAGCCATTGGTCACTTTCTGTATTCTCCTTTAACGGATCACAAAAGGCACTTCTCAATTATTAACAAAATATTTTCGTGCAAACTATAAAAATGGCAGGTGCTGAGTGCCGGATGGAGAGAGGGCCTAAATCTGGCATGTGAAAATGCACTCAGTCGATATGATGCAACAGCTTACAACACAATCCTCAGGAATGCTAGACCCCAAGGCATCAACAAGAATGGCTCTCCAGAACACAAGTTGTATGGATTCACCTACCTCCGAGCATCTGATGAACTGTTCGAGGAAGAGAACTACACCACTTTCAAAACTTTTGTCAGGAGAATGCATGCTAACCTGGTGAGTAACACCCTTGAAAATCCAGACATTCATAATTGGTTTGAGCTACACACTGACAAAATATATAAAAAAATTTTCAGGATTATAATGCAAATATTGATCCAGTTAAACCATTGAAAAGATCAAAGGCAGAGATACCAATTGAAGAAATCCTAGCAGTAGCACAGCCAAGATTGGAGCCATTTCCTTTTTCGCTAAGAACACAGACCTACCAGTCTAAACACTCCAATGAGGCAATGATGCAATCTACAGGAAGGATCAGGAGACACTTTAAAAATCAAGATAAATATGAAGTAAGCCTACTGTCGAGTCAAACAGTAGGCTAGTAACTAAATAAAATGCTGTGTGCAGCATATTATGATCATGTATTACCCTAATAATCTTGTGTTGTTGAACCTGAGGCTTGATGATTATCTGATGAATTGTATAATAGCCTTGGCCTTCCTGTTGTTGTATTACCTTGAGGTAAGGAATAAAACTTGTGGCTTTGTGGGCTATTTATTGTGCCATTTGGAGAGTATGTGTGGTTGACAAGTGTTTGAAATAATAGTTATACATATGCACAATTTGGAAGCCATAAAAATAAATCATTACACAACATCAAGAGAATAATAACGATGGAAAAATAATAATCAAAACAAGTAGTTGGCTGTACAAAGTGATGTACAAAACGAAATGATGTTATAATAAAAGAATAAAATGTGCTGTGAAGCTTAAGAGAGCACCATGGTTGTAGATGATTTGGACCATCTATTTCCTATGTGTCGGTTTTATGTGTACGTTACAAAGAGACAACAATCCGGAATGCAATATCTATCATTAGAAAGTAAATAAACCTTTCGTTTTTTTTGCGACCACGCCTTAGCGCGTTTTTTAAATAAACCTTTCATGTAACTGAAAAAAAAAAAAAAATTTGCTTCGCCTCAACACCAAAGCCAAAGATGTCTCAAATTGGCAGAAACGTGTACTATGTATTGTGGACCATCATGCAACCAGTGCTCGAACTTGAACCAAAAAAAAAAAGGATCGAACCAGAGGATCGACGGATCAACCACGTGGTTAGTGGATCCGTGAAGGTGGCCATTGAACACCCTTCCAATCTGGTGCTCAAACTCAGACACGCAACTCCTTTGTTAAAAGCCTGATTACCTGACATTGTTTGCTTAAAGAAAATATTAGGCCCAGTCCTAGAAAATGCTACAAGATTTGTTTGCTGATTCATCAAGAGAAGTATTGTCTTTGGAGTAAGGTGAGAAACAAGGTAGCAGAGCAACAACAACGACCTATTTCAATTCTTCCAGCTCAGTGACCTTTACTAGGGTACCATGTATGCTATTTGATTACTGATAGGGCAACTAAATTCAGGCTATATGAATCCTTGTGAAATGGAAGGACGGAGTGCCAGGGAGGAACACCACTATTTCAGTTTCAGTCATAACTGACATGCTGTAGGTAGGTAGAGCAGAAAATGTTAACATGGCTGATCCCACCCTAGTTTAGCAAATCACAGAAGTACAACATGGAATGGAACATTGTCAAAAAAAAAAAAAAAAAAAAAAAAAAAAACATTGTCAAAAAAAAAAAAATGGAATGGAAAAATAAAAATAAAAATCCCTACATATTGTGGCTCACACCTATCCGTGCCAGATATCATATTGCTTTTGATATACTGAATATCTCATATAGCAACTTGAGTGTTACAACCAATTAATACGGTGATATGCTGTGACTGAAGGTTAACGCTACTGCTTCAGTTAAGCGCTAGCAGGCCACAGTGGTCAGTGCGGGCACGCACGGGCCTCGAATTCGATTCGATTGATCAATGGAACTACTCGCAACTCATGATTCGGGATCGAACTACGTGATCTTAACAACAACGAGGGTGTGGTTTTCAGCCTGGGACCAGCGCGGCCGACTAACCTGCGTGACGGCGCGCGTGGGCTCGGTAGCGACTCGCGAGCTCGCCTGCGCCTTCGCCCTTCGAGCTCCGCGCCCACCACTATACTCGGCGCTCAGCGCTCGAGCCGAGCATGGGAGGCGGCGCTGCCGCCGCAACCGGCCGGCCACTGCGAGAAGGCAGAGTTTTTTTTTTGTTTTTAATTTAACATACTCCCTCCGGTCCCACAACAAAATTCGTCGTTTTTTTTACTTTTTAACTTCATGTTTGACCATCCGTCTTATTCAAAATATTTATATGAATCATAAAATAAATTAATCAATATTTAAGTATTTTCATTGATAAAATAAGTCATAACAAAATAAATTATATTTATGCAAAAAAATTGAATAAGACGCGCAAGATCGAATAAGATTTCGGATCTAATCCGCGGCTGACAAACTCCGGTGGGACGGAGGGAGCAGAAGGCAGAGGATTGTTCGTCAGGCTCAGGCGGTTGGGGTCTGCGGTCTCAGGTCTGCCTCGCCTCTCTCCGGGAACGGGCCCAGTGTATATTCCGATCGAACGGTCCGGGACACCAAAGGGGAGCATCAGCAAGTCATCCGACGGCTCCAACACTAGTATATTACAATCAGATTTTTACAATGGTTGTAGCTCAAATTTTAAACCCCTGTAAGGTACTCCCCTCCGTCCCTAAATAGATGTCATTCTCGCTTTTAGAAGTCATCGTTTTTCAAACTACCGGCAATTATATATTAAATTATATAAATATTTATGCTAAGTAATTAGTATCGTTGAAAAGATTTTTAAGTCTAGTTTTTAATAAATTTATCTCGAGATATAAATGTTGTGCGTATTTTCTACAAACCTAGTCAAAAGTTGAGAAAGTTTGACCGCACGCACTCCATAACGACATCTAAAAAGGGACGAGAGGAGTAAGCGTCATCTCTCATTTGCTCGCTTCACCACTGGTTAGGAAAGACATCGCCGTTTGCGTAGCGCTCGTTCGTGGGGACATGGATCCGGTGCGTGGCTACTACTACTGCAAGATACTCCCTCTGTCCTTAAATGTTTGTCTCTAGAAAACCGTGTTTCCCCACAAACACGTTTTCCGGACGACACACATAAAGGGACGGAGGGAGTAAGCGAGTAGCAGCATGTTAGCCCTCCAAGCAACCATCAATGGCTAGGATGATAGTCTTTTTTCTCTCTCATTTTTTTCTTCCCCATGTGCTATCGGTCTAAGCGCTTATAATTTAGAACGGAGAGTATTAAAGAGCCATAATAACACCTCCATTTTTGTTCAATTTTGACCCAACCATTCGGCACACTCGCTCGCGCCAGCTCAACTCACATCTCTCCACCTCACTTTTGTCGTCTCATGTACAATGTCATCGTTGCTCTAGTCTCATGTGCAGCGTCGTCGTTCATATGAAGTAGTCTGTGTCTCCTCCTCCCAGGCCGTGTATCGCATTTTTTTCGAGAAGTTGATGGACCACCATGTTCTTCCAATACACGTGGCATGTTTGCTAGTAATATGTAGTCGCTCTACGGGTAGAATGATTTTTAAAAAATTGTTCCGCCAGGAAACGACTTTAGGTAAAGTCACATGGGGAAAATAATTTTGTTTTCACGTAAGCATATATGTTGCAAAATTATTTGAATGGATCGAAAATATTTTGAGATTTATTGGTCTAGGTATATTTTCGTATTTTCAACATATATGCTTCGTAGTGGTACTGTATATCTTTTAATGTTCATACTTGAGTTTGGCACTGTAAGTGATTCACAAAAAAATAGCGCTAACTCTAATGTGCTACTGCTCTTTTCCCTCCAAAAACAGACCGATAGCAGTAGCACATTGGTGACAAAGAGAGAGAGAGAGAGAGAAGGAGCTTTCATTCTAGCCATTGATGGTTCCTTGGATGGTTGAGATGTTGGTACTGCTTATCTTACAGTTGTAGTAGCCACTGCACCGGATCTCTGTCCCGTTCGTGGAGTGAATTACGCACTAGGTTCTGATGACTTGGGCGATGATGGAGGCATGGCATTGGCCATGCTCGGCAATCCCATGGAGTTCAGCATGGCTCGAAAAGGCGGAGATTCGGGGATGATGGAGGCACAGTCATGAAACTCGGGAAGCCCATCAAGATTTGACGACCCTGAACTCTAAACCCTACACCAATTTTATATTCAAAATTTGGCATGTATTATTCAAAATGTAATATACTCCATTCATTTTCTTTATTATTACGTTTGCTTTATTTTTTGACTAGCTCATTTTTGAACTAATATTAGCATCTAATACTCTATTTTACTTTGGAAGTGTATTTCATAATTGATTTAATGGTACACCATTATCATGGACCATGAATGTTAGTATTTTTTAATATAATTTTGTTCAAACTTCAATTCATTTAACTAATAAAAAAAGTGAGAATTGTAAAATAAAAATAAACGGGAGGAACAGAAATGACGGGTGTATATCCTTTGGAGCATGGGGATTTCTTTATTTTTTTTCTTACGGAGGAAACTGCTTGAACTCGAGTCCTTATTGCAAGAAAGACACTAGGATGTGGAGACTGGTCCTATTACCTATGACTGGGGATCAAACATTTGTAACACAAAGAAAAGCATACTCCCAGCTTTAGGGATCTTTAAAAGCCTCCCCCTTTACAACAGGCTCCGGTCCTCGTACAAATTGTGTGATGTGCAAGAGAGGGACTAAGGAAAACATGTCTCTATTTGTTTTTTGAATGTCCCTTCAGTGGTGATTGTTGGAGTTCTCTATCAATTAATTGGGACCTTACTCTCCAACCACTGGATATGTCGATAGAAGCAAGAACAGCTTTTGGCAATTGCATCTTTAGTGAAATAACGATCACTGCCTTTTGGGTGATCTGGACCATCAGAAATGGAGGTATATTCGACAATAAAACCCAAAAAAAATGTAGTCTTGAAAGGCAAACTTTGAAGAACTTGGCTAGTTTGTATCAACTATCAAGGTCAAGCAAAAAAGTTGAGAGGAGCTCTAAATCTGTGGAGAGAGAATTTTACATAGCTTTGGGTTTTTTTTTTTTTCTCTTTTGATGCGCTCTGTAACTAATGTTTTTGTACATTCTTTCTGCATGTACATACATTTATTTTATATATATATGTACAATATAAGTAGGGGCCTCCCTGACACAAAAAAAAAAAAAAAAAAACGGAGAGCGCTCCATATGAAATTCGTATGTTTCGGTCCTAAACACTCTACACTATTGGCAGGTTCTACATAAGGCACTTGATTGAGTTGCTTGGTCCAAAATAAATATGCGAAAATGTTCCTTGTGTTATATTTTTGAAGTCACTCCTTGTGTTATTGACCGCTGCTACCGACCAACAACGCAACAACGCAAGGGCATGCAGAGAGTGGTCATGAGAGCTGGCTGACACGTGTCATTTCCCCATTGGCAGTGGCGCAATCCTGAAAGGAGGCCACGCGGCCACATGGCGCTCACACACTGGCCATCAACTTATCCAGCCAGATAAGGTGGCGCCTGCAACTGCGAGCGACATATATCTTTGCCACTCATGACTTGCTCCACCGAGGAAGCGCACTCACGCAGAGAAAAAGCTCGGAGCTGACTGAGATGGCACAAGCCATGGCGTCGATGACCGGCCTCTCGCAGGGCGTTCTGCCCAGCAGACGCGCCGCCAGCAGGGCCAGGACGGCCGTCGTCGTCAGGGCGTCCGCTGAGGGAGAGGCCGCGGCGCAGGCGGCCAGCCGCCGCGCCGTGCTCGGGCTGGTGGCCACCGGCATCGTCGGCGGCGCCTTGTCACAGGCTGTGCACGCTGCCCCCGTCAATCCCATCAAGATCGGAGCCCCGCCGCCGCCCTCCGGTGGACTCCGTGAGTGCCTGGCCTGCTCGCCCTCATATACAGTAGCTTTGTTTCCTTTTATATATGTTTAGAATTTGAGACGCTTCCACCAAAGCTTTTCATATACATCTTGATCGCGAGTTCAGAATCGTTTGGAGCTGATTTGTAAGGCTTTAGGCTCAATTTTCAGCATAAATTAAAAACATTTATATTTCAGAATCATTTGGAGCTGACATGCCCACTTCTGACTTGGTATGTCACAGCCGGGACTGAAAACTCTGACCAGGCGAGGGACTTCGGCCTCCCCCTTGAAGGATCGGTTCTACCTGCAGCCGCTGCCGCCAGCGGAGGCGGCGGCGAGGTGAAGACGTCGGCGCAGGACATCATCAACCTGAAGCCGCTCATCGACAAGAAGGCGTGGCCGTACGTCCAGAACGACCTCCGTCTCCGGGCCTCCCCTACCTGCGCTATGACCTCAAGACCGTCATCGCATCCAAGCCCAAGGAGGAGAAGAAGAGCCTCAAGGAGCTCACCGGCAAGCTCTTCAGCACCATCGACGACGTAAGTTAAACCCATTGATCACTGATCTATCTGGGAGCAATTCAATTTTTTTACAAGAACTGTGGCAATAACACGTCAGCTTCTCTTCCCGTTTTGGCAGCTTGACCATGCCGCGAAGATCAAGAGCACCCCAGAGGCCGAGAAATACTTCGCGGCAACCAAAGATGTGCTCGGCGATGTTCTCGCCAAGATAGGCTAGATGGAAGATAACAAATGGGCTAATGATGGCCATTTAATTTCGAACTTGTGTTTGTTCATATGGAGCCGGCAATGTACCATGTTCTGTTGATATTATATCGGCAAGCATAACTATGCTATCCTCAGTTCTTGTTTTTTTTTTTTTTTCACGATCGGGCCATTCACCCTGAGTTCTTGAGACAAATACCGTTGCGAGCTGATGAAACAATCGGAAACAGATACCAACAACCTTAATTCATGATGGGTCATCAAACACATGCCTCCTGATAAGCCTCTGATTCAGATGGTTTTAATAGACTCTTTCTAAAAAAAATGTTGTGACATTATAAAAAAGATATATGCACTCTGTCCTTTGATTTCTTCAATGGCAGTAAGTCTGGAAGCCATCAACAATTCATTCATCATAATGGTCCCTAAAGCTTCCCAAAAGATTCTTCAATGGCAGAAAGTCTGAATGAATTGTTGATGGCTTCATCATAATGGTGTGCTAGGCAAGCTGTGACAAGGTGATCACCAATTCATTCATCATATGACTGTGACAAGCCATCAACAATTCATTCATCATAATGGTGATCACTTTTCACCACTTCTTTTTGTGACAAGCTGTCTATTCCATCTTTTGAGCTAGATCAGTTCCCCAATGTCCAGTATGTTGATGACACTATCCTAGTCACGAAAGCTTCCCAAAGAGAGCTGTTCACTTTAAAAAGGTCTACTAGAATCCTCACAATTGATAGGTGAGAGTTAATTACAAGAAATCTTGCCTTGTTCCTTCAAAACACTATGAAAAAGCTGAACTCCTTACTGGTGTCTTCGCCTGCAAATTAGAATCTTTGACCTTCACTTACCTTGCACAACAAAACCTTGTTGAACACTTCGGTTCCATTATGATCAAAGTTGAGAGGAGGCTCACAGCAACTTCCACCTTCCTGACTCATATAGGAAGGCTTCAGCTAGTTAACTCGGTTCTCTATTCTTGTCTTCGGAGAGGTTCTGATTCTAATGCAACGCCGAAACCTTTGGTGGCTTGAGTTAAATGTTCAAAGCCAAAAAGAAATGGTGGGTTGGTAATTATCAATCTTAGGAGTCAGAACAGGATCCTTCTTTTGAAGCATCTGTACAAATTTTATAATAAGAAGAATATCCCATGGGTGAAGCGGATCAAGAATGCCTATTATTCTCATGGCCTAGTGCCCGGTGCCCCATGCCTCGTCTGATAGGGGCTTCTTATGGTGGAAGGATGTCCTGAAATTATGTTACATGTCCAAAGGATTTGTGAAGTGCAATACTGGGGATGGTTCCGTGATGCTTTTCTGGTCTGATCTTTGGAAATGGCAACATTCTGGAATCCAAATACAGGTCTATTCCTCTGCTACAAATAAGAACATCTCTGATGCTAAGTTTCTGTCTAATAACACACTTTTTAGGCTTATCTGCCCTTATCAGGCATTCCAAGAATTCCAATCCAAGACTGAATTCAAGCTCTGCATGTTGATCAGATTTCAACATGTTGAATCTGAGATAAAAATTGGTCATGAGATGAGTCGCAGCATAACAGGCAAGTGTGTCATAGTTATGCACCCAAAAAAACGAACACCAGATCACTCGACGCTACAAGCTAAACTACCAATGAATTCATTTCGGCATTTTGCTAATCTTCAATCAATATAGGAATGGAACAGAAATGAGCTAGTAGTTGTCAGACCTCTAGCCAATTTAGCATTGATCGTGTATTCATGTCAAGCATTATTATTTCGACAATTCAGTTAAGCTGCAGAAAATAGATAGATTCTACAAGACAAACTAACCCACAATTCCGGCCCTTGAGTTTTCAACAATTATACAAAGTTTCCATCACGTAACAAGTGCTTACAACAGCAAGATGTATTGATATAAAAAAATAGAACATACGCTGGCTTAACATACATTGCTGCTCCTAAAAATGGGGGTACAGTTAGTGCACAAGAAACTTAACCCACTTTATATCAAGTAGTAAGCCTTCCGTTATTTGCCCAGGGACATCCAATGATTTGCTGCCTCCTTTGATCTACAAAAAGGATTACCATAAGCATATAGAGGCCTTTTATATAGATAACTACAACCAGGCCTGCAGCAAAACTAAAATCAAAGTACATAATAATTAGCAGAAACAGTGGTTGTGAAGACACATTATTTACTATAACAGAAGAAAGGCTTCAAATATCAAGGGGGAACATCCTATCTGGATCAACAAGGAATCTGAACACAGTAAAAATATATATAATATAAACCAAATGGACTTTAACTTCATAACTGATTAAAATGCACCAGGAGTCCCTAAACCTGTTTAGGGGTGTCATCGCTAAAGTACTAATTTGCATATATGGGCACCAAAACTTGCTAAGGATTTCATTCGAGATCACATCTCTCTTTAGTGTTGATCAGCCTACTTGGCATCCAAACATCTCCCTCTCCATGTTATAGTATGCCACACGAGAAAGTATATGCTGATTAATGATATTTGGGCATCACAGTGACATAAATAATAGTTTAGGGAACCATATCTGGTAAAATGGACCTATGTTACACCCCCAAACAAGTTTGTCAATCATTGCTGCACTTTAGCCAATCCATACCTTAGGTACTGAACAAGTAAACGTACAGACAAGCTTTCGAGAAACTAAGTGATGATAATTTCATAGAAAAAAAGGTCCAGAATCATATTTACCATTCAAGACAGGCACATAGGTTTAGGCTCAGACTTTCGCAGCAGCAACAGATACCTCTTCCTTTGTATCTGTGACTTCACTCGTTTGGTCAACACCACCACTACTTGCTTCTAGCTGCCTTTGCTTTGCCAAAGCTTGTCTTGCTTCCCTACGAAAGTCCCTCTTGGCAGCACGAACCTCGTCAAAGCCCTCTTTAATCTTAGCCTCTTCCTCGGGAGGGAAGAATCCTACTTTCATTTCGGCCAAATCTGAATACATCTTTTCAATCTTTGCTTTCCACACTATCCCCATCTCAGTATCCATTTTATTGTAAGGTGTCTTCAGGAGGTATTCATCTATCCCACCAGCTTTGTCAATGCAATCAAGTGCATGTGTGGTAACCTTGACTCTAATGTGTCGGTCATGAATATAGCTGAAAAGACGCTTCTCTGAACATTTGGCTTCCATGATCGCCTTGATCTAAATAAGTAAAAAGATAATCCAATAAGATGATTATAAAAACAGTATGACACCTCAGATTTGCAAGGTATAAATAAATTCAGTCACTACAAGAAAATCTTAGCGAATGTCATTGTCATGGAAATTTAACTAAAAGGGAATCATTTTAATGTCATACTGCAGAGGATCATATTCTGCCTAAGGTTTAAGAATCTGCCATTTTAAATAGATAAGGCAACGATGCAGGTCTTAACATTATCTCTATTAAGAGACGGAAGTGTAGAGGCCAGAATAATCCCCAGATACATCTAGTGTAGAATGGGCCCACAGACCCAAACCTATGTGCTTCAGTGAATGGGTCAATCAACCAGCTGAATATGGATACTGATTTAATATATCCTATCAAGACATTCCTCCAAAAAAACTATTGACTTACATGTGAAGACAAAAGGCAACAGATACAAATGGAACATATTATTTATTTACAAAGTGATGAAAAGCAGATGAAAAATAATGTTGCACTGGATGTTTGTGTGTGTTGTAATTCTCTTCTTTTAATGCAATGAATGTTGCACCGGATGTGTTAAGACTGTGATGGTAAGATCATGTCATCATGAGAGAATGAGTTGCAAGGTTATGGGATTATTATTTTCAAGATGGCTGATGGTTTTAACCTAATTGGAGGAATCTATGAAATAATCAAGTCGTGTGGTGTGGCATTGAGGGCATGTTTGTTCCTGGGCAATCCCCTCGCCACGCAGAGTGAGGCAAGGATAATTGTTTGGTACCTAGTGTGAGACTCACTCACTTTGCCTGGCAACCTCACCCAGCTAGGCAAGGAAATCGCTGCCCGTGCAGAAGAGCCAAATCTGCTCTCGTAAGCAAGCAAGGTTGTGCCACACATCATATGCTTCCTCAGAGCAATCTCGCAGCGGTGGAGGTCAGCCTTAGCTTGAAATACCGAGGCCAAAAATTGAATTGTTACACAAAACGAAGCAAAAAGTGGTCAAATCAATGATCAGGTGGACAAATCGTAAAAGATTGGAGAAAGATCTCTGCCTTGCTACCATTATCTGTGTCAGAGACAGTCTTGAGAGGGATGCACGAGAGCCAGTGAAGCACATGGGAAAGTTGAGGCGGCGCAGATAACGGAGGCGCGCTGGTCTGACGCTGCTGGCCATGCTTGTCGTCATGCCCGTGCTCACATAACCATGGTCAGGTTTTGGTGCTGCATTTCATTTGGGATTTGATTTGGTGGGAGGTTGAAGAGACGGGAAGGGGGGAAAGGGGGTGAACAAGGTTTTGGTGCTCACATAACCAAATATCACAACATTTTTTGCCACAACTTGCTCAGCGGTTGGGCAAAGGTTGCATACAGCCTGCCTAGCCTACACTAGCAAAAGATTCAAACACGCCCTAGACAGCAGGAAAAAACATGCTGGTAAAGTGGCACCTCATTCACCCTTTCAAGAATTTACACTAACAGAAGGGAGTACAAAATAGGCCCATTTTGTCTAGCGAGAACAGGCTTCTGTAGCTCCCAATGTTTGCATCAATGGCATCGACTAGCACATTTTGTTGCATTGGACAGACCAGAAATTATGTTCATATGATCCAAACTACCAATGACAAATGTTCCCAAAAGTGCCTGAATCTCTATTCCATTGCTCCAGGAAGTAATAATAATAAGAAAACTGTTTTCGCCAGACAAGTAGAACTCCCAAAAATGGTAGGCCACACGGGAGTGGGAAACTGGACAATGCATCCCTGCTCTCCCAGATAGTGGTCACCTTTGACCTTGATCATGCACAATGCCTTTTCTAGTTTTACAAAATTTGTGCATTTTACTTCAGGGACCAATTCTTTCCGTCATTCCAGGTCGATGCATCCTAAGTTTCCAAAGCAAGATTGAAACTGGAGTCTTCATCATCCAAGCCGCTAACTCTAAACGCAATCACAAAATCTGAATCCTCATTTCGGCAACCGAGCATCTCAATTTCTCCAGACATAGCCTACTCGTATGGATCAGGACAAGGGTTAAGAGGAGAAATGACTCACTTATTGCCGCCATCCTCGGAGACCTTGTTCCCGAACCGTATGTGTCGCCCGGCGAAGATGCCGCGCTTGGCCCGCCCCATGACGACATTGCTGTCGGGCAGCATGTCCTTCACCGACTTCATCAGCTCCGCCGGCAGCTTCCCCTCGCCGCCGACGCGCCGCACCACCTTCTTGTACATCTCCCGCGCCCGGAACGACATCTTCCCCCTCCTCTAGTCCCCTCTTGCTACGACGGCGGCGCCGGCGGGCGGTTGCCTACCAAGGTTTTGGTGCCTAGGGCGGAGTCGCGGAGAGATGCTTCCACCGGCTGGCGCTAGGGCTGCAGTATTGGGCTTTGGGCCGTTTGTATTAGTGTTGAATGGGCCTGATAGGTTCCCAGAAAAAAAACAAATTGAGATAATAATGTCCAGGAGATTTTTGTGATGTAAAAAATATAAACCAATTATTCCCGGACTATACAGAATAATATTTTCCCTTGAATATCCATAAAATACCATTACTTTAAAAGTTTCATTTAAAAGAAGAAGAAATTATATTCAATTTACTAATGGACCATGATATGCGTTACAAAAGAGAAATCGATATGGTGCCTTTGTATCCAATCATGAGGGAGGGCATGTAATGTTTTAATGTTTCATGGTTACGAACTGATTGATTATTTGAATTCAAAAAGAGGCTCAACCGTTCTTCATGGAAATATTTTTGATGGGTGCTTGGTGCATTTGGAATGAAAGAAATAATTTCATCTTCAATGGAAAACCTCCCTCTCTTTTGAAAGCAGCTTTTAAAAAGAGGTTGTTGCTCACCTTATTGGAATAAAACCTGCCCTTCACTACTCCATCATGCTTTGGCTAAATGCCCTGTAATTAGCTTCTTGTTTTCTTTGTTTCAGTTTTCCTCTAACCTCTGGTTAGATTTTGTAAGTTTCTCTTTACTCTTTTTTATCCTTTATTCATATATTTGCCGCCCGGGGGCTCTGTCCCATGGTTTCAGTTCAAAAAGAAAAACCTAATATGGTAGTCTTACATATAATCCAAATTATAACAATGGGGCTCCGATCCAACGGGTCCTTAGTTTCGCAAGTTATTGAATTGGTTGGGAGCGAGCCAGACTTTTAGCACCTATAATTCCTATAACCTGGTCTCACCTGAGTTATGAGATAATGGTAATGAAGGTTAACAATCATGTTTTAATCAAAATTCGGTGATATAATCTGATTATTATAATCAAATTACAAGGTATAGAGCGGTAATGTGTCGGCAAATGCAAAGGTTGAGCCATTAAAGTGAAAAAAGAGGTCATTGAAGCAATGGTTAAATTTCCTACAACCAACTTAGCCGTCCTAGTCAATTCACGGTGGGCAGTGTCAGCAAATGCACTTGCCATGGTTTCAAAATGGAAGTTGCTTTTGTTTTGCCTGGACTAAACCATTTTAATTGTGTCCTACTTTAAGGGCTACTTTGAAAACTCATAAGGCTCTTATTAGTCAAACACAGTTCGTATGGCACCCTCTATGTGTACTTTGTTTGTTGTTAAAGGAAAACGTCAAACATGGTGATAAGCTCAAACGAACATGGTCTCGACACGTGGGTAACTTTCTCCACTTGACACATACAATTGGAAGCGGGTTTCTCGCAGCACATTCCATATAAACAACGGCTACAACTGCTGCAGTAGTTGAAGCGAAGAGCCCAGCTGGCTTTACACTGTGTTGTGTATGAGGATCGTATGAAATTCAGATGAAATGTGAATTAAAGCACTTGTGGTTGACAAAAGTTTGAGAGCACTGCCTATGGCAAAAGGAAAATGCGAGATCAAATTATATTGTTACACTACTATGAAAAAAGGTTAAAAAAAAACGACATGATCCATTTGTTTATACTTTCTTTTTGTGGCTTGCTATTACTCGTAATGATAGCAACGGAGCATGTCGGCTCACCCTTAACCACAACGTCTCTCTTTTCGTTAAGCGCGCGCAGACACCTGGTACTGGTAGCCGCTTTCTGCAGTGCTCGTGACGCGGAATGTGTAAAGAAAACCAAAGCCGAAACAGAGAGCAGGGATAAAGAACATCAAAAGCAGAGACCCGGACACCGGAGGAGGCATCTCACAATTCACAAGTCACGACAGTCCAATTCAGTCTCTGCACTGTCACTGCGCCTCTGTTCTCACTTCTCAGCATCCCAAGGAGAAGAAAAAAACTTGCCCGGATCGAGATAGGGGAGGAAGGACAGAGAGGAGGAGGAGAAGCTGAACGAACCATGGCGAGAGCAGAAGCGGTGGTCATCTGCCTCCTGGTCCTCGCCATGGACGTCACCGCCGGCGTGCTCGAGTCCACGCGGAGAAGGCTCAGAACCAGGCAAAGTTCCTTCTCCTCCTTTTTCGGTGTACCGGGAAGCGGGGCCTTCGTATTCATGCTCATGCTGCCCGGCCAGCTCACCTGGTGCGGGGCCATGATTGCAGGGTAAGCACCTGCGTATCCTGTTCATCGAGTGCCGGCAGCCGGTCCGTCGGGCCTACGAGCTCGGCATAGCGGCGGCCGCGGTGCTCGCGGCGGCGCACGCCATCGCCAACTTGGCCGGCGGCTGCGCGTGCGCCTGCTCCGGCGACAAGCTCCGCCGGGCGTCGCCCAACCGGCAGATGGCGTCCTTCGCCTTGGTCCTCACCTGGTACGTTCCGTTCCATGCTTGCCATGACATGAGCGGCCAGCCACAGATTCTTGCATGCATTCTCCACTCCAAACGCTGGATTTTGCTTTACTGACAAGCGATTCTTCATTCTTGTCGTGCGTGCCTGTTGTGTTGAGCAGGATGGTCCTCGTCGTCGCGCTCGCGCTGCTGGTGCTCGGCGCGCTGCCCAACGCGAAGCGCAAGCTGGCCGAGTGCGGGGTGGCGCGGCACCGGTTCCTCTCCATCGGCGGCGTCCTCTGCTTCGTCCACGCGCTCTTCTGCGCCGTCTACTACGCCTCAGCTAGCGCCGCGGCGCGGAGGATCGCCACGCCGCCGCGCACGTGTAGCTCGTCAATCGGTCCACCTGCTCCAAGACTGTATCTGTATCGTACGTGCTCTTGTGCTTGTGATGATCGATGCTTGAACAGAAGACATATACATACCGCTTGTGTATTGCTCAGATAATCCCATATCTTCGCCACCGCGAGATCAAATGGGATGTAATTGTGCCTGGTTTATCATGCATGGTTGTTGGTATGTTCGCCGTACGTGTCAGTGAAATCTTTCACGAACTCGATAGCACGATGTTTCCACAATGGTCTCGATCAGCACCAATCGAGAATGGGTTGAGTTGACACAACATTCATAAGATCTGCTCCGTGTGACTTTTCCGTCCGGGATCGCCATAGGTATAAGATGGAGGTGGCCAAACGAGCGGTACGCGTACGGCACGGCCAGGATGGCGTTTAAGATCTTGTTTGCTATAGCTTTGTTTTATTAGTGGAGTATGTGTTTGCAGTCTCATTTGTAGAGTTGAAGCTGTTTTGAAAAAAGTTTGATAAATCACTTACGAAGGGAGCTGAAAGAAACTGTATTTTTATGTGAGGCAAGCTTCACCTCTTGAATCTTCGATGGAATGATTCTGTTGGAGGAGCGGGTGATTAAAGCCTTGTTCGTTTCATCCCTGTTGGACCTGTTTCATTCCAAGCCGGGAATAATTAATTTAAAAAGAGACTCAACAAGAGACCGGGATTTATTTTGAACCGGAAACTAATAATAACAAAATAGACTCATGATAGATACAACAAGTGACCAGGATTCGATCTATGAGTCAAGAGATGTGGAATTAATCCCGGTCTCTTGTTGTACATATTATGAATATATTTTCTTGCAATTAGTTTTTGGCCCGAAATGAATCAAAGTCTCTTGTTAGATTTATTATTCCCGGCCTAGAACGGAAAACCTGGTCCAACTAGAATCAAACGAACAAGGTCTAAACCGGAAGCAATGGAGAGGGAGGTTTTCTAGTTCCCAACCAGTAGTGTAAATGAGAAAACGATTCTCTTCTACTCCTCACCAGAATCCAATTGCATTTTAAACGTTTGGTGATGATCCACTCATCCACAGAAAAAAAGAATCCACTCCGAAGAAGTTCAGAGCGGAGCTCTACTAATTCGGCTCCTAAATTTTAAGTGCCTTTACTTGAAAAGATGTTCTATTTTAAGTTGTTTGGCAAATATCATCTCCAAAAATTGCTGAGAAGTTGTGCGAAAAAAGTGCAAGCCTGGCACGTTTGGGCCCGAAGAGCTTGTCATGTTAATGCCCGTGGTTAGCTTAATTTGTTCCTGAGGTACCACCTAATGGGCTTAATATGAGCCCTGAATAAAGTTGTACATAGAGACACTACCAGAGCACCGACATCGTCGTTCCCACTAATTGACATAGTGGGCTGCTCGAGGCCATTCATGGACCTCAATCGATGCAGGTATGTGTTTGCAGTGCAATCCTGATTTGCTCCTATCGTACCACCTAACGGGCTTAGTATAAGGCCCAAACAAAGTTGTACATAGAGACCTACTAGTGCCGAGGGCACCAACGTCGTCGCTTCCACTAATTGACATAGTGGGCTGCTCGAGGCCATACATGGACCTCAATCGATGCAGATATCTGTTCGCGGTGCAATCCTGATTTGTTCCTGCCGTACCATAACGAGCTTAATATGAGGCCCGAACAAAGTTGTACATAGAGACACTACCAGTGTCGAGGGCACACATCGTCGTTTCCACTAATTGTAGTGGGCTACTCAAGGCCATACATGGACCTCAATCGATGTTCCAGGCGCTAGGAAGAAGACGTTGAAGATGTAATATTGCCATAAATGGGTGCACCAAAGCATTGGGGAGAAGATGCAAACGGTTGCACCACGTGCTCCCCAAAACCCGATCGACACTCTCAAATAATTGTCGCAGACGAGGGCGGTGGTTCTAGAGGCCTGTTGTCCAACGCCCTATGCACGCATGGGATTGGATCGGGGATGGACTGAACAACTCAATAGAGAGAAAGAGGATGTACGTGTTTCTATGTCGTATGCGAAAAGTTTTTTTAGTGTACACCTATCTTCTCTTAGGGCGGTCCCTTTTCTATCATTGCTCGTGGAGGCAGATCTCCTTATGCTCCTAGGCGGTGAGATTAAGTTCGAGGAAAGGAGAGTTTGCACCGCTGTGGTGACATTTCGCACAACTAGATCTCCAAATCCAAATATGATAGTGCGCCCCTGCTCGTAACTCGTACTTGGGTTTTAGGAACCTAACGAGCGTTGGGGCATTGTCTAGTTCTAGGGTGGATGTACATTGTAACTTGAAAATGGATTTTGGGGGTTGGGCATATTTAAGTTTTATTTTTCTTGTGTGTGTGTGGGGTGTGGGGGGGGGCGAAGCATGTCGCACCCATCCTTGGCATATGTCTCCATAGCTATTGGAAATGCGAGGTGGAGAGGAAGAGGCATCGTTGACATTTACTGCACTAAAACCACTAATGATAAGGAGGCAACAATTATTTTCCGGAAAGTTTTTATTGAATTCAGGTGTGTTTGACGATGGGTTAGTAGAAGAACACCCTACATAAATTCTAATTTCTTGAATACCAAGTGATGGGGTTGATTAACATTGATTACAACTCGATGTCTATTCGTTTTAGCGTATTTCAGATAAAGTGCAAAAGAAAACCAGGAGTAATTGCTGATTAAGCTGTATTTGGCAATTGTATCTCCACATGGTCTAGTCATTCAAACTATCTTGAGGCGCAGTTACTATACATTATTTAGGTGAGTGATCCCTAAGGCCAAGCAATTAGATTTCCACATTCATGATGCACATATATGTCAAAGGACTTGAGCAAGAGGTATATCATGGTGATGCAATCGAAAATGACATATAGCTATCATCAATGTAGAATATGATAACATAGTTTTTGACACCTTTTCTAATTCTATTGATTATATTGTAAAAAAATTACAAATTCATATATGGCCGGGAGAGAAGCCAACATAGAGTGTTAATCAAAGCTATTAATACAACAAAAGTTACTTGCATCATTCTCTTAGCCCACCTATCTAGTAGTTAGCTAGCTAGTAGTTAGCTTTTCGTAATTAATACATGAATCACTTGTCTCTCTCGTAGAGTTTCTTGATTCTTGTGTCCAAGCCGCCATGCCCGCTTCTCCTCCCTTTTCTCTCTTACCTCCTCCATGTTAGCATTTAGTGGGCTTACAACCTGCTATTATACTAGCTCTAAGGTGAAATGGTACTAAAAATAGTTTTATGTCTAACATCACTAACCAAATGTAAGAAATTGTTCGGCTAATTTTGGTGATGATGATTTTTAGGCGATTTAATAATATTTTGTGAGACGTAATAAGTTGAAACAAGATTAGCCAAGACAAGTGAACACATGGTAAATGTTGTTGGTGGGATATGGTAGAGCTAAGAAAAAGATTTGCTACGGAGTTTCACAAGAAAAAAAGGACCATCGCTAGCGTGTTTGAAATAATTAAACGTAATGCCAAGAAGTGTGAGGGTACATGAAGTAACCACATATATTTTAGCAAACATATATCTCACATATCCATTACTTCTATAAAATAATAAAATCTCACTATCTATTTCTCGTAATAGTGTTCTAATAGTGTTAGCTCTTAACAATGACACATAGTATGGTTAGGCCAACATGACACTCCTGCATAATTTTGGAATGTGTGTAGTGGTGAAGCTAAAGCAAATCGAGGGTAGTGCATTTGCCTTGTGGGTGCATTAGCGTGTCTCCTAGGGGTGCATATATGGTGGATTTAATCAATCTCACTGTGTTTAGATATTTTGGGGGTGCATTGGCACCCCTACACATCACTTACCTTCGCCCCTAAATGTGTATATGAGCCTAACTTGTTGATCATGAGCTAGATTTTCTCTCATTTCTATTAAATATGAAATCAATGCTAAGTGAGCTACCTTATGAGCTATCCATTGTGGGTGCCCTAAATGTGTATGTGCCCTAAATATTTTTAGAATAGCTAGAAGTCAAAGTTATGTTTTGGAGACTTTGTCATTGTGTCGAGCTTCCACTTTAATGGGTCCTTAATCACACGTATTTGCATCGGGATTACGCACAAATACGTCTACTATTCACATATGAGGGTACATTTAATGAACAATCCGAGCTCTATTAATATAGGATAAAAGGTCTTACAATGGCGACTAAGGTGGTCATCGATCCGGGTTACAATATCATAGTTAGCCAACCGGAAGCGATGGATTATTTATTCTCTGTAAAGGTCTTCCTCATACTCCATAGGAAAACTTGAACAAAACCACGGCTAGAAGTCAAAGTTATGTTTTGGAGACTTTGTCATTGTGTCGCTTCCACTTTAATGGGTCCTTAATCACACGTATTTGCATCGTCTACTATTCACATATGGGGTACACGATCTATTAATATAGGATAAAAGGTCTTACAATGGCGACTAAAGGTGGTCATCGAATATCATAGTTAGCCAACCGAGAAGTTTATGGATTATTTATTCTACTACGAGAGCACTAGACCGTAATGGCACTTCCTCATACTCCATAGGAAAACTTGAACGTGGACGAAACCCCTGGCTTCAACGTCTTTCTCCTACACCACATCTTGCGACCTTTACCTTGTCGATGGTTTTACCTTGTGAGGTGCTAATGTCCGTAAAAAACAAAGGGGTGAGCACATACGCATCGGCAAGTCCAAACCAGAGGGGTGGATGTGATTATTATGGGTTGGACCCTAGCGTAGTCTCTAAAATTGCTCTCGCTAGTTCTCGGGTTAGTCCATATTATCATCAACATTAAAGGTCATAACATGTTAGTAACTTATTGTGAAATCTAATCATAGATGATCCGCCTAGCATCCGCCCATTCCAAGGACATGGCTTTTCAAATAGATTTAAGGAACTCGCAAAAGGTTGTACAAATTTCCTCACACGATGGACACATCTCCTTCCGTGATCACGGTTGAAAAGGTCCAACGAGATCTGCACTCCCTGGGCCGCCACACACTAGGTTTTAGTATAATTCCTACCAACTCACCCAACTCGTGTTTACCAAAAAGACCACGGTGTTACCAAAACACCCCAAATTAATAATTATGGACTCCATGCCCCCGCCAAATATTAGTGTCAACACTCTCAATAAACTTACGTGGAAGATCACTTAGCATTCATGCTAGTCGACCATGGGGCCACGTTCCCCACGCCGGCTCCCCGATACATCATTTGCCTACTTTTGGCCTCCTAGGTCGAAACTATACTTCAACCCAATGGGGTGTGAAAATACAAATGTCCCATACCGACGTGGGCTAAAGGGGAGAGAGAAAGGGGAGAAAGAGAGGAAAGTTCCCATTGCTTGCCATTCGACGAAGTTTACGTCCACTATTGTGCTACCCCATTTCTAGGGTGGCATGATACTAGAGAGTTTTATCTTTCGGGCCGACAATTAAGTTGTTTTACCCCATTTTTTTATCCTCAGATTTTTGGTCTTCGTAATTTTTGTCTTCTCCCTCGGCTACCCCACTTTCTCCTTGATAACATGTAGTAAGTTTTGATCTTTTAAATACACAACTTTTACTATATATATGGTTTATTTAAAGAGCTCTTTAATTTACTTGGATTTTCCTCCCATTTGTAGGAAACCAAAACTGTTTTAATTTTTTGTAAAAAAAAAGCCAGTCATTTATCACCACCAAAACAAGCTCAAATTAAAACCCAAACCCCGACCCCGAACCCAGAACCGCCGCCATTTGTCCCCGCACCCCATAATTTGGCTAGAACGCCGCCATCGCCCACTATTTTTTTTTCCGGATTTGTTGCCGTCCGCCCTCTAAAGTTTGGCGCCAGGTACGTCAGGGCAGAAGTTTGGGACATCAGGAAATGGCCAGGCCGTGCGCGGCGTTCCGGAGGGTGGAGGACGTGGTCGCATCCCGGCCCCACGCTGGGACCGTGGCACCGATCCCTGCGATTTTCCTGCTGGAGCGCGGCGTGCTGCCAGACAACGGAACCGTACAAACGGAACGAAACCAAACGGCGGGTACATCTTCGACGCCGACGGCCGGCGGCACCGCCCGCGCCCGCCCGCGTCATCGCCATCACGCGCCCACCCCACGCCGCCCGCCGTCCGCCCCAGCGCGAGGGCATCGGTGGTTGCCCCCAACCCGCCCTCCGCGTCCGACGCCAACCTAGAGGCTGGCGCCTCCCCCCCTGTAGCTATGTATTTTTTCCTCGTACCACAATTGATATCTCCCGTGACCCGCCCACAGCAGCCTCAATGCCATTCCTTACAGCTAGTTCAACACCTCCTCGTCGCTGTCGACATCCGGTCGTGAGAAGAGATGGCGGGCTGATTCAAGGAACTGAAACGCGCTGGCGCCGCGAAGAAGCTATACGTCGAGGAGCTTCAAGGCCGGAATAAACATTTGTCGGTAAACACATCGCCAGGTTCCTCCAAGTCGGCTAGTACGCCGAGCGTGTCGGCGCCGGCGCCCAGTCTGGACTCGATATTTAGCCGCCGTTTTTTTCCTAACTGCTATGCATGATGTTCGTGCCCCCAAGCCCCATTGTCTCTTTTACCTGCGGTTGCGTTTCATTACGGTGTCCTTGTCGATGCCGTTTCGGATGCCACCTTAACAGTTGCGCCGTAAAGTTGATTGTTCCATGGAAAGAATCGAGTCTGCAGTTTTAATCACATTCTAATTTTTTAGAAGATGCTTGTCTGTTCTTGCTTCCAAAATTAATTGCTTGAATCAATTCTTTGCATCCTGTAATTTACCAACTAGCAGTCTGCAAACTAATCTGCTCGTGATTATACTAAGGTTTCAGTAGAGGTTTATTTGCCGGCTAACCGATCTGTTCCAGTTCTTCCTGGAGAACCATCAACAGGTCCTTGCCGAGCTTGCCGGCAAAGGCTGGTAATTCTGTCATCAACAAGAAGACCCGCATCGTGCCACGCCACATCCAGCTTGCCGTGCGCAACGACGAGGAGCTAACAACCTTCTTGGCGGTGCCACCATGTGAGCGGCGGCATGAAGGACATCCACCAGCACCTGCTCCCCAAGAAGGCTGCATCGTCCAATTGCCAGCGGCAACGACGACGACAACATGTACCTGAGGCCGCCCGTAGCTAGAAGTGATTCAACCGCATTCCGGTTTCGTAGGAGTTCAGAAGGGTGTTGTCTTTTTGGCATCTTGGAGGTCGATGTGGTGGGGATGAGAGGTCGTCCTCTCTGGTCATGCGATATTTCTTTGTTGGTTCTGTCAATGGATGTACATACGGCTAAATTTTCCCTTGGCTGTATGTGCAAACTCAGTGATGTACGCCCCATAATTTAATCGATGAGGAAGAAAATGTAGGAATCCACCGATGTTTGAAAAGGAAAGCACATTGGATGTCAGTTCTTGATGTCGTTTTGCATCCTATTCAGAACTTGTGTCATCTGAACTGCAAGGAGAAAGAAGTCACTGTATTATAGTTACATTTGTTTTCTTCAATTGGCAAACTCGAATTCCTTCGGTGACAAGAAAGAAGTGGAATTACGATGGGCGGCGGCGATACATACAGTAATCGGATACAGGATGCATCCAATACCAGTGACCTGGTCAAGATTTATACAGGATGCATCCAATACCAGTAGATTTGGTCAAGATTTGTTCGTACGATGACGCTAGGGGGTTGGTTCCGTTTGTGAGGGTGAGGTGCATGCCATGCGCATCCGATCTCGTTCTTGTCTGGTAATGCCAGTCTGAATTCAGATTTGCATGCCAGCACGTCAGGTTCAGCAGGTTGCATTCCGTCGCGAGAAGACCAGCCCTCCCTACGCGTCATTGTGCCGCCCTGTCTTCGAAGCAAATATTGTTATGACTTATTTTACCCCCATTAGAGATAAGCCCCAGCAATGTTTTTTATTTTATAATTAGATTAGAAAAATGGATTAAAACGAATGATCAAACATAAATTCAAAATAGAAAAATCACAAATGGGAGTCAACTTTTCACACCGGACAAAATATCAATACGTAATACATCATGCACTTCCCATTTTATCTTTTCCTTGATATATTGTATCTAGGCACATTATATATAATTAAATACATAATTTCGCCCACAAATTATAACTCGCTTTGATTTTTTGATTCATTTATTTTGTTATGTATCTAACATATTTTGTTTATTTATTTTGTTATGTATCTAAAACATATATTTATATCTAGATGTAAAGCAAAATAAATATAATAAAAAGACACGCCTAATAAAAAAAGATAAAAAATAGACTTTTATAATTTAGAATAGAGGGAGTAAATAAAAATTACATATGTGCTAAAAAACTTATTGGCAATTTGAAATAGAGCGCAGTATTTATGAATTCAAGGATTAACTCTGGGATGATTGATTGCCCTGCAGACATCGTGGTCGGCTCAAAACATGACCGAGCAACATTGGGTACAACACTATTTTTTATGCAAATTTATATAAACAAATTGACAAAAAAATATCCACAATACCTAAAATTAAAAATATGAGACCTTCCATTGGATATATAAGTGATCATACGAATAAAAATGTAAACAAACAAACATAATAATTTTATCGGACTTCGTTTGTCTATGAATGACAGCCATAAACGAAGACTTCTACATTTTTTAGAATTCAAGGGCACCTCACCCGTCTATTACCATTGAAAAAGACTTATCAGACTTATTACAGCTCATTGCAGAGGGATACCATCCGAGTTCAATTGAAAACCCAACAGCCAGTCATGGAGAACCTGATCAAGATTACCTCCCTAGAACGAACAGTCATTTGTGTCAATGGTTACCGCAGAACTTCTACATAAAAAGGATATATATGTCCTAGAACGAATCCTTCTACATTATAAAAAAAAGATCGTAAATGCTAGAATGGAATATTGTTGGACTAGCGTCGTGTCAATTTTTACAGAAGAAGTTCTAATTTGTGTTACTAATACATTTTTGAAACCAGAAAAACCCCTAAACCTACCCAGAATGAAGGCCGAAAAACTTGTGCAGGACCAATCATTTGGGCCGAAATTGACCAGCAAGATTCAAAGGAAAAATTCTAGAGAATGTTTCCTCACATCCTTTCACTAAGCGTCGATTTTCCTCCCTCAACTCAAAAGCTTCGACATATCACGCTTCAACTTTTCAAACGGTCCATTTTATCCTCATTTGAAATAAAGTTTTGTGGGCGAGATTTGCTACAGTAACCAGGGTTTTGCTACAGTACCGGCGGTTTTACATGTTTTTTTTTAAAATTCGGCAATGAATCTTTGAAAAATCATAATAAATTATAGAGAAAATCATAAAATAGAAAACTCTAATTTTGTTGGACTCCACATGAATAGATCTACACAAGGAACATAATCTATATACTTTAGTATAATGTTTTTGCAATATCTAAAATTCATACCGCAATTGAATTTCATAGTGCAAATTGAATTTTTGTCTTCAAGAAAAACTTTGTACTAAAATATACGATTATATGTTCGCTCGTAGATCTATTCATGAAGTCCAACAAAATTGGATTTTCTATTTTATAATTTTTCTATAATTTATTATGATTTTTCAAAGATTCAAATGAATTTTAAAAAAAAAAGAAATACAAAACCGCCGGTACTGTAGCAAAACCCCTGGTTACTGAAGCAAATCCGCCCACAAAACCGCCCTTTTTTTTTCTCTGGTTTGAAAAGTTGCGCGTTTTTTTTTTTTTTTTTTTGCTTTGCAACAGGGCAGAAAAAAGCCATCAGGAAATGGCGAAAAGCCGTGGTGTACTGTTCCACCAGGGCGCGCTTTCCTAAAAAGAGCTCTGAGGCCCACGACCCGGTGGTTCACGTGGCGCCACGATCCGGACGAAACGCTGTGGCGGCAAAACCAAAACCAACCCTCCACCACACGGCACCTCTGCTCCACCCATCCGGACGGTCAGGATCTCCCCTACCGCATCCCCACCCCACGCCACGTCACCGATCCGCGCCCTCCCCTCCCATTGGCTGCCCCGCACCTATATAACACAACCACCCACCGCTTGCCGTCCTTACGAACACCCGTCCGTCCTCCCACCACCACCACCGCGCTTTGCTTTCTCCCGTCTTCCCAAGCAATCCGTCTCCTTCTCGCTGCTGCGGATTCCCTTTGCTCTTCCAGCAGAAGCCATGGCCGGGAGAGGTAAGGCGATCGGCTCCGGGCGCCAAGAAGGCCACGTCCAGGAGCTCAAAGGCCGGGCTCCAGTTCCCCGTCGGAAGGATCGCCCGGGTTCCTCAAGGCCGGCAAGTACGCCGAGCGTGTCGGCGCCGGCGCCCGTCTACCTTGCCGCCGTCCTCGGAGCGCAATTCTCGCCGCTGGAGGTTCGTGCCCCGCCCGTAGTCCTTTTTCCCTTGCCGTTGCGTTTTGCTTCGGTGTCCTTGTCGATGCCGTCTCGATCTGGTTGTTGCGCCGTCGTCGATTGTTCCTAGATCTGAATCAGTCTCCATGAAATCGGATTGTAACTTGGAAGATGCTCAAGGCGCGTTTTCCATTATTTGCTCGAATAATATCTCTCTGCATCCTGTAATTAGCACCAGTTGTCTGCAAACCGATCTGCTCGTGCGTGTAGTCAAAGATTTCTAGCGCAGCATTTGTTTGCCAGCTAACCGATCTGTTCGTTCTCTCGTTTTCATCAACAGGTCCTTGAGCTTGCCGTACCGCCTCGGGAGGTTAAACAAGAAGACCCACGTGCCGCAATGACATCCAGCTTGCCGTGCGCAACGATGAGGAGCTGACCAAGCTTCTAGGCGGTGCTACCATCGCTAGCGGCGGCGTGATGCCCAACATCCACCAGCACCTGCTCCCAAGAGGCTGCTTCGTCCAAGTATGCCAGCGTCGACGGCGACGACAACTATAGGCTGCCCGTCGCAGAATTGATTCAACCGCCGTCTTGTTTCGTAGGATTAGCAGGATGTTGTCTTTGATTTCTGGAGAACTCGATGTAGATGGGATGAGAAGTAGGAGGTGGTCACAAATAGGTTTCTTGGTTGGTTCTGTGAATGGGATGTGTACATACGGCTAAGTTTTTGGGTTGTCAAACTCAGGGATGTACGCCACATAATTTAATCGACGAGGACGAAATGGAAGGGAGGTTAAAGTTTGAACAATCCCAGGTGATGTCTGATCTTGATGTCTTATTTGCATTCCTATTCAGAACTTGTGTCATCTGAACTGGAAGTCTGCAGAGATTTTGGTGTCGCTGTATTACAGTTACATTTTGTTTTCTTCGGTGGCATGCTCGATGCAATCGATGTTTTCACCGATACATGCAAAGTATTTACAGTAATCGGACACAGGATGCATCAATCAATACCAGTAGATTTGGTCAAGATTGGTTCGTACGCTGACGCTAGATTGGTTCCGTTTGTGTGAGGGAAGTGAGGCCATGCCATGCACATCCGGATCTCGTTCTTGTCTGGTATACCAGTCTGAATTCAGATTTGCATGCCTGCACCGAGGATCATTGTGCTGCCGTCTTGAGCACAATATTGTAGTTCACCAGCACAATATTATTATGACTTATTTTACTATTAGAGATACTTTGATAATGTTTTTATTTTATAATTAGATTAGATAAATGGATTAAAACAAATGATCAAACACAAATTCAAAAATGGAAAAGTCACTAAATGGGATAGAGGGCGTAAAAAGTCAGTCAACTTTTTCACCGGACAAAATATCAATACTTAACATATCATACACTTCCCATTTTAGCTTTTGCTGGCACATTACATATTTAATTAAATTCATAATTTCTCTATTCCAAATTATAATCTCGTTTTTGATTTTTTGGTTCATTTATTTTGTTATGTATCTAAACATATAATTATATCTAGATGTAAATCAAAATAAATGTAACAAAAAAGACATGCTTAATAAAAAAAGTCAAGAAGAGAAACATTATTTTGAACAGAGGGAGTAACAAAAAGATACGCATGTAGTAAAAATCTCACATGCAATTTGATGTAGAGTGAATATTTATGAATTCAAGGATTAACTATGGGATGATTGATTGCCCTGCAGGCTCGTGTGGTATTTGGTCGTGCTCAAAACAGACCGAGCAACATTAGATACAACACTATTTTCATGCCAATTTATATAAGAAAACTGACCAAAAAATATCCACAATATCTACCTTTAAAAATATGAGACCTTTCATAGGACATATAAAGTGATCATATGCAATAGATATAAACAGACAAACATATTAAATTTATCGGACTTCGTTTTGTCTATGCATGACACTGACAGCCATAAACGAAGACTTACACATTATAGGAAAAGATCTTATCGCTAGAATGGTGTGAGTTGGACTAGCGTCGTCTCAATTGTTATCAGAAGTTTGTAATTTGCGTTACTAATACATTTTGGAAACCAGAAAAACAAATACCACACCTACCCGGCTACCCATGCCGATGAAGGCCGAAAAACTTGTGCTTATGCAACTGGGACCAAGTGGGCCGTGACCAGCAAGATAAAAAAAAAAGAGCTCTGAGGCCCACGACCCGGTGGTTCACGTGGCGCCCACGATCCGGACGAAACGCTGGCGGCGGCAAAACCAAAACCAACCCTCCACCAGACGGCACTCTGCTCCAATTCCCATCGGACGGTCAAGGATCTCTCCCCTACCGCAACCCCCACCCTGCCACGTCACCGATCCGCGCCCTCCCGCCCCATTGGCTGCCCGCACCTATATAACACAACCACCCACCGCTTGCCGTCCTTACGAACACCCGTCTGTCCTCCCCACCACCACCACCGCGCTTTCAGCTTTTCTCCCGTCTTCCCAAGAAGCCTTCGCTTCGCTTCTCGCTGCTGCGGATTCCCTTTGCTCTTCTAGCAGAAGCCATGGCCGGGAGAGGTAAGGCGATCGGCTCGGGCGCCGCCAAAGAAGGCCATGTCCAGGAGCTCCAAGGCCGGGCTCCAGTTCCCCGTCGGTAGGATCGCCAGGTTCCTCAAGGCCGGCAAGTACGCCGAGGGGTCGGCGCCGGCGCTCCCGTCTACCTCGCTGCCGTGCTCGAGTATCTCGCTGCTGAGGTAAAACAAGACTTCCAATTTTGCGGCTATAGTCTTCGATTTGGTTTTTGAGCTCTGGAAATTGGGGTTTCCTCTACTCGCAAATAATTAGGGGGTTGCTTGCGGAAATTAGCTGGATTTAGGCAGAATAACCGAGGGTTTTCGGTGGTAGTTCAAATCTCGGTGGTTGATTTGTTGGTTTGTGTCAAACCAGGGGGAATTTTCGACTAATCGTGGGTGGTTGTATTCTTGTTCGTGCAGGTTCTAGAGCTGGCCGGGAATGCGGCTCGTGACAACAAGAAGACCCGCATCGTGCCGCGCCACATCCAGCTCGCTGTCCGCAACGACGAGGAGCTCTCACGCCTGCTGGGCACGGTGACCATCGCTAGCGGTGGTGTCATGCCCAACATCCACAACCTGCTGCTCCCCAAGAAGTCTGGCGGTGGCAGCGCCAAGGCCGCGGCTGGGGATGAGGACTAGAGATCACGCCTTTCTTCTGGTGGTGGCATCTCTTGTGGTTGCTGCTGTATCGACTTGTGCCTGTGTAGTACGTTCTAGACTTGCCTTTAGGTGTTGCGCTGTAGCTGGGGAATGTGTGTGTGTCTGTACCACTGCTAAATTAGATTACTCTTGTGCTTGCTAAAGATTAGTTCTGTATTTGTTGCTATAAACAGTGCATCCTTTGGATGACTGGTTGATCAAACCTGGTATTCCAATTGAATTTCTGTGTTTGGATGGGTTCAAAGTTTTTTGGTCAGTCCAGTTGAAAATTCTGAAATGTTCTGCTGTGCAGTTTTGGAATTTATTTCCGAGATGGTGTCCGGTATGTTGAGATTTGAGGTCTCAACAAGTGGTGATTGTTGTGCATACGAATATGTGATAATTTAGTCATGGCCAATCTTAGACCTGAGTTTCAGGACTGCTGCAGCACGAGTTCAGTAATCTGAGTAGTGCTATGAGACTTGACATGAAAATGTGAACTGATCTGAAAAGAAACTGTTAGATTGTTGCTTGCGTTCTTGAAGTTCTAAGTGTCAGTGGATCTAGCGCAGGTTTTGTGATGCACAATGAAGGTTTATGCGGCTCTGAATTTTTTGCTCAAGATTTCACTTAGCCCGAGAATTTGAAACTGTGCTATGCCGGGAGACTTTTTGATAGTTGACATCAATTTGCCAAGAAGGCTCTCAAGGTCCGTATTTCCGGTGAGAACAAGGCTAATCAGAGGATTTGCCAGAACACTCAGTTCTGGATATCGCCTGAGGTAACATGGGCATATTTGCAGTCCTCCAGTTTCCTAGATGGATAAAGCCAACAACACACTATGAAATTTTCCCCAAGAGAAGGCTTCTCAAGCTCCGTATTCTGCTGAGAACAAAGTTAATCAGAGGATTATCACAGTTCTTGGCTTGAGTTGATCGAGGACCGTACTGCAGGGTATTGCGAAATCACAAACAAAGCCATCGGATCACAAGTCTGCGCTGCATTTCTGTGTGTTTGGTACAATGGTACATGTGCACAGTGAACAGAAGAATTGTATTAGTCAGACTACCTCCTGCATTTACACCGGCTCTAAACTAGAGTCTGTTTTCTTCCATTTCCTTTGAATTGCCCATTTTCCTCCAGTTACCTTTCAGACAGATGTTGTTTCAACCATGTGCATCCTTTTTTTGAAATGTCCATGTGCATCCATCTTGCTCGATTGGATAGGGTGCCAAACCGCCTCCTTGGCCAAGAATGCCAAATCAGGTCTGATGATTTGCCATTACCAACACAACAGTGTAAAGTCAAGCAGGTGCCCAGGTTTCCCAATTTGATTGTCGACCAGTGAATGACCAAAATAAGCGTTGATCTATCATTCCATCATTTTTTCATTTACTTTGTATCACCACACTATTGTTTGGAAGGGTCAATTCAGTGCACTTTTTTTGAAGGCGTTCCTTAGTTTGATATACAGCTAATCGTCTTCATCAGAGCTTGAGCTTGAATTATATGCCCTTTGATCTTGAATTGCTGGGAATAGGTTGCGCCTGGGATCATTGAAAGATGCTTGGGATGGCTGAGGGTCTTTTGTTTTCTTTGGAGCCACTTTTGATGTTTCTTTCACCTCTTTGCAAACCTTGTCCAGCATTGCAAGGAAATCTCGAACCACCACAAATAACCGCAGGCCCTCGTCCTTCCCTGTACTCCCATGGAAATAATCAGCAGTGCCCCGCACCAAAGGACCGTATTTTCTTCTCGTCCTCTAGCAACAAAGCAACATCCGTCTGAGACCGCTCTGGGCGAAATGCTTCAGCTTGTGGTGAAACCCACTGTCTTCATCCAGACTTTTCATGCTCGTGTTAAGGAATTCTTTTGGTTTTGCCAAGCTTGTGGCTGGGCTTGCTACTGACATTGTCAATTGATCTGCATCAGGTTTGCTGCCTTCCTTACATTTTGTAGCTCATCACCTAAATTGGATACGACTTTCAGCCCAAGTTGTTTGTAATCATCTTCAGTTTGCATATTATTACTGTCAGTATCATTGGCATCCACTGACTCTGCAATCCTGCTTTTGCAGCCCTTGTAGCACGGATACCTTCAGAGCGAATTATTTCTTGAACTACAAAATGCAAAAGTGTTGTCTTCCCATCAGTTCCCTTTGACATCAGATAGCTTAAGGAGCGTGTCAAGTTTGAAAGCCTGAGCTTCTCCACGGAATGTGCCGACATTCATCCCGGTTTCCTGTTTTAAGGACCGCTTCAAGTAACTTCAAGAAAAGTCGGCTGTTTTTAAGCTCTTGGCAAACCACCTGATCAGAAAATGCCAAGAAAGCACCGATAAGAACATTGATCAGTATGCAAGTTGTCTCGAATGAATATTAGCTAAAGGGAAAAAAGGTCAATATCCTCTTCTACAGGTGTGCACAAATAGTGAGCAAAAGAATCAGTCTACGAAAAAAAGTAAAATTAATACATCAGTGTCATCTATAATGTATAAATTGAGAGGTTACAATGAATGTGTTATTACCTCTAAAGTAGCAAAAAATGTTTCACATTTGAAGCTTCCTCTGGTAGACTGGACATGAAAAGTAATGCATCAGGCGTTGGAAAATATATGGAATATCAATAATTGATTTTAGGAATTGCTCTGCAGGACCAAGCTGAGACAGTTCCCAGTGTACAGTCGAAGCCTAAGCTCCTCATCATTGCTTGGCGTCCACTTTAGTAGCGTGTCTATCAAGTCGATTGGAAGTTCATTTCCTACAAATTAGCAAGGGCAGTGGGTGAAATAAAATACAGCAACCGGAAACAGTATACCTAAGAGGAACCAGTTGCATATGAAAAGGCAGATGTTTGATATTTGGAAAATGTGTTAAAACCTTAGCTCAGAAAAAAGAGATTAGTCTCTAATATTTATATTTAGTTTATGGAGGTGAGGTCAAATTAATATAGTCATGTAGCAACGTCACTATATCAATATTACAAGAGAAGTTGTAAACCAGAAGATGGAGAAATTAAACATCATTGCAGCATAATTGAATAATATATTACCCTTTTTTTAAAAAAAAAAAACTTGTAGAATAACTATGCAGTTACAAGACTATGTATTAAGAGACCTATGAATGTAACTGATCAGAAATGGCAGAAAACCGATTTTACCTTCCTTAACTGCACTACATACTTCCTCTGGTGAAACACTCAGAGCCCTTAATGATATCGCAAGGTTCTGTGCCTTCTTAGGGTCAAGTATCCTCACAAATTGAGGAGCATCCTTAGATAATAAATCTTTCTTGCCATCACCGCCTGTTTTGTCCACAGAGTTATAACCAAAAGGCTTTCCATCTTACCCTCGTTAAAACCTGCGGACCATTGTAGGTAACTGGTGTGATCTTGCAACATTTATCTAGCTGAGGTAAATAACTGTAAAGGCATCAATAAACTTACTGGAACGATCAGACTTGAGGTGATCCCACACCATAGACTGATTGGCGTTTGCTGTTACTTTATCCCAAAAGAAGGGCTTTAGCTTTGTTTTAGCTTCATGAGAATTTAATATCATCCCCCTTATTGCCTGATTTCTTCATAAGCGGTGGTGGGCGTGTTTTTCGATGAACCAGGCATTGCTGGTGGTGGTGGGCGGTAGATTTTGGTGGCGGTGGAGGTGCGGCTTTTGGCTGTGGTGCATCTTTTGGTGGAGGTGCAGCTTTTGGAGCAGATGGTGGTGAGGGCTCTGGGTGAAGAACTGGAGTAGGTTTTGAATGTGGTGCAGGTGCTTGAGGAGTTGATGAGATAGGAGCCATCAGAGGTGCAGGTGCTTGAGGGAGTTGATGAGGGAGGAGCCTTCAGAGGTGCAGGTGCTTGAGGAGTTGATGAGGGAGGAGCCTTCAGAGGTGTAGGTGCTTGTGGAGTTGATGAGGGAGGAGCCTTTGGAGGTGCAGGGGGCTGGAGCTGGCATAATTGGTGGAGCTGTTGGTCTTGATCCTGGGACAGAACCAGTTGAAGCAGCCATTGGTTCAGCCAAACCGTTGTAGACTGCTGAGGTAACCTCAGTTGAGCTTAGTTTGACACTGCCATTTTGGCCAGCCTCTGACTTCAGCGGCAGTGCTCCCAGCTTGTTGATATCAATTGTGGTTTTCTTGGGAAAACTTTAGAGGAAGCAGCTACAAAATAAAAGCATGTAAATCAATACTAGAAGACAATGGCGCATTACTCCCTACATTTTTCTACAAGGCTTTAGCCAACAGTTACCCCATGATATTTCAATTATGTGATAATAAATTATTATCATAAGTAAATATTCAGTAGAAGACTAACAGCATCGATTTTATTGTTGGCCAAAGTTGTCCTAATGAAATGAAATGAGCATCATAATTGCAAACAGTACACTGGAGAAAGGTGGGTGGGTGTATTTCATACCAGACAAATTGCTCGGGTTCAGAATCAGGAGCGGTTTATCATCCCTTACATCAGATGAGGAGACCTGGTTTGCCGCGGCAAACACAGCAGCATAAGCAGAGAGAGAGCTAACAACGCTATAGCAGACACAGCCAAGCCAATGACAGCAATGGTTGGCATGCCACTATCTTCCTTTTGGCCACTGTTTTTTCAGTTTGGGGCACCGACTTTTCTTTGGGTGTTGTTTCTGACAGAGGATCTGGATTTTCGTCAGGTTTTGTTGAGGAAGTTTCCCTAAAGAAGGTGATGGATTTGATTTCACAGCTGCCGGTGGTGCAGGAGTCGCCGTTGCACCTGGAGATCCTTGAGCCACATCTTTTCTTAACATGGCAATAAGCATTTTGATATAATCAATAAGGCAGAGCAAGTCTTTTGCACTCCTTCACAGCAGCAACAAGTGGATGCTTGCTTAAGCAGTTCAGCAAAGTGTTCTTAATTTCTGGAGACAGTGCTTTTGGTGACATCTTCAGTTTCAGGAGAGCTGGTATCTTTCCAGAGAGCGTACGGAGAATGTCAAATACGTGGTTGTAATTGAAATGTTTTCTAACATCTTCAAAGAAACCTCTGTCTAGCCCACATGAGACCCATACATGCTCTACCTGTATGTAAAAGTAAGATGTCACTATGTCGTATATGCAAACTAAGCAGTGCTAGACAGAAATACGCCAGGAACCTATAACCGTTCAAAAAAAAAAAGACAGAAATAAACTTACCATCGTCTGCTTCTTTGACAAGGGCGGTGTCAACGCTGGCGGTGACAAATTTTGTGCTGCGACGGGTGCGAGGAGCTGGACGGAGACGAGGCACAGGGCCAGGAGCCAGGAGCTCCAACAGTGCCTCATCTTGTCCCCTACACTACCGCGACCATGTCAACACAGCTGCTCTGGGAAATGCAACAGCAATTCTTCTCCCCCTCAGGAATTTCTCGGGAGCAATTCAGAGTTTTGCAACAGCCCCTGAATTTTGCAACAGCCCCAGAATGCCACCTCCTTGGGGAAATACATGCATGGAAGCGTGAAATTGGAGCACCAAGAGGCTTGTGCCACCTGTAGATGCTCGGAATGCGCGAGCACAGGCGAGGAAGCTCAGAAAGAATCTGAACGTGGGGTAGAATAATTTCAAGGGGCAACCAAGCAAATATCAGCATGCAAAGCTGCAATGCGCCCGCCAAAATCGAGCAAAAGCCGGCAATGCAGGGTCCCCTAGCCTCGATTCCCAAATCCGTTAAGAAATTGAGCCCAAAAAATTGGGCGAAAACAAAATGCTGAATAATCAAGCCCAGAAGACAGCGCCAATGCACCACCTAATGAAAAACGAAAAATTCTAGAAACGTTGCAGCACCAAATCCGCGGCAAAACAAAGGAATTTGACGCGCGATCTGGCGCCACCGGGGACGTGGAGGCGATTTCTTTCGCTGCCTGCTCCCTCTTTTCTCGTGGCGTCTCCCAGAAACGGGGAGGAAGAATGGAAGGGGAAGGGAGGGGCGGTGGATCCTGGAAAATGGGACGAGCTTTTGCTACTTATATAATCCGCAATTTGGCGGATTTAAGCAAGCAAAATTGGCCCGCACTGTTTAGCGTCACCACAGCCCAGGCCAGTACATTTCGTGGATCAAGTTCTGGCCCAGATTCAGCCTATTGGATCGGTGCTGCTTGCCTGGATTTTTAGGGATTTTTCGTTATGCATTAAATGGTAGCGGCGTTAAGGTCGGCAACGAGGCATATGGTGGTGACCGAGAATCTCAGATCTGCCGGTTCTTGCGTCCGCATGGGAGGTGCTCATAGGGGTAGGAGTTTCGCGTGCGATGTATTCCTTAGGGGTGAGTGTCGTCTTATTTGTGAGTGTTTGCGTTTGTCTTTATCTTGTGTAATTCTCAAAAAAAAAAAAAAGATAGGCGGGCGAGGAAACAGCGCTGTAACATCAACGTGAAGTGCGGGTAATGTGGCTTGTAGTTCAATGGTAGAGCGGTCGGTGGGATATCTGCATCGAGGTTTAAATATCACGTCTGCTCACACTTTTTACGGCATTTTGTGGGATTCACCGGTGTTATGCATTAAGTGATAGCCGGCGTTCCGTCGACATGTAGCGCCAATGGTGACCGAGAATCTTCAAATCTGCTTAGGGTCTCGATCCTACCGGTGCGGCGTTCCGTCGACGACGGGCTCGATGGTGACCGTCTCGAATCTCAAATCTGGGTGTTCGATCCTCTGTGAAGGTGCTTCGTAGGGATACAGGGTTTGCGTGCTGCGTGTTCGTAGAGGTGAGTGTGCATGCGTGTTGTGACCACCGTCTGCGTTGTGCTTGTGTAATTCTAAAAAATCAATATGAAGTATGTTTTTTTATTTATCTTATTTGCTAAAAAATATGATTTTTCATCTAGACTTCAAAACCAGATTTTTCTTGAATAAATTAAAATGTGTGTATATTAAGGTCTAGAGATAAGTTTAAAATTATCTTACCCCTTTTTTTAAAAAAACAGACAAGATAACCCATTGCTTATGCAAGACAAAGATGGCTTTCTACATTGCTGCAGACACAGTTTCAAAAAAAAAAAAACAAAATCATTGCTGCAGACATTTGCATCGTCGCCTCTGTGCATGACAGCCTCAACAGTATACCTGATGTCAATATCATATGCCGGCAAGAGAGTCGGAAGGTAAAGAGATGGCAAACGATGGTTGCCTATCTGGCTTCGGTTACATGTTTCCATATGAAAAAAAGTCCCAATTACTACCCTCAATTATGACCAAAGTCTGAATAACCCCTAAACTATGTTTTGGTTCATTTTATCCCTTGTGAAATTTGTTCTTTTTATTCCATACATATAAGAAGAATCTTAATTTAAAATTTTGCATGGTGGTAGTGGATATCACAATCCATTTTAATAAAACATATTTTTAATTTTCATCAATATCTTTGTGTATAATTTGAATTTCAAGGATGAATTTATTAGTAAATATCTTACCATATCAAATAATGATGAAAAAATGATGATATATTTTCTCACATACGTTACGATGTCGCTATCATCTTATAAAAATCAACTAAAGATTCCACTTGTGTGTGGAGAAACAAAAAAGGAAATTTCATCAAGGGGCAAGAATGAATCAAATGACATAGTTTAAGGGGTAAAAATGAACAAAATATATTTTAGGGGGTTATTCGGACTTTGGGGTCATGGTTGAGGTAGTAGTAGAACTTTCAACTTTCCATATATAGATTACCATGACTTGGATTACAAGAACCTTGGTTCCCAAGGAATCGGTAGGAGGGATCTAAGATAACAATATCTATCTCAGCCCTTCTACCTCCAGGTGTGCTAGAGATCACACTAATCACATTCATTGTGTGTCGTGTTACACGGCGTGCTCATTTACAAAACTTGTTACACAAGATGTTACATATTCTAACGAGGCATCCCTATGATGTTCCATGGGAGGCGCCATCATTGTGTGCGAGTTCATGAGCTACACACCATCCCACTCGATTTGCGTCGTCTTTGCTTGACCGGGACTTGCAATGGGTTGCAAGGATCGACTGTATCCAGCGAACATCTTGAGTGTTGGGCTAGCCATGAAAATTCAATTGGAAACTTGAAAAACTCCAAAAACAAAATTGTATATCTTGAAAAGATATACCTTTTTGCTTTAGTTTCCACCCTCAAATCTTACATAATTTTGAAATTAAAGAAAAGGAGGATAAAAGAAGATATTAAAATTAGGGTTTTGAAATCAAATTTCAAAATTGATTTTGAAATAAGTTTTCATTTCCACATTATAAATTTATCAAAACTATTACTCAAAAACATGCCTTGATCAGAAACATATATACAAGAAATTAAATCACCCTAAGCTGTAGCAAATAAATATAAATATAAACTTATTTTTGTCCAAATCATGACTTAAGCGATAAATAACTTGCACGAGGGTGTTACGGGCACTAACCAGGATCTGATTGCTACTATCTATATTGTGCAGCTTAGTCCAAATAATTTTGTGTTAGGTACTCAATGGAAACAAAGATGCATTGGTTGAATGGTTTGTGCCCTATCAAAACTTGGGGGTGTAGAGCATGACTACTTCCGAAGGCAAACTGTTTCCTCCCTTTTTCCCCATGTCATGTCCTCATTGCTATGTGGAAACTGAATGTACTAACGATTGGTCTTGGCATTTTGTATAGTTGGAAGTGTATATACTTAAGTAAAGCACTACTTTTACTGTTTCAATGTTAGGTGGTCGGGAGGCAGTACATGGGGAAGAGAGAGCATTCAATAATTTTGCATTTTAGAAAGGTTGTGAGAGGCTTTCCATGAACCAATTTACTACATTGAGGCTAATGAAAATGCACTAATCACGGCACTACAGAAGAAGGCTGATCTATATATCAGCAGGATCAAGTGAAGGCAAAAGAGCTCCATGACTTACTTGTTGAGTCTTAAATCAGAATGTGTTTGCTAAAGGAGTACCACAGTGTATGTGCAAAACCATTAACACGCAGTGGGAAGTTGTCACTCATATAGGTATCTTTTGCACACAGTTTGCCAATTTGTCACCTAGCTAGATTGCTTATATTGACTATTAACAAGTTAATTATATTTGAGAGCACAACACTAGACTGAAACTCATGCTAGCTACCATGTCTCTTTTGCACTCGAGTTATTTTATTATGTGTGTATAAGCTGTGGGGAAAGGAATTGCGCTGCAAAGTCTTATTACCCGATATGAAAGAGCAAGGATTCATACTAGATTTTTGTATTGTGTGTCAGTGAAGCGATAATGATGACAATGACATATTTGAGGCTATTACAACTTTTCTAAGCAATTCTGCCAACATATTTACTTGCACTCGGTGGGTAGAAAAGCCAAACCGTGACACTACTTCCTGGTACTTGGAGAGTGTTGTGAAGATTATTGAAAGAATAAAAAGGTAGATAAGATGGTGATCGGTTACACTTGGGTGTGTAGCTGGGAAGGCCTATATATATTGGTTTTTGCATGTTGGATGACATTGTGTATTTGATTAGTTGTAACTTGCTCTAGTATAGTGGATCACTATCATTTTTGTTTGGTTACCTGTTTTGCACGTTTTGATGAATGAATTGGTTATCAGGTATATGTTTGGTTGAGTGTCGCATAGCCATAAGTTACGATCACCTATGTATCCTTGGTGAGAGGTTACCATAGTCAGCGATAGCGATGATGCACTTTGTATATTACTTTTCTTTAGATGAATTTGTCTCACCATTAATCTTGACCTTGGAGCATAAGAAATAATACAACCAATTCCACATCACAAACAACGACGGTTAACAAAAATAAAAGTGCGTGAGGAGGCGAAAGAGAGGAAGTGGAGCAAATGAGCGAGAAATGAAAGAAGGTCCCCCAATGTTGCCAGATGACAAAGTGGAGACCTCAGCTCGGCGAAACTCGTGGAATACCTTGTATTGATGGCTTCACCAACCTAGTTACATAGGAGTCAATGCTCCCTATTTATAGCCTCGAGACCATGAGACAATGCTTATTTTGCATAGTTGTCCTCTCATAATATTCACCGGTATATTCTTTGCTAGTATTACAACCTAGCAAGGGGTACAGTGTCCTTATATCTTGCATGTAGCCGCCTTAAGCCCATGGGGCTTATTAGTAGCGGCCGTTTGCGGTCTTTGACGCGGCGGGCACTAGTGGGCTGACCTCTGTCCTGAAAGCAGTCTGGCTCTACATGGCTGGGTGTCTTTGATGGACGCGCTCAAACCCGTCGCAGGAAAGCCTCGCACTCCGCCGCCATGGTTCGCGTCACTGCGGTTAACCCGCCCGAGCTCGAGGAAGCGGTAGCGTCTTCGTCGACTGGGCGGAGATGGAATGCCTCCGCCTATCCGCGATGATATCTCCGCCCAATTACCGCGATAGGAAGGTATGCTCAAAACCAGGTCCAATTTGTCAATTTTACAAGGCCGAGGAAGAACCTTCGATCTGCTGCAGGGACCATGTCCCAACACAGCTCCGCTCCATGAGTGTCACTGACCTGAGACTTCCATCCACGCCCTCCTTTTCCCACGGGATCGAGTCGTCGCCACGTGCAAGGATAGAATGTAACTGCAATGTTTTGACCAATTTTGAAAATCACTATTTGAAACATTTCTAAATATAAAACCCGATCCACTTAGGCGGTGAGATAAACTAGGGTAATTTGTGGTTTTATTTTGAACAACCTTGAGAGTGATGAGTTGCTTGTTTGATGCAGTTCGAATTTATTTTGAACAACCCAGTGATCAAATATTGTCTGAATTTAAAATCTTGCCTATATGAATATGCAATGCTTTTGAATTTTTAAAAGGAGCTATGCATGTGAATGCAACAATCACCACTTCTCGCTTTCCCCTCCTTTCCCTAAAGCTTAAACACGCCGTGGCGACCGGCGCCCTAGTTTTCTATCGGCGCTTGGTGACCACGACCTCTCTAGATTATGTCGCACTAGCAGGCGGAGGCTGGATCTAGCTCACCTCCGGCCTGTCCCGGATAAGATTGAGAGCCGGGTGCAGCTCCGGCTGGAGCGTGCGGCAAGAGCCGGCTGTGGCCATTGCCATGGGCGACTAGAGTCTATAAAAATGCGCCGAACCTCCCAGGAACCCCATGGACACCTCAGATCGAAGGCCCAATCCACCTATGGGAAACGTGGGGTGGTTGCTGCGTGGATGGCGAGCGCTGGGATGGAGGGCCGGTCGGCTCATGGCAAAGCAGGCTCCTAACCACACACTGTGTGTGTGTTTGGCAGAGCACTCCTCGTGTTTGGTTGAATGAATGTATCGAAAATTTTGAGTGTCAACAAATGGGCATGTGCGTGCATGCATGAAAGCCATCAGCTCGTGTACAAAGTAGAAATCCAAGCAAGAGTCATGCGGAAGATGGAGGAAGGAAAGTGAATGAAACGAAACCCAGACAAATGATGCAGACCCCGCAAACGCGAAGGCAAAGGTGCACAGCCGGCCATACAATCACGCCCTATATGAATTCAACCAGGTCAGGCCCAATTCGCTAAAACCGACCACAAGCAGCTTTGGCCCCAAAAGAAGCCGACTTACGGCCAGCGGCCTGACGGCCCATCGTGGTGTCTCGAGAGAGTCCACGCATGACTTCCTCGTGGACGCGCGGGTAGCTTTCGTCTTCCTCTCGACGCTAACCATATCCGCGCCGCTCGCCATCCTCCGCCGTCCACCGCAGCCCTCACCGCCTGCTGCAAGGCGCGCCGCCACGGCCTAGCTGTCGTCCGCCGCCGCCTTGCGATTCGCCAGTTCCCCACTGCTGTGGCGCGCCAGCGCCGGCTCCCGCCCTCCTGGCCCCAGCTGCGACCGGCTGGACCCAGCCGCTGGCCGGCCAGGGGCGTAAGGGCTAACCGCGCACAGGCAGCCCACAGGCCGCAGCTGCCAGCCTAGTATACCCTGGCCAGCACACAACGCTCGGAGCTGGTAATTTCCTGTTCACGGCTGTTTTTATATCAGTGAACTCTTTCCTGAATGATTCGCTGGTTATGTTGGATTTGTTTGCTTAGTAGAGTAGAGCAATGAAGATGGCCAGGATATTTAACATATATATCTCCTGCTCGAGTGGTAAAAGGGCCCTTAATTTAGCCTGTGAAATTTAATTTAAGGATCAGGCTCGGGATTAGGATCGGACCGTAAAATTAGTATAATTTTAAAGCTATTAATAATGGAAAGAGCCAAAATGAGATTGAGATAGAGAGGCAAAAGAGGATGAAGTGGTAGAAGAAGCACAAAGATTTCCGAAATTCGAAGTACCAAGAAATAAACCTAGCAATGTTAATGTTAGCGAACTAAACCATCATTAATTAGTTAGATATAACCACTTTCATGTTCCCATGAATTTGATTGCGTGGATTTAGTCTGAACTAAGACATCATCTACAAATTTATGCATTTATTAAGCTTGTTTGGATATCTATGGGTAGTGGAGCCCGGTCTGTACAATATTTGTACGGCCGGTGCTTGGATGTCTATCTGCATCTCATCTTAGCGACAGTGGCCCTAGGCGTCAAAATTGAAGAGCTCAGCCACTGACGGTCCTCGAAAGGTTATCGATTCCAGCGAATTCCCAGCTTTGCCGAGCTTGACGAGGAAGAAGGGCGGGAGCCATGGCGGGAGCACATAAGCTGTCCGCCCTACCTCGCTTATACCGCCGTGGGGCCTCCGGGAGGGAAGGGTGGGCGAGAGGGAGGAGCCAACTCTGCGACGATGGCGAGCGATTGCTGTAAGTGCTAACTGGGGTCTTCTTTATTCTTGTGCTGCTTGCGCTCACTTTTGCTCAGTGCGCTTCATCAATGGACATCTGTAGAAGCTGTGTTTTTCTCAGATGTCTACAGTTCAATTTGTTGATCTGGTTCAAGGCCCACGACTGGTTCAGGGAGTTAGTAGTTTGACACATACAAGCTGAGGTTGAGACCAATCCTGCATGCCACTTTGCAGATTGCAGAGTAACTGGCCTCTAGGTTTTAATGTGCATACAGACTGAACTGTACACACTTACTTGTATTGTGTGCCATTTTGTAGCCACCTCTACCTCTGGGGTTATGTAGATGTGACGATATTTGGTTGTGACAGTATATGCCGAGTCACTGCATTGTGTTTAATGTGCATACAAGATTAGCTAGTACACACTTTGTATTGTGTCATTTTGTTACCTTACTTAGTTTTGCCTGCTGGGGGTTATGTAGATGAGCATAAGAAATTCCGTGCGCATATATTTTTCAACTTCGATCAGTGTTCTGCTAGGAATCATTCCTCCCTTAAGCAGTTTTAGATGTGCAGCCTGTCGATAGCTACCATATCTCCTGCTAGTTCAATCCATCAAGGAGGTTTTGCAAAAACAAGAGGCGCTCTAGAAATGCTGGCACATTTTAATGGATTTGAGTTGGTTGGTTTGGCTCTCCCTTTATGGTCTTCACGTCTTCATGCATCATCTGTATTTGTTGCCCGGTTTTGCAACAACTGCTTCTGATCTAACGATGTGCACTTCGACCTGCTCACATAAATTTTACATTTATATGGCATAGGGTGTCAAAAAAGCGAAACAAGCAGCAGCATTTGTGGATCAGGAAGGAGGACAGCTGGGGTCAGGGGAAGAAGGCTCTCCGTCTTATTGATGCTGTAAGATATACACTTGCTCTCCTTCCTATTGATCAAGCCAGAATTTTGGATCTTTTGGGGGAAAAAACGATACTGTAAGATATAAGGTCACTTTTATCGCACTTCAGTAGTTCAGTTTACCTTCAATGTGTGAAAAGTTTGACCAAATGACTTCTTCTGTTATCATATTTTATCTTTTTCACGTACTCTCTGATCAGCAATAGTAGTTGTTATCGGTGACGATCCTATCAGCTTAAGAAAAGCGACGTGTTCTCAACAAATCAGTCTGTGGGAACCATATCTTTTAGGTTTCAAAAGTTACCAAATGAAAGGAGCTGTTTATGGTGCATTGGACAAGTGGAGTGCTTTTTGAGCCTGAATTTCCAATTATAGCAGCAGCAAAAGCTTTTGGGGATGTTGAAAAGGGCGACGTCAATGGCTAAGAATAATCCAGGTAGGACTGTTATGGACAAAAGCTATAGTAGCTGCTAGCAGAGTCAAGAGTTTTAGGCGTTCTTATTTGGAGTTATGTTATCGCAGTTTCTGATAACACACTAGTTTTGCCAGTCACCTGCTGAATTTCAATGCTTTTCACAGGTGACTCGAGTGGTTGATGAGCAAAGGCCAGGTGCTGACATGGACAACGTATGATACACTTCTGCTTGCACTTTTTATGGATAAACGGGTAGGCGAGTTGAGTCAATTTGGAAATAGTATAATACAGACTCATACGCGCTCAGTGCCCAAGAGGGTTGTTCTCTCGGATGATCTTGATGTCGACATTTTGCCAATGTCCAGATAAAGTTTTGGAGGGTATATCTTACTCATTTTCACCTTCTTGTAGGATTAAGCGACACCATCCTCCCCTCCCCCTCACTGTAACTGAATATGTGGCTCCTTAC